>CAUJRU010000109.1:0-600000 GCA_963277665.1 Viscum album
AATGAGAAGGATTAGGTGTCCACACCATTGAAAACACCCATGGTAAACCCTAAAAAACATATAAAACATTAGGTTATATCATTAACTCAACCTAAAATCACCCAAACTAAACCAACACCACTGCCATAGACTTCATACGAAGGAATAATAAGATAGAAAAAAGAATAAGAGGAAAAAGAATCACATTGGATCTCAAGAAGATATTTCACTTAAATCCAAGGGATATAAACTACCAAGGGGGATAAAACATATACAAATATATACCTCTTACCTCCTAGGGTTTGGGTGAAGTTAGTAAAAATGGAATTAATTCGAGACACACTTGAAACTTATAATAAAAACTAGAAAAAATAGCATCATGGAGTGATGAGAAATTGTCACACTATAATGAGTTCAATACAAAGAAACTATGGAAATAAAATCATGATCTCCACTTATATCTCCCCAAATTTCGTGGCTAAACTAACTTAACGAAACTTTCTATTCCATAAGATGAGAACCACAACACACCCCCCAAGATTTCCACCTTAATCCTGAAAAACCCTAAAGAAAACTATGGTGCAAAAAAGCATCACGACACAACATACCTTAAATAGACACAACCAAGAAATTAAACACCAGGTCTCTACACATTAAAGACCCTATATAGAATATTAACATAAGGTTCATGTAAGATAAACCTCAAATACCCCATGTAATAACCAACCAGTGTAAGGAAAATTAAAAACACCTCGAGAACACCACATTGTGACTCAAAAAATCATGATGAAACCCACCTCACATGTGATAATCAAAAGAATCATAACTTATGATTAACCAAAGTACACTTCTATATAAGAATAACCCACATACCTTCATGTCACAACCAAACATATATTAGGAATGTGAATTTTGTTTCAAGGATTTGATTTAGTTAACCATAATGAGAAACTCTGGAAGATATGAATTTTTCCATTCAGACTATTGGTTGTGGTATTCCAGTGGAGGCAGGTTGTATAGAAGTTTCATTTTTGAATGTTGTGTGTAGTTTTTATTGGTGTCTAGGTAGGATCAATACCATTGATGGGGGGGGGGGGGGGTGAATCAGTGGTTCCTTTTTCTTTTATAAGAATTTTTTTCAAAACCTTTTGGTAAACCTTCTTAACCTTTAAAACTTTTTAAAGTTATGATACACTCAAATAAATCTTCTAAACCTCACATTTTGTATGAAAAAAATATAAAGAGAAGAAAAAACATGATATTTACAAGGTTTAGTACAAAGACCTACCCCTTTCCATGTTGGATAGTCTCACCAATATAAATTCTTTCACTATATATTTTTTGAAATACAAAGGCACAAGCAGTGAACAATTCTACAATCCTAGTAGTAACTTTCCTGCTATAGTTGGTTATACCCCCTAACTATCATTTTTAGTATCCACTTTCCCAAAAATAGTTATACACCCTAGAAAGATAAGACTTTTCAGAAACTGGTAAGTATCCATCGTTACAAGATTCACTTTTCTTATTCTTTTATGATCCACTTCAGAAAGTATTCACTTACTCCACAAGTAGGATTAATCAAATTTTACCTACGTACAAACTTAAAAAACTTCAAAAATTATATAAGGAACTTGTTGGTCTTGAAACTTCTTCTAGAAACCCAATCTAGAAATCTTCCTTAGTAAGGGTCAGTCTGATCTGCCTCAGTCCAATAATATCATTCTGATGGTCTCCATCTAATTGGTCTCAGTATGATTATTCTTCCACACTTATTTATTCAATTGAGTAGGAACTCAATCACCAGCTCATAATTCCTCAGTCTGATGGAACTTGGTTTGGTGAACCTTGTTCTGATTGATGTCGCTCCGATGAGATCACTCTGATGGACTTTATCTGATGAAGTGTCATTTGAGAACTTACTTCAATGATTGGATTGAACCTTACTCAGATGAAATCGTTCCAATGAAACTTCATCAACATCAACCTGAAAAAATCATAGTTGGAAACTCAATACTTAACAAAAAAGAAGTCAGAGATCTCAGTGCATGTTAACAATTCAATTTTCTCACATTGTATAAATGGCTCGAGCACTCCTTTTATAGGCACCCTAAAATGGTAAAGGCAGAAAAACCAATTTCACTTTCTACTCTATGAAATTCATAAATCCTGAGTTTATTAATCATTTAAGTCTTCATATTTAACTTCTTCAACTATTCATAATACTTCTAGGTGCTTCTCAAATATTTTAACCTTTTCAAGTTTACAAGTATTTCTTTAGTCCAATTCTTCATTATGATTCTCCATTCTGATTCTTTATTATGATGAAGGCATAAAATAGATTCTTCATTACATTGATCTATACCAAAATATCATATATGAAAACTGAATGACTTCTCATTATGATGAAAACATATGAAATACTGAAGAAGACCCAATATAATGTCCTTTTGTAAACACTAAAAGTATTCTCAAGCAGATTCTCCATAACAAATGTTAAATGTAAGACATTGAAACCCATTATGAAATATATTCTTCTTTTCTTCAATTCCTTAGACTGATGATCCTACATCCGATGAAGTTCAACATCTGATGACTTTATCAGTGTCATTATTTATTTGATGGATTAGTCTTGGCTTCACTTTGATGAACATTTTCAGTTCTAGTCTGATGAGTCTTAACCTCTTCTTGAGAAACAATCAATACATTTTTTTTATTTTTCTCTTGAACTAATTGTAAGAGAACAAAGTATGACTTATTGTTTTCTCTTAACCTAATTGAAATAAAATTTAAACTTTTTCAATCATTCTTCATCTGATAATACTATATATCTGATGTTTTAAAGATACCAAAAATTCGTAAAAAAAATCAGCATCAGAATCCATTATGATGGATCAATGACATAACACATCCGATAGACCAGTGTCGGTAGTGGTTTATTTTCTTCAGCAAGATCAATATTCCTGCCTTTTGATATTGTCACACTGATGATTCTCATACTGATGATCTTTATCCTTATATTTACAGTGTTCCTCACACCAATGAACAATAACTAGAATGATTCACATCACATTCTCCTCTCTTACATAAACTCCATCTTGTATCATGAATTCCTCATGACTTTGAATACATTTAGGATTGTCATAGAATTATCTAACTTACATTGGGAAGTATCGTAACTTCCTAGTCTCATAGTAACATCTTTCTTTGAAACCAATCCTTAATACTATTAGCAGCACCAACACTCCCCCTTTCCTTTATCAAGCTTGCTTCTCAAGTTTTACAGAATACTTTTGTCTTTTCTGAAATAAAAATAACTAATCATCTTCAGGTTTTTATCATCAAATCCATTCAGACTCCAGAACACTTTCTCATTATGATCACCACTTTCATTCTAGAATTAATATATTTTCTAGTAGATTTTGACTTTTTATCAGAATCCCAATCTGATGGATCATATTCAATGACTCATAGATGATTTAAATCCAATTCTTCATACAGATGGCCTAGGTCCAAAAACCAAAAACTTCTTCTTTTCTCAACTTTAAACATACATCATCTATTGAAAAAAAATATAACCAAAACTTAACCGGGGCATAACAATATCCCCCTTTTTATTTTTTTTCAATACCTTCTTCAACCACTTCAAAAAATACCACTTTTTATTTTATTTTTTTACCTTTTCTCCTCCCCATTCCTTTATTGATCGCACTATTTCTTTAATCCCCCATTTTTATTATATCTCCCCCTTATTGATAATCAAATTCAAAGGTTACATCATGAAAAGTTTCCCCCTTATTGAAAAATGATCTCATTTTCAAGGGTTGGAACTTTATATTAACAACTTTAAATTCTTCTTTAGGATAACATAAGTATCACACGAGTTTCTAAACAAATAGCCTTTAACTAAACAACTATACATTTACATGGGAAAACCCAGTATAGAAAACAAGAGTGTATAATCAAGGTTGTCAATGTTTTCCATTGAAAAAATTTCATGTAATACCCTTTTCATGTCTCTTTCAACATTCTCATTTCTTGGGGAAATCTTGAAAATAATTTGTTTAAGATAAAATTAACCTGTACCCATCTCAACAAACATATTAGAAAGTTTAGGTGAATAAACACAACTTTCAAAAAACATTTTTCATAACCTCATTACTTTCTTTTGAAATAATAGTAAGATACTGATCAACACCATCTTCCTTATTTCAACTCCTTAAATTACTTATAAGTTAGTACAAATACAAATATTTTTGGGAATAAGGAGGAACCTTTTTTGTTTCTTAGAATCATCTTTCAGAATCAGAGTTCTCTCTCGGCCTTGCCTTTTTTTTCTTCTTGTATTTTTCATTAGATGTATTTTATTCCTTATATTCATCCTTCTTAGATTTTGTAACAAGTTTATTTTCATCTATATATTCTTATGATAAGGATTTCAACATCTTTTATTTTTTTAGAACCCTTTTGTTATAGCGAGTTTGTAATAACTCTATCATGAATTTCTATTATTCTGGTAGGATAGTCAAACAACTTTTAGTAACATTACCTTCTTTCTCACGCCTTTCACACATTTTGAAAAATTTTAAACCACAATTTGTTGAATTTTTTTATCAAATTTATTCTCAACTTCATAAACCTTTTTCTTTCCCTTTGCTTCAACTGATTTTTGTGCTTATTTTAACTTCCTAGCAATGTTAACTTGTTCTGTCTAGATAACTAAGCACTCCTTTTCAGAATCAACATGCTTTTTTTTCTCCACTTTCTTAACATACTCAAATTTCTTCACCTCCCGAGTTACCCTTTTCAGTTCCACATAATTTTTGGAACATTTTTTCATGCCCTAGCTCTCGAATTACCGGAGCCAGTGCCATACAGAGGATCGATTCGGTTCAGGTTCTGGGAAACCAGCTACTTTTAAAATGTTGCTTCTGCTAAAAACTGATACCTGAAAAATTTATTTCAAAAACTTAGGGTGAACATACGAATGCCTGGTAAGGTGTTTAAAAATAACACAATATACCCAAAATATCTTTTGAAAACATTCTTTAAAATTTACATAAGAAATTTTCTTAAAAGAGTTGTATCACATTTAACTACCATAACAATTGTCTAAGGGATATAAGTGCACAATTTAAAAAATACTAACATTATCATGATTTAATTATGGGAATGCTCATTCAGAATAATAAGTAAAAGACATTTCATGTTAAAATTCAAGTACAAAATTAATAATTAAGTGTAATGCATGATCAAAGTTGCGCTTAAAATAATAACTTTAATTTCATCCTTTACTATTGTGAAACATACACTGGCCATAAAATCTATGAATATTGCATAAATAATATGTCATACTTATACTTCTTATGATTCTCATAATCATAGGCTCTTTAACCAGGAATATTCTACTAGTCGAATATTCCTCTGGTCAATTAATTTACATAGTCATAATGAGGAAAGTGCATATACCAGACTGTGTCAATGCCTCGTGCCAAGACCTAGGGGATAATTGTAACCGGACCCCAACCCGGAGAGCCTCTATAACCGGACTCCACCCCAGAGAGCCTATAATAACCAGACTCCAACCCAGAGGGTCTGCTGTAACTGGACCCCAACCCGGAGGGCTTACTTTTACCGGTCCCCAACCCAGAACATACTAGGTCCAATGCATTACTAATATCTCTAAATATAAATGCACATACTACTTTGATTTATTAAATTACTTATCACATATCATACAAAGTGTACAAATTACTTGTTTTTTTCACTTTTTATTTTATTCAAGGTGTCCCACACCACCTTGAACAATTAAATCCATAATACCAGGAAAGGGAATAAAATTTTAAATTACAAACATTTACATTTATGCATATTTAGTGAGTCTGGCACAAGACTATGAACTATGTGGTCAGGTCATTAAATGGTACGTAAGTTAAGAGTACTTGTGATGACAACTAATAAACAAAAGCAATACAAACTTGATCACATAAAATGAAAAATCCTAAAACCATATTAATCAATTAATTAATGGATTTTCTCAATTATTCCAGGTGCATAATAAATAAATAAGTAAACTTAACATTTCATTTGGGGTACTAAACTCACATTATCTCAAACATTTTTTATAAATAAGCTTTTTTTTACTATATTAAATGTTAAAACTTGAAAGTATAAAACTCAACCATAAACATTATAATTTAATATAAAGAGTGGAGAGTAATTAATACATATGAATATGAAGTTGAAAGCCTCCAATATTTATACTCATGAACTAGGAACATCAAAAGTAAGCATTTGGAAAACTATACTTAGGGTTTCATGTTGTGTAAAACATTCATTCAATGAGGCGTGCATAAGAAGTAGTGTTTAGTCAAGCCAAAAACATTTGAATACACATGTTTTGTAATTTCTTCACAAATCTTAGAAATTTATAAATACAAATGAGGATCAAAGTCGGCATTTATACACACGTACCCACATACCTGATTATACATTATGAGTATACGCAAGGTTCACATACTTGTAAATTTATCAAAAGAATGGATTTAATCACTAGGGTACAATTGTTGAAATGTTTTTTAAAAAACCTCATTTATATAATGTATATTCATATTTAAGAACATACATGATTAGGTATAAAAGTTTTCCTATTCAAAATGACTCCACACATTTTAGTTCTTCATTAACCTGAAACTCAAACTTAGAAATATTTAATCTGGAATATGAAGTTTATGCAAATCTGAGGGCTGTGTATATTATACTTATATATTTTTATATACATATGTATATATATAACCAATTATGTATTTAAGGCATAAAATAAATTTGCATGGGGTGTCCATACTTAGGGTCTATTAATACCCTATAACTCAAGATCTTGCAACTCTTAATTGAGAAAAGAAAGAATTAACCTCAAACCGTAAGATGATGTATATTTATATTAAAAGTGTATATATATATATATAAATACAACTTAAAACCCAACAAGTAAGACAAATATTAATCCCCTACCTTAACTTGAGGAGGAAGAGGGGCTCAGGAGACGCTGGAAAACTCAGAGGACTCGTTGAGGTCTGCTGGAGGCTTGTGTGCAAGGAACTGAGAGGTTCTTCGGATGCCTCAGTGTGGTTTTTTTATAAACTATACCTATAATGGTTATTTTAATGCAATATGAAAGTGATCCAAGGCCAACATAGCTTATAAAAATTCTAGGGAAAGAGATCTCTGTGGAAACCGTGTGAGAGGAGGCTCTGGTGGCTGTAAGGGTGAAGAAAAAATGGTGCAAAAATGGAGGTAGGGTACTGGTGCATGGTGTAAGAACCCAGAACTTCCTTTCATATACGTTTTTCCTTTTTCTGGAGTTTTTGAGAAAAGAAGAGTTTCTGGAAATTTTTGAAGTACACGCCGTGTACTTTATAAGTACATGCCGTGTACTTCGTTGCCGCTCGAGGTCGTGTACTGGCCGTGTCATGGCTACACACACGACCATGTAGGGGTGACATGGAGGCCACCTAAAGCGGAGTACAAAAAAGCCTAGTACACGCCGTGTACTCCAAAAGTACATGCCGTGTACTTTATTTTTTTATTAAACAGACCGGGGTCGCATCTAATCGCTAGAACGGTCTTCTTCTCCAGCTTCTTCGACTGAGAGCATCCTGTACGACCGTGAATCTCCTCCGAGCCCCCGAGCCTCCATCTTTTCTCCAAATTGACCATCATCGATTGCGTTGGAACCACAGAAGTAAGCTCTTTCTTTTCCTAGAGCTTCATTTTCCAATTTCTCCTCTTTCTCAAGTTATCATGGGTTGAGAATTTTGGATGTTTTCTTAGATCTACGACGTTCCAAGGAGATTCAAGCTTCGAGGTTCGAGTATATCAATATCCTAACATCGAGGTAGGTGGTTTGTGCCTTTCTGTAGAAAGTATTTGAGTATTTTGTGCAAATTATACCAATACCCTTGAGCGGGGTATTGCGTGTTTCCTATTTTTCCCTTGTTGTCTACTTTCTTTGCTTATATGTCTGTGTAGAGGTTATTGTTTGTGAATAGGGTAATTTACTGTGCTTTGGATGTTTTTCCCATGCATGTTTTTCCTATTCATGACCGTTTGGTCTAGTTTTTCCTATTAGGATTTTTCCAGTTCCATTCCTAGTTGTAGGATGGTGTGACTGTTCTTCCATGCTGAGATGCTATAGAATGCTAGAAAAGTAGCCATTGAGGATACTTTGTCCGTTACGCGATGCGATACTTGCTGACTTTACATAGGGTTGTGAGAACCTAGTGTAGTAGACCATAAGAAGAATGAATGTAAGGGCTTCTCCAGAGTGTCTTTAATTTACAATGCGAGACCACATGGGGAATGGACGTTGAGTGCTTCCTCAGAGTGTCTGTAGTTCCTCAACGCGGGCCACAAGGGGAATGAGATGTTGAGTGCTTCCCTAGAGCGCCTTTAGTACGATACGAGACTATAGGGGGAATTGACAGTGAGTGCTTCCCCAGAGAGTCTATTCTTTCTTTAGCTGAACTAGAGGGGTGTGACTGTGTGTGCCTCTTAGAGGGTTGCTGGTACTTGTAGGTTGAACCATAAGGGTCAGGATATGAGAACTACCTAGAGGTTACCTGTTTGTTCTACTTTCTTGAGTGGCTACTTTCTTATTTGTAAATTATATGCTCGAATTGTGGTTTATATAATGCTGAGTACTTTCCTGTTTCCTGTTTACTGTTTACTGTACTTTTACCTGCCATATATTCACTGACTATTAGGCACAAATATTTGGGTGGTTGCCTACTGGGACTTTGTCTCACACCTTATTTGGGCCATGCTTTTGGGCCCAAACATATTATATTGTTGCAGGTATAGATAAGGGCAAGTTCCATTCTACTTCAGGTTCTTGATTACACTGGAGCTGGAGAGAATGAGACCAAGTCGAGGCTTGCGATGCTGAGGAGTTGCTCATATGTTTTTCTTTTGTACTTTGGTTTAGTACTGTATTCAGCATTGTGACTTGTTTGGCTATTTTCCTAGACATATATGTATCATGCATCATTTACGTATACTTCTGCTCCAGTTTTTTATTTACCAGTCTTCTGCTGTTATTGTTGTTGGATATTTACTGCTTCCGTTGTTGTATGTGTTGTTACTTCCACTGTGTACTCTTCCAATGAGGGCATAGTTTCTCCACAATCACACCCAAGGCCCTCGCTGCTAGTCGATAGCCTCTGGTGTTCGGGGAAATGCACTTGAGGCTATATGACCAACCGGGTATGGGGCGCCTCTGGGTGGATTCCGGAACCGGTACGTTACAAAGTGGTATGAGAGGATTTCTTTTCTCTCGACTTACTATTTAGATCCTATAGCCAGGGATAGGATGAAATAGGTACTTGGTAATAAGTTGTTCCCAAGAGTAGCTAACCCATGTATAGGGAAAATCCATACTACCTCGTTTATTGTAATTTTACTGGTTTTCAAATTTTACAATTAATTTGATTTCACCGTTGGGTGATTCACATGATTTTTACTGTTATCGTTGTTGTTATTGTGGTTCTATTTCTGTTACAACCCAATGAGATGAGGGTATGCCATCTCATGCATCATATAGGAACTTGTTAGAAATAACATGCCATTCATTCTTTCCATGCCATCTAGGATGCATTAGCAATTGCATGTTGTTGTGATAGACGTTGTGTAGACTATGCATGCTTTTGTGATAGATGCTTTGATAGAATCCCTGCTGTTTGATAGGAAATTTGTTTGTGTAGTGCTTTGCTTAGATGGATGCCAAACTTTGGTTCTTGAGGTGTTATGGACCCTCATGGACCGGAATTTGGTGGATCATTGACCTGTTTACTTTGTTTGTAACTTGTATAAGATGCCAAGCTTTGATTTGCGGGGAGTATGGGCCCTCACGGATCAGAATTTGGCACCTTAGCGCTGGTTTTCTGTGTTTTCTGGGTTCTGGAGCAGTTTCTGAGGCTACTGCCCAGAAAAACCCAGAATACATGGCATGTAATTTATTAATACACTCTGTGTAGTCTCTAGACGTGTCACTGACTATGCGAGCAGGGACATAGGGTTGTGAAAAATCTTGTATGAACACACCGTGTACTTGTTTAGCACGTCGTGTAGTGTGAAATAGGTACCCTAGACATGTCACGAAAAACACGAGTCATGTTATCTTTTCACATACACGACGTGTCTGAATTTTACATGCCATGTCGTCTGATCTAGGTACCCGGACGTGTCACGAACAACACGGGTCGATGTTACCCTTTCTCGTACACGCCATGTCCATCCGGAACACGCCGTGTAGTGTTGTCTGTGTGTCAGGCCGTGTCTCTAACAACACGGGAAAGGTAAGGCATGTCTAGTACATGCCATGTCTTCCTTGAACATGCCATGTAGTTTTGTATTAGAGGAGCTATGTGGATTAACCGTATAGAAGGACTTGGGTAGGGAAGAGGATTCACATACACGCCGTGTGTTAGGATAACATGCCGTGTATTTGGGGTGTTACACGACCAGTTTGGCAAGAAGTACACGCCCATGTGAATGAATTAAGGGAACATGCCGTGTAGTCTTTATACATGTCGTGTAGTCATGTTTTGTAAATTTTGAATTCTTTCTTTCCCCAGTTCCCTTCTTACACTCCTAGTTGTCAGTCCCTATTAATGTGATCTAAAGTTTGCATTTGACCTTGCAGAGCTATGGCACCGAGACGTCCTCCGGTTTTCTGTCAGTTTCAGGGCAGTGATCAGACGCCAGATATGGCTGATTAGGGACCTCCTGCAGATCCTCCTGCTGTGCCAGCCTTGGCACCAGCAGTTATACCAGTTTTGGACACCAATGTGCAGTTTATGGAAGGTTTTATGAGGATGATGCAGACCTTCTAGGGAGCTCCGCCTCCTACCTCGACTATGGCCGACCTGACATGGGTTTTCCAGCAGCATCATCCTCCCACCTTCTCAAGGGAAGGAGGACCGTAGGCTACAGAGTCATGGCTAGAATCCATGATGACGATCTTTGAGCATCTGGAGATGCCTCCAGAAATGCGGGTCAAGCTCGCTACCTACATTTTACGAGACTCTGCCAAGAGGTGGTGGGACGTGATCTCATAGGCGGGTCATCAGCAGGTTATGGAATGAGATGAGTTTCAACGCGTCTTTTATGACTACTTCTATCCGGAGACCCTAAGGGCCGACCGAGCCCAGGAGTTTATGATCCTGGAGAAGGGTACTCTTTCTGTCATGGAGTATTCCTCTCGTTTCACCGAGCTTCAGCATTTAACACCCCTCTAGGGCGGATATGGGTTGTTCTTGGCAAGGAAGTTTGAGGATGGTATCAGACAGGAGATCCACTCACAGGTGAATATCTTCAGGATGACTTCCATCGCTTCCATCGTCAACCAGACACTGATTGCAGAGCACAATCTGAGAGATTTTGGAGTTGAGATCTAGGGCAGTTCCACTTCCAGAGTTAGTGATTCACCAGTTGACAGTAGTAAGCGTCGTAGGGAGTCTACAGGCAGTGATCCGAGGCAGTGTGACACATCTTCAGGTAGCCAGGTGGTATGCTACCAGTGTGGAAGGGCTGGGCATATGAGGCCGCAGTGCCAGAGAGACCTCGTGGAGTGCTGATCTTGCGGCAAGATGGGTCACCTCCAGCGCTTCTATCAGGTTTTCTCACCAGTAGCCGGTGACAGAGGTTCATCCATGACTCCTCGTTCAAGAGTAGTGCCACCAGTTTCTCACCAGTCTGGGAACTGGAGTTCTTCCGGCCGTCCGGGCTGAGGTGGAGGTTGAGGCCGTGGTGTTCAGTCACCGGTATTTTAGTGACAGCAGGGTGGATCAGGTTAGAGCGGTCAGGTAGGGTCACAGGGCCATGGTACAGGTCAGGATTTTGCATTGGAGTAGACCCAGTAGAAGAAGGATCCCAGACCCTCTACAGTTCAAGGTACTATCTTAGTAGCCTCAGTTTTATCTTCTACTCTTTTTGATATTGGTGCTACACATAGCTTTATCTCTATTTCTGTTGTGGAGAGCCTTGGGATCTGTATCTTTTCTTCTGCTGACATTTTGACACTAGACACACCATTGGGGACTAGGAAAAATAGTGTACGTCAATGCAAGGAGTGCCCTCTAGAGGTGGCTGGGTATCACTTCCTATGGGACCTCTATGTCCAAGAGATGACAGGCTATGATTTCATTCTCGAAATGGACTGCCTCATTCATTTCCAGGAAGTCATTGACTGTTATCGCCATAGGGTGAGTTACATATCACCGGAGGGTGAATCTTTTCTTCACAAGGGTGACTGGGATGTCCATGTAAGTAGAGCAGGACTAGATCATCATGGGCTAGGCAGCGTTACAACTCAGATTTCTAGTCTGTATTTGGATAATCAGGGGACTTCACAGTTAGACTTTCCTCCAGTGGTGGATCATTTCAGGGATGTCTTTCCAGAGGAATTTTTAGGTTTTCCTCTAGAGCGTGAGGTAGACTTTTCTATTGATATTGTGCTAGGAGTGGAACTGGTGTCCATTACTCCTTATAGGATGGTTACACCTGAGTTGCAGGAGCTCAAGAAGTAGTTGGAGGAGTTGCAGGCAAAGGGTTTCATCCAACCCAGTACTTCTCCTTGGGGTTCGCTTGTCCTGTTTGCGAAGAAGGTAGACGACACCCTTAGGCTTTGGGTGGATTATCGGAAGCTGAACCAGTTGACGGTCAAGAACCGATATCCCTTGCCTAGGATTGATGACATATTTGATCAGCTTTGAGGAGCCCGAGTGTTCTTGAAGATCTATTTGAGGTCTAGTTATCATCAGTTGCACGTTAGACCATCCGATATACCTCTTACAACTTTCTAGAGTAGGTATGGTCTAAACGAGTATATGGTTATGCCGTTCGGTCTCACGAATGCACCTGTAGTTTTCATGGAACTGATGAATCGAGTGTTCCATCCATACTTAGACTCTTTTGTGGTGGTCTTCATGGATGATATCTTGGTGTACTCTCACACTCGACATGACCATGCTACCCATCTTGAGATCATTTTTATTACACTGAGGGAGCATCAGTTATATGCTAAGCTCTCGAAATGACACTTTTGTATGGATTAGATTCACTTATTGGGTCATGTTATCTCAGATACAAGAGTATCAGTAGACCCAGAGAAAGTGAGAGTAGTAGTTTCCTGGGAGTAGCCGAAGAACGTTTTTGAGGTGCAGAGTTTTCTAGGGCTGGCTGGATACTATAAACGCTTCATACGAGACTTTTCATGCTTAGTAGCACCGCTGACAGGTCTGACCAAGAAGGGCGCTAAGTTCTTATGGTTAGATTCTTGTGAGTCATCCTTTAAGGAGATGAAAGGGAGATTGAATTCAGCACCGATACTAGTCTTTCCAGAGCCGGGAAAGAGATACACTGTCTACTGTGATGCCTCAGGTATCAGGCTGGGAGCTGTGCTTATGCAGAGAGATGGAGTTGTCGCGTACGGGTCTCGACAGTTGAGGTCTCATGAGAAGAACTACCTGACGCATGACTTGGAGTTGGCATCTGTTGTTTATTTCTTACGCTGTTGGAAACATTATCTTCTGGGAGAGAACTTTGTGGTTTTCACTGACCAAAAGAGTCTTAGGTAAATATTCACTCAGCATGATATAAATCTGAGACAACGCAGGTGGGTTGAGTATCTTCATTCCTTTGACTTTGAGCTTGACTATACACCAGGAAAGGGAAATGAAGTGGCTGATGCGTTGAGTAGGAGGACTCAGATACAGGTAATTTAGGAGGCCAACAGTGAGTGGCGGCTTATGGCTATGTTCTCTGAGATGCATTTGGAGGTGTACGACAAACAGGGGTAGACTTTCCTATCTTCTGTAGCTATTACCTATACACTTCTTGATCGGGTACGAATGAGGCAGCTATAAGACTCAGAAGGCCTAGTCCTGCAGGAGAGTGTGTCAGGAGAGGACCCTCTCCCTGGATGGACAGTAGGCGAGGATGAGATCTCGCGTTTCCAGGGACGCGTATGGGTTCCAGCAGACATACGCGAGGAGCTGATGCAGGACTTTCATTCCTTGGTTTGGGTAGTTCATCCTGGCGTCACCAAGATGTATCATGATCTATACTGCCAGTATTGGTGGCCAGGTATGAAGAGGGACGTTGCTGGTTTTATCATGAGGTGTTCCACTTGTCAGCAGGTGAAAGTAGAACATCAGTGACCAGCAGGTATTTTATAGCAGTTACCTATTCCTGAGTGGAAGTGGAATGACGTCACGATGGACTTCGTGACTGGTTTTCTGAGGTCGCCTCGAGGGAATGATACTGTTTGGGTTGTCATTGACAGGATTACGAAGGTTTATCACTTCTTTCCGATCAAGGATACCTTCAGTGTTGACGAGTTGGGACGGTTTTACATCCGTGAGATTGTACGTCTACATTGATTTCCATACTCCATTGTTTCAGACAGAGATGCGCATTTTACTTCTTGGGTCTGGCAGGGGCTTCAGAATGCTTTGGGTACACATGTACTTTTGAGTACAACATACCATCCTCAGACAGATGGCCAGTCCGAACGTATGATACTAGTGCTTGAGGATATGCTCCGAGCTTTCATTCTGGACTTTGGAGGTTCTTGGGAGAAGCATATACCTCTTGTAGAGTTTGCCTACAATAATAGTTTTCAAGAAACTATTTAGATGGAACCTTATGAGGCTTTGTATGGTAGGCCATGCCGATCACCCTTATGTTGGCTGGAGACAGGAGAGACAGCTTTGCTAGGACCTCATCTTGTTCAAGAGACCACCAAGCAAATAGAGTTGATTCAGAAGAGGATGGCTACTACACAGTCTCGACAGAAGTCTTATGCTAATCAGCAGAGACAACCTCTGGAGTTTAAGTTCAGGGATCAAGTTTTCCTGCGTGTCACACCGAGGATGGGACACAATCGGATTTAGAGATAGGGTAAGCTTTCACCACAGTATGTCGGGCCGTTTGAGGTGTTGTAGAGAGTTGGGTCGGTTGCCTATCAGTTTCAGTTACCTCAGAGGTACCGGGTTATGCAGAAAGTCTTCCACGTTTCTCAGCTCCGACATTACTTCTCAGACCCATCTCATGTCTTCCAACCTGAGGAGGTTGGGCTCGAAGTGGATGCATCGTTTGAGGAGAATCCTATCCGGATTGTTGATCGCAGTACGAAGGTCCTCTGTGGCCAGTCTGTTCCTCTGGTACGGGTGCTATGGCAGCATGGGCGAGTATATGACGAGACTTGGGAGAGGGAGGCCGATGTATGATCGTAGTGGCCGGAGTTGTTTGGGATTTCTTCTTCTGCACCATGATAGGGAAATTTAGGGAAAAATTTCTTTAAGGGGGAAGTTTTTAAGAACCCGAACCTTCCTTTCAGGTACGTTTTTCCTTTTTATAGAGTTTTTGAGAGAAGAGGAGTTTCTGGAAATTTTTGAAGTACACGCTGTGTACTTTATAAGTACACGCCGTGTACTTCATTTCCGCTCGAGGTCGTGTGCTGGCCGTGTCATGGATAAACACACGACCATGTAGGGGTGACATGGAGGCTGCCTAAAGCGGAGTACGGAAAAGCCTAGTACATGTCGTGTACTCCAAAAGTAAACTCCATGTATTTTTTTTATTAAATGGACCGGGGTCACGTATAATCATCATAATGGTCTTCTTCTCCGGCTTCTTCAACCGAGAGTGTCTCGTACGGCCGAAAATCTCCTCCAAGCCCCCGAGCCTCCGTCTGTTCTACAAATCGACCGCTGTCGATTGCGTTGGAACCACAGCGGTAAGCTCTTCCTTCTCATAGAGCTTCATTTTCCAATTTATCCTCTTTCTCAAATTATAATGGGTTGAGCGTTTTGTTCATTTTCTTAGATCTACGATGTTCTAAGGAGATTCAAGCTTTGAGGTTCGAGTATATCGATCTCCTAATGTCGAGGTAGGTGGTTTGTTCCTTTCTGTAGAAAGTCTTTGAGTATTTTGTGCAAATTCCACCAATACCCTTGAGCGGGGTATTGCGTGTTTCTTGTTTTTCCCTTGTTGTTTTCCAGCTTTGCTTATATTCTTGTTTAGAGGTTATTGTTTGTGAATAGGGTAATTTACTGTGCTTTGGATGTTTTTCCCATGCATGTTTTTCCTATTCATGACCATTTGGTCTAGTTTTTCCTATTAGGATTTTTCCAGTTCCATGCCTAGTTGTAGGATGGTGTGAATGTTCTTCCATGATGAGGTGCTGTAGAATGATAGCCAAGTAGTTCTTGAGGATACATTGTCCGTTACGCGATGCGATACTTGCTGTATTTACACAGGGATGTGAGAACCTAGTGTAGTAGACCCTAGGGAGAATGAACGTAAGGGATTATCCATAGTGTATTTAATTTATGATGCAAGACCACATGAGGAATTGACGTTGAGTGCTTCCTCAGAGTCTCTGTAGTTCCTCGATGTAGGCCACATGGGGAATGAGACATTGAGTGCTTCCCCAGAGCACCTTTAGTACGATACAAGACTATAGGGGGAATTGACGGTGAGTGCTTCCCCAGAGAGACTATTCTTTCTTTAGTTGAACCAGAGGGGTGTGACTGTGTGTGCCTCCCAGAGGGTTGCTAGTACTTGTAGGTTAAACCATAGGGTTTAGGTTGTGAGAACTACCCAGAGGTTACCTATTTGTTCTACTTGCTTGAGTGGTTGCTTTCTTGTTTGTAAATTATATGCTAGAACTGTGGTTTTTCTGCTGCTAAGTACTTTCCTGTTTACTATTTACTGTACTTTTACCTGCCATATATCCACTGACTGTTAGGCACAGATCTTTGGGTGGTTGCCTACTGGGACTTTGTCTCACACCCTGTTTGTGCCCAAACATATTATATTGTTGTAGGTATAGATAAGGGCAAGCGCCCTTCTACTTTAGGTTCTTGATTGCACTGGAGTTGGAGAGCATGGGACCAAGCCGAGGCTTGTGATGCTGAGGAGTTGCTCATCTGTTTTTCTTTTGTACTTTGGTTTAGTATTGTATTCAACATTGTGACTTCTTTGGATTTTTTCCTGGATATATATGTATCATGCATCATTTACATATACTTCTGCTCTAGTTGTTTATTTATCAGTCTTATGCTGTTATTGTTGTTGGATATTTACTACTTCCACTGTTGTATGTGTTGTTACTTCCGCTGTGTACTCTGCCAATGAGGGAATAGTTTCCCCACTATCACACCCAAGGCCCTCACTGCTAGTCGGCATCCTCTGGAATTCGGGGAAATGCACTTGAGGACATGTGACTAACTAGGTATGAGGCGCCTCTGGGTGGCTTTCGGAACTGGGACGTTACACATGGCACACTACGGGGAAGAAGACATTGCTTTGAGTAGAAAACCGAGAGGAACGTGGGTGGCCCGGATCAGTTCTGGCTTGGATTCAAGGGCCAGGATGCGTTCACGGTTTATAAAGGTAATGATCGGCTCAGATTAAATCCGAGTCTGATCGGACGACCTGAGATTGAAGTGATGTTATTTTTTTTAAAACCTCAAACATTCATGAAAACCATGGAGACACGCGGTTGTTGAGCTTCGAGTGTGGGGTCGAGATCAATAACCCAGATCGCACACTATGATATTATACGGTCTAGATCTCATTTGTCTTGGGAAAAAACATCCCACATCGAAACAGGGGAATATTTTCTCCCACTTTACAAGCCTCAGCCTCTGGTCCATGGTTCTAAAAACACACAACACACACACAAGGAGCCTTACACACAGGCTCCCGCCCCACCTGCAGGCCTCGACCTACCCATTCCCTACCGCGGCCTTGCGCCCGCACTGCATGATCATGCATTCCTACTCCCATGCGGCATTCGAGAAACCTATGCCCATGACCGGGATGGACCATTCTTGGGCTGAGGGCTAGGCTCAACCACCTAGCGTGACCTGCCTCCCTTGGCCCAGCCATAAAGGGCTGGCCCTAGCGAGTCCAATTTTTTTTTATAAAAACTAATCTAAAAAGATTATGAAGTCTTAAGGAATAATATTATATAAAAAGTATCCTTTTTAAACATAACCTTTATATAAAAAAATTTAACGAATACCTAAATATACATTATCTAAATATATTATTACTCAAGTTATTTATAAACACTAAAGCTTTAACATTCAAGGTTATAAATTGAAATTTTGGTATACCCACATAAAATCTTTTATACTAATATTATAGTAGTCAAAATTAAGTTAATAAAAAAAACATAGTTTGGTTAAAAGAATTTGAACATAGTTTAATTTTTTAAGAGATGAAGATCATTACATTGTATTTTTGGAACATTTTCATAGTATTTTGAATTCCTTAATACTTTTCAAAATCGTGTAATTCAAAAAATTTCACCATAACCAGGAGTTATCTTATAATCTCTAATTCATAAATTTTGGAAAACTAAGTTGTACTCGAATATTTTTAGTTGACTCACCTCAAGGAAAACGACTATAATTATAGTCTTTGGAATCCAACTGTCACCCAAGGAAACAGTCTAGTAGTTTACTTATATAAAACCATGCCTTAGGGTGTCCTAAATTCAAGGCGATTGAAGAAGATGGTTCACATCATACCATTGGTGCTTAGTGTGGCTGTAGTGTATTTGGACATTCTTATGTTAATTATGTTGGGTTCTAAGGACCCATATTACTTTCTTGAGGTTCTTGTTGTTTTAAGTGGTCTCCCTATAATTATGATAGGGTTTTTAATAGGTATATTTGGTTAGCATGATTACTCTTTTGATCAGTGTATTGTAAACACCACGGTGTTTTTATTTAAATAAAAATCCTTGTGTCCATTTGTGTGTTTTACTCGGTTGAATTCTAATATAAATTAAAACCATATTATTAATTTCTCATGAGAAAAAGGTTTTTTCCAGTTATTATGAAATTCAAACAAAATGTAAATGTATACATATCAATACATGAGGTTAGAGTTTTGGGGTGTTACACATTTGATATTATTTTCTCATCATATCCCCTGTTGATTCATACTTATTTCCTGGTAGAGACATGTATTACCATTATGAATAATCCCTATGTCCAAAAACTCCACAACACCAGCAGTGACCTATAAATCTTGATTTTTCAGACTAATAGTGAATTTGTTCAGAACATTGTTGTTGTTGTTGTTGTTAATTTTTCAAAAACCATGGACCACTTTGCTCAGGAGGATACTTACTTGAAGAATTATTATATTTCTTGATGAAATATGTTTTCTCACAAAAATACTTTTGTAAACCTTTCTTTTCACCTTATTTAGAAGTTTCACATTTAACAATAGCTTCCTTGGTGAATTTTTCTCTAATATTTCTTATCTCACTTTTTGTTGTAAGAAATATTGATTGTATTTATAAAAACTCTTCTTATTTATCATCCAACTTACTTTTCAGAACATCAATGATTTTTTTGGACTCAACTATCTTCAATTGATTCTATTTAATTTCTTGAATAATATTAGATTCCATCCTTTTGAGATTATCATTTCTACCCTACTTTTCTTCATAAAATTTCAATTTTCTTTCAATATCACCATTCTCAAAAGTTATGTCTTTAACATCTTTTTGCAACTTCCTTCTTTATTTCCCAAATTGAGTATTTTTTTCAAGCGAATTATCCAAATTACTTTTGAGGATCCATTCCATTTATGTCATCTCATCATAATCATTATCACTATTAGATGAATCACTTATATTTCTTACTTGAGCAATAAATTTGAGTCGTTGATCATGTTCATCACTGAATGAGGAATCATCCTTCTTTATTATTCTTAGATAACTTCTCTTCTTATCATTGGGAAATATTTCTTTATATTTCTTCCACTTATATTTCCAAGATTTATCATCATCTTCCTTGGAATCATACTCTTTAATTTTATTCCTTGGAAAATTCTATGCAAAATGCTTCCCTTCATAATTCCAGCATCTGAGTGTTTTTCCTTTATTGTATTTCTTAGAAAGTAGGAAAACTATTGTGTTGAAATATTCAGATTCTTACTCTACTTCCAAATCACTTTATTTTTCTTTAATTTATTTATCTTTGTTTTTTCCATTTAATATATATTTTAATGAAATTTCTTGATCAACCTTTTCTTTACTTTTCACGACCTTCTCTCTTCTCACTTCATAAGTAACAAGAGTATTGTGAATATCATCCAAAGATAAAGTTTCAAGATCTCTATCTTCCAAAAATGAAACTTTGGCATCAAACTTATCAGGAATAATTCTCAAGATATTTTAAAAAATAGTTGTGTCTTCTAGTTTCTCACCAAGACATATTATAGTGCTAACAATATCATTTAACCTTATAAAGAAGTCACCAAAAAATTCATAATAATCCATTTTTAGATATTCATACTTCAGCCTTCAAAGTTGTAACTTTTCCTTCTTCACCTTTGTATTGACTTCATAAATGTTTTTCAATTTATCCTAGATACCTTTGGAAGTTATGACTCCCATTACTATAAGAAACTCACTTTCAGTTAGTGATGAGAGTAAAACATTTTTTGCTCTTCCATCATTCTCAAGGTTTTTTTATCAGCAATAGTAAGAGGAGAATTCTCAATATGAGGTGGAAATCCATCTGTAGTAGCTTCAAAAACATCATACCCAAGATACATAAGATACAAAAACATTATATCTTTCCAGATATGATAGTTCTTTCCATTGAAAACTGGAATCCCCTTATAGTTCATATAATTGAAAATTTTCATTCTCAGAGATGGATCTTTCAAAAGGAACCTAATACTCTGATACCAATTTTTGGTGTCTAGGTAGGATCAAGACCACTGGGGGGGAGGGTGAATCAGTGGTTCATTTTTATTTTATAAGAAAGTTTTTCTTAACCTCTTGGTAAACTTTATTAGCTTTTGAAACTTGTTAAATTTACGATCCACTCAAATGAATCTTCTCAAACTCACCTTTTGTATGTAATAAATATAAATAGAAGGCATCAAATGATATTTATAAGGTTCAGTATTAATACCTACTCCTTGATATTTTGAATAGTCCCACCAACATAGATTCTTTCACTATTTTCTTTCCAAAATAAAAATTCACATGTAGTGAACAATTATAAAATCCCAGTAGAAAATTTCCTCCTATAGTTGGTTATACCCCCCATCTATCATTTTTACCATCTACTTCCCCATAACTAGTTATACACCCCAGTAAGATAATCTTTTTTAGAAACTGGTAACTATTCACAGTTACAAGCTTCACTTTTCTTCTTCTTTTTTGATCCACTTCAGAAAGTCTTAACTTCCTCCATAAGTAAGCTAAATCAAACTTTACCTACATAAAAACTTTAAGAAATTCAACAATTATCTAATGAACTTATTGGTCATGAAATTGCCTCTAGAAAATTAGTCTAGAAATCTTCCTCAGCAAGAGTAAGTCTAATCTACCTTAGTTTGGTAACCCCAGTTCGATGGTCTTTGTCTGATCGGCCTTTGTACGATTCTTCTTTTTCACTTCCTTATTCAATTGATAAGGAACTCAATCATATAATTGTAATTCCTCAGTCTGATGGAACTTGGTATGATGAACCTTATTCCGATAGATGTCGTTCTGATGGGATCACTCCAATGGACTTACTATGATGAAGCATCATCCTAGAACTTTCTCTAATAATCAAATTGAACCTTACTTTGATGAAATAATTTTGATATAACTTCCTCAACATTAACCTGAAAAACAAAGTCTAGTTGTAAACTCAATACTTAATAAAAAATGTCAGATATCTTCACACATGTTAACAATTCAAGTTTCGCACATCGTACAAATGGCATGAGCTCTCCTTTTATAGGCACCCTATAATTATAAAGGTGGAAAAACCAATTTCACTTCCCACTCAATAAAATTTGTAAATCCCAAATTTCTCAGTCATTTAAGTCTTTATATTTTAATTCTTAAAATCTTCATAATCCTTCTGGGTGATTCTCAAATCTTTAATTTTTTTCAAGTTTATAAACATTTATTCGGTACGATTCATCTTTATGATTCTATATTCTGATTCTTCATTATGATGAAGGCATACAATAAATTATTTATTACATTTATATATACCAAATGATCATATATGTAAACCTAATGAATTATCATTATGATGAAAACATATTCATAACTAAATACATCCCTTTACAATGACCTTTTATAAACACTAAAAGTCTTCTTATGTAGATTCTTTGTACTAACTGTTAAATGTAAGACATTGAAAAACATTCTGAAATATGTTAAAAGTATTTCTCATTTTCTTTAATTCCTTAGACTAATGATCCTATGTCCAATTAAGTTCAACATATGATGAATTCATTGGTGTCATCATGTGTCTGATGGATCTTTCTTAGATTCACTTGGATGAACATTTACAGTGCCAGTTTGATGAGTCTTCACCTCTTCTTGAGAAAAAATCAATACTTTTGTTCTTTTGATCTTAACCTAATTTTAAAAGAACAAAGTATGACTTCTTGTTTTCTCTTAACACAATTAAAATATAATTAAAACTTTCTCAAAAATTCTACCTCTGATATTACTTTGTATCCAATTTCTTAAAGATACCAACAATTAATAAAACAAATCAGTGTTAGAATCCATTATAATGGATCAATGGAATACCGTGTTTGATGGACCAGTGTGGCTTCTTTTATTTAGAAAGATCAATCTTCCAACCTTTTGATATTTTCACACTATTGATTCTCATAATGATGATCTTAATCCTTCCATGTCTGATGTTCGTCACACCGATGAACAACAACTATAATGCTTCACATCATATTTTCATCTCTTCCCAAAACTCCAGCTTGTATCATGACTTCATCATGACTTTAATATGTTTAGTATTGACATAACATCATCTAAAATACATTGGGAAGCATCATAACTTCCCAATATTTTAGCAAAATATTTATTTCAATCTAATCCTCAATACGATTGGAAGCACCATCACTCCCCCTTCCTTCATCAAGATTATATCACAAGTTTTAAAGAATACTTATGTCTTTTTGGAAATATAAAACAATAAATCATCATCATATTTTCATCACCATATCCATTTAGAGTCTAAAAAACTTACTTTCATTCTATACTTAATATGATTTCCAGAAGCTTCTGAATTTCTATCAAAATCTCAATATGATGGATTGTATTCAATGAATCACCGATGATCTAAATCTGATTCTTTATACCCATAGTCTAGGTATGAAAACCAAAAAAATTTATTTTCTAAATGACTCAATGATGATTATCCACCGACCTCTATATAATGTGTCCCACTCCACTGATCACCATTTTGGAATGGCCTACTCTCATCACCCTTTGAATGTGTCCCCCATCCAGGATGAGGAAACCATCTCCCCAGCTTCATCCGACACTCATGCTCTGAAAAAAGACTAATTTCCCATTTCATTGCAAAAATTTACTCATTCTTGCAAGAATACTTCTCTCTAAACATCCTCATATATATATATTTATGCTCTAGATATTATATCTATTCATTGCACGGTCGGCAATGCCAAATCTCATCCTATGTGGCTTCAAGCAATGTGGGATGAATTGTAGGCTCTAGACAACAATCATACTTGGGATCTAGTTCCCCTTCCATTAGGTAAATAGGTGGTCACAAAAAATGGATTTACATAGCATGCCTCAATGAAGATGGAACTCTTCATCACCTTAAATCCATACTTGTGGCAAAAGCCTTTTCTCAGACATATGGTGTCAATTATTTTGATACTTTCTCTTTAGTTGCAGAGACCACATCTGTCTAATTAACCATTTCTCTTGATGCTCATAATAATTGTCATCTTAATCAACTTGATTTAAAAAACACATTTCTACATGGTTTTCTTGAATAAGAGGTATATCCGCAACAACCTCCTATATTCCATGCCTTAGGAGCCGATTCTCATGTATGCCGACTTTTTTGCTCTCTATATGGACTCAAGCAGCCTCCCCGTGCATGGTTTGGAAGATTCTACACCATCATCACTAAATTTGGCATATCTTAGAGTATGAATGACCATATTTTATTCTACCATACAATGTCATCTGATTGTATCCTGCTGGTTGTCTATGTTGATGATATCATTATAAATGGGAGTAGATCAAATGGAATCACCCATCTAAAGGTGTATCTTAAAAAATAATTTCAAAATAAAGATCTGGGTGGATTGAAATACTTCCTTGGCATTGATATCTCCTGTTCCTAGGACACCATATTTATTTTCCAACAGAATTAGGCTTTGGATATCCTGCAGGATGCTGGTTTGACTTAAGAAACTTCGGTTTACACTCCTCTTGAGCCTGGAGAATAGTCTCTTTATGATAGCATAGAACTATATTATCTCCCAGAGAAGTACATTTTCCTTATGTGAAACCTCAATCATCTCACCATAACTCGTTTATAAATTTCATGCGCTATTAGCAGAGTTAGTCAATTCATGGAACATCCAACAAAATCTTAGGGAGATGTTGTCCTTCACATTAAAAAATACATTAAGAAAGACCCTGACCATTATATTTGGTATTCATATGAAAATCATCTGAATATTTATGCCTTCTATGATGTAGACTATTCTGGCTTCTTAGCTACTCATAAATCTATGTTTGACTTTGTCATTTTTCTGGAAAGGAACTTAATCTCATGATGTGACAAGAAACATACTGTTGTCTCTCAGTCCAATGTTGAATAAGAATACCGTGTGATGGCCAAAATCACTATTAAAATTATTTGGCTTCATCATATTCTCCATGATATTGGTTTCTTAGCATAGTCATCTGATCATATTTGTTCTGATAATTAGGTAGCCACAAAGATTGCTTTCAATTCCGTCTTCCATGAGTGCACAAATCATATCGAGGTAGACTTCCACTTTCTTTTACATCACCTAAATCATCACTATGTTAGTTTTAGCTACATTACTAAGGCTTATTAACTTGTCGAAATATTCACCAAAGGTTTTCCAGGAGCTCGACTTGACTCTCTCTGTACAAATCTAGGCATCAACTGCATCAACAACCCAGCTTGAGGGGGAGTGTGTATGGTCTTTGTTAGTGTCTTCTTTATTTTTTTGTGGGACTCTTTTCTAAGCTATCATGTAATATATTGAGTGGGAGTGTTAAACCCACTTTATTGTATTTATGGGTAAATGGTGTATAGTCACACACCGGATTATTCTGACTTGAAAAAATTTTCCTCTATATATAAAAGAATGTCCCCACCTCTCCTTGAGGTAGGAACTTGTACCACTCTAGAAAAACCATTATTAAATTTTCAAAAAAATGGCATCAATCAATAAAATAAGGTTTAAATGCTATAATTATCAATTTAATGTAATTTAATTATGTCTTTAATTGGATATTACATTCCGTGTACCCGAGTTACACATATGGGGCTTCGGCATGTGAATCAGTCAGACCACATGACATATACTATCAGCTCCACGTCATGTGTTCCACTTTCCATGTGTCTGTGGTACATGCCTGGGTCTTCATCCTGAATCTTGGAAGATTACATGATATATAGAATCCAATTGCACGTCATTCGATCTCTATATTGTGTGTTCGTGCAACCCGTTAAAGGAATTGGTGTGTTCCTCGAATGCGGTACTACATGACGTGTGCATGCCAGCTACATGTTGTGCATATCTATTACCATGTGTCTGCTTTTCTCTCCAAATGAATCGACATGTACTTAAAATATAGGAGTTAATGAGTTACACATTGTGTATGCCAACTACACGTTGTGTACTCCATTAATGCAATGAGCTGTTAGTCTCACGCAGTTTTGACCATATATAATGACCACACGGATTTCGTGAATTTCGACACTAACCCATGTAAACTACACGATGTGTATGTTAGATACATGTTGTGTAATCCAACGTGTCATGTGTTAGGTTGGATCATTCTACACGTGTTGTGTAATAAATGCACTGTGTGTAATTACTACTCGGTGCATCATGTATCTTGCAACATGCTCAGGTGAAGTGCACTTGGGTACACAATATATACCCCGACTGCACGCTGTATAATCCCATGCTATCCGAATAGAATCCTCAACACTTCCTGATGGAATCTCCAATAATTATTCATATTTTCTTTCTTTAAGAAAATGAAACATTGAATGATGATGATTAATATGTTAAAAACATGTTAATTCAAATCGGATTAAAGTGAAATAATATGGAATGATAAATTCAAAAACTATTGTTCATATGGATCATCAATCAAATAAATAATTATAAATTTGAAATATAACACCTATGATACCACTTGAAGGTTTTGGGCGCAGAAAAAGCACCTATGATGGACGTGTAATTAAAATTTCTTTTAATTTAGAGTTTCCCAAAACCATGAGAGGGGATTTTCAAGTTAAATTTATAATTAATTTATTTAGATCTGAAAGAAATGATTATCTTGTCTTAGGATCATTTATTTGATAATTCTGTTGACCTTTGAAAAACCCTTTCATATTACCTTTGTTGCACTGTAAGAATTCACATATAGAATCCATCTAGTGGTGATCTACATGTTCTTCTTTGATCTCCGAGAAATGCTAATTGATTTTTGGGTGCTAGCACAATGAGTCAAATGTATTTCATTGTTCGTCCGAATCACTCCAAGATCCTTTAGGCTTTAAGGAAATCTTCTCATTCTTGAGAAATAAAGGGGAGGAATTTGAGAGATAGAGAGAGGTTTTTTTATCTCATCAAGTAGGTTTCACATCTGTGACATCAACTTATGCGCTCAATATGTATTTCTTTGACTATCTGAAATAAACACATCATTGCACCATGGTCCTAGAATTTAATACACAAATTATATTCCAATCAAAGGGACAAGATACAAGCTTTCATAATAATGGAAGGGGAAAATATTTCCTTGACTTATTAATTAATAACAAATTACTCATGACGCACCTCACATATCCATCTTCACCCTGAACTGTTTTCGTTATGGTTTACAAAATACATCTAAGTGTGTGATTTGTAACATATATTAATGATAATATTAAAATATAAGTACCATTACACACATTCACAGATAGAAATATTTGATGACACCAAAAAATGAATTTCTACTTGTGGGTATGTTCTCATAACCTATCATCTTAAAGATTACCAAGTGTGAACTTCATGAGAATAAGTTACATTTTCTTATGAGTACTCACACCAGAAAATCACATTCTATGTGTCTCATCATAGAATTTTATCCAACTGTATAACTGTATTTAAGTATATATCATCATAGCAGTTCAAGATTCTTATCATAGAAGGAAACTGCTATGACCTTATCAATGCAACAGATACCCAAATACATTATTGCAGTAAAGTCACATAGAACAATTAACAATATATAATAAGATGTTTTATTAATATTCAATTCATCAAATATACATATAATAAAAGTATAGATAGTTGGTCCTAGGACACCAAATCATACATATGGACCATAAATCCGATTAGCATCAAATTCAGATGAATCCTGAAGATGTAGAAGAAACTATTTTGCATACTCATAGTAACCACTATGAGTATTTGGTTATGCATTTTAGATTGAAAAATGTTCCCTCTACTTTCCAAGCTATTATGAATGATTTGTTTCAATATCTACTTCATAAATTTGTTCTAATCTTTTTTGATGACATTTTTATTTACAACCCAGATTGGCCGACTCATTTGATCCATCTTTAGGTTGTTCTAGAACCACTCCAAGCCCATTAATTTTTTGTAAATCTGAATAAATTTTACTTGGCTCAATGTGAGGTGTAATACTTGGGGTATGTTAATTTGAGGGTTGGGGATTCCATGGAGCCTTCTACGATTCAAGCAGTTCTCCATTGGCCTATACCAACATCAGTCAAGGGTGTTTGTGGTTTCTTAAGCCTCGTAGGGTAGCACTAAAAATATATTCAACACTATGGGGTTATAGCTCAACCCATTACAACTTAAAAAAAACAAGGTTTCCATTGGACACCGAAGGTCCTTTTTGCTTTCTAGAATTTAAAAAAACATATAACCTCTACTTCAGTTCTTTATCAAATTTTGCAAACCCTTTTAAGTAGAGTGATGTATCTGGGTGAGGTATTGAGGACGACCTTATGCAGAATCGGTAGTCAATTGCCTATTTTAGCAAGACGTTATCTAGGAAATCTTTTTGTAAGTAAACATATGAGAGGGATATTATATCCTTAGATTTATCAATTTTACATTGGCATTCGTATTTAATTGGATGGTATTTTACAATATATTCTGATAACCGTAGTCTTCGTTTTTTGTTTCACCAATGGATTGCTATATCCGATCAAAAATTTTTGGATCGCTAGACTCTTGGGTTGCTAGTTTTAATTGAAATAAAAGCCAAGATGAAGGTCGAATCACCGAGGGTGTTGTCGCTGACCCATACCTTAGTAAAGTGATTTCAACTCTTCAGACTATCCAAGGATCTCCTCTTGGTTTCTTCTTTCATAATGGTACCCTATTATATCATGGTCGGTTTGTTCTCTCGGGTTCTCCTTTCATAATGGTACCCTCTTATATCATGATCGATTGGTTATCCTGGTTTCATCTCCTTAAACACCAATATTTCTCAAGGAATTTTATCTAACTCCTCAAGGGGGAATTTGGGTTATTATAGAACCTATAGGAAACTTTCAATGATGAATAACTAGGTGGGAATGAGGAAAATTGTGAAATTCTATGTGCAGTAGTGTCTCGTGTGTCAGTGCTACAAGTACTCTACTTCATCACTGATTAGCCTCTTTCAGGATTTGAAAATTCCTAAGATATTTAGGTTGATATTTCTATGGGAATTATTACTGGTTTTCCAAGTACAAAGTCTATGATGTAATAATTGTGGTTGTGAATTGGTTATCTAAATATGCCTTGTTGTGAAAAAATGTTGGGAGCAACGAAGTGAAAAAGAGACTCACAGAAGAGTAAACGAAAAAAACAGAAGAAGAAGAAGATCTTGGACACAGAGATTTACGTGGTTCGGGAAATGATCCCTATGTCTACGGAGAGGCATAAATATCACTATGAAATCTGAGAGCACATTTATAAGAAGATCTTTCTGAATTTATAACAATTAAACCCTAGCCTGAAATGAGCTACAAAAAGAAGAAGATGATCCAATTTTCCACCAACTACATAGGATGTCCGTATTACTACAGTGAAAGGTGGCTAGAATTTTACATCACAACAGTGCCACAACCACACAAGTCTAAAGTTATACAGTGGATGGTGGCTAGATGTTCGTGTCAGTACTTGACTCCAGAGTCCGACATGCTATAGTTCCTTGTTGGTGTCGGTCATTCAACTCTTCTATAGTGGTCAAAGTTGCTGCAGTGCCCCCAAAATTTGGGTCAGGGGCCTTCGACCCCTGGAGTAGGGGCATGTTGCCCCTATAACCCCCAACGGGCTCATCGTAGAGCCCAACCCACGAAGGTTGCGGCCTGGTGTATAGTATAGGACACAATCATTCGACATAAACATCATCCAAAACAGATCAGGCAACACTAATCCAACATGTCCATTTCATTCTCCTCTGACATATGTATACAACGAAGGGAGTTGTGAGGTTTTTATGTGGGATATTGTTCACCTTCATGGTATGTCTATTGTTAGTGATCACAATTCTATTTTTATAAGCCATTTTTTGACAAAATTTTTTAAGTTGTAAGGTGCCAAAATGTTTTTGAGTTGCCTACCATCTACAAATGGATGGCCAAACTGAGTTGATCAACCATATTCTTAAGACTTATTTGCATTCCTTTGATGGGGAACAATCTAAGAATTGGTCTTTCTAGATACCATGGGCTGAAACTTTTCCCCGAAAACAAAACACTCGTATGAACACGAGGTTTTACAATCTCCTCACCATACGTCAGCTCATATTCAAGTTGTACACCTGAGCAACACCAAGATTCGATTCTCGAACAAACCACACATGCTCTATCAATTATAGTCATTCCAAAACCGCACCAATCAGCTTCGTAGTTTAAAGTCCCAACGACCTTTTCACTATGATGTCAATCATGCACTCAAACCAAACATGACACCCCACTACTAGTGGCATCCTTAAACTCTTGATTGACCAACATCACACATCATGGGTCAACATCACCAGTCTACATCAGACCACTCTCACCCAAAACCACACCCAAAACATAGCCATGATTTTGATATTATCTACTTCACGAGGCCTCGCCACAACAATAAAACCGTTGTGTCACCTCAAAACACTGAAGTATTAAAAACCTAACCTCCAACTAGTTTTCCACCCGACAAATACATTTTTTCCGAACACCTGACCGTCATCCCACAAAGCTAGTCACCAAACTCAAACCAACTAATTCAAATAAAAAATGAAACGACTAACACCCTCACCAGGGTGTTCTTCTAGAACCGAACCCTCGCGTGTTGGGTTCGCCAGCACGTTGTTCCTGACATTATTGAAAACAACAAGAAATGAGCACCACATGATCAACCGGTCCAAGGCGTACTCCCCACAATAGGACATCCTTATTACCAGTCCATGATCACAACATGGATGATACCCACTACCAACCAATACTGGCTCTCCCAAGCCTTTCTCGTGTACTTGATCAAGTCACCAAGCCGAACCTTCATGTTTTATCAACATAGATATTTTCCAAAAAACCACATCTAAGCTAAGACAAACACCCCTGGAGACTCGGTCCAGACAGGTCTACATAAGGTTCCAACACCTATCCACCCAACTCACAAACAAGGAACTAGTAACTAGCCAGTACAACTCCTTGTTCTTAATCCCAAACTAGACCGATGAGGTTCACCACCTCCATTTGCAGGGTCCCAACACGCTAGTTCCCAACCCACCATGCCAATTTAAAAATGAAAACAATACTTAGGAATTTATTAGATAACCATTCTAAATGATCAGTTTTACTTTTCGACGCATCACCAAAGAACCTGATCACGATTCCCTACACTCTAGAGGCATCCTATAACCATACAAAACAAGATTACTAAAGTCTAACCCAAAACTTCAATGAAACTTCACAATTGAGCAGCCAAATGATTGAAATCGTCATTGTCCCCTATCATGAGCATCAACGTGCCATCCATCATAGCCACCTTCTGACCATTTCTAGAACATCTTGAGCCAATGTACACACTTAAACGTCATCCTAGAACACATCTGAATTCATTTCTAACATTCTTCACAAAATCTAGATAATTCAGATCTACCGGCTCAATGGCTAGTCTCAACACACGAAAAACCCCTTAACACAAGGTTGAAACTCCCATGAATGATTTAACAATATTGATCAAGGAGTATCCTTATCATCATCCAAGGAAAAAAACTCAAGATTTGAATGACCCATATCTCATCCATCACCAAACAAACAACCAAGATTGGCTACACAACTGAAACCAAAACACCAAACATAATACATCAGCAACCACCCATCATTGTCTTGCAACAACGACATCCAAAACATCCATTTATAGTTTATTCAAGATGAGGATCACACCCCCAAATGAATTTTTGTCATGACCTGACCCATTGGGACCCCTCCTGGACTGGTAGTAAGCCAATAGTGACACCTCTAGCCCATCTCCAATACACTAGGGGTTGGTAAAAAACGTTTTTTGAGCATATAACTGAATTATAAGGGCTTAGTATAAAGTACCTATATGCATTCACATGACCAACTTCATGCAATAATACAAGTATATAGTTAAAGACTGAAACATCTAGGGTGTAATCAATGCATACAACGACCTCTAATAAATACATCAAAGTGAAGTAGAGAAATAGAAAAGATATAAATGTAAAAAATACACACCAAACTGGAAATGCACTCCCAACCAGACAGCCACTGAGAAAATAGGAAACTGAAGAGAGATGGGGATAACCACTGAATGCAGTTAGCACCTCCAAAAATATTATTCTCCTCCAACACCCGTCCACTAAAGTCACTACTGATCTGTTTGTCGTCTGCATAAAACACAACACATGCAGGTATATCCCATATAGGGGTGAATATATACATATCCAATGGGATGCCCCAAAATCCAAGAGGTAATAAATGAAATTAAATAGTCAGCTTAACCCATAAGGCAAGGGGTAAAGGATTCTAACAGACATGTTAAAAAAAACTCAAACAAAGGGAGAAAGGGGATCTCGATCTTCACACCCAATTAAGAATGATGATGAGTTTTCCTATGAATTCAAAGGTCTCATCTCTGATGCTCATCAACACAAGAAAACTCATAAGAATCAGAGAGGATAGTTTGCTCCTCGCTACTTCACTCCACAACCAAGGGAGAACTATCTCCAATGGAGCACCCGCTCCCTGCCAGAGCTCGAGGTCGGGGAAGTACCACTCGTAGATAGAGGACATGAACCATGTTTAGTATGTTGGATTATCAAATCTACCTATATAAAGAGTATACATAATCCGCACCCTGATGCTATAGAGGAGTATCATCTCTAGCAACTCTTTGATGAATAGACCTGATCACTGTCATCGGTCAAGCATCGCTGAAAGAAGCATCCAACTCATAACACCTCAAATCGTATCTCTAATTCCAAAAAAAGGATATAATCACATCCTATATGGAAAACCACTCAGGATAAACTACTCATGGACCCAAATCCGAGCCTTGAAGGAGAAGATACACAAGGTAGAAATCCCAATAAAAGTACACGATGTGGACATAGGGTCAGACAGTGAGTGGGACCTTCCACACTGTGTGTGATATTTAACTCAAGCTAAAATTCTAGTTGGAATAAAGACCCTAGGTACACAATGTGTCTTCCTATAGGGTACACAACGTGTAGTAATATTTTTCACAGATAGTGAAGTCGGTCTTCACATGGACACCAGATCTGGGATTTCTGCCACCTTCCCCACCATTTGACTCACCTGAAATGACTGAATTTGAAGGGGGAGGTATCCGATTGTTGATTTTCGACCTCTGGTGATTGGAAATCATATATATGATCTATTGACTCGTAGTTTCTATGCCTCACGTTACCATTTGGGGGTCTAGGTTGATGATGTCATCACCTTCATTTCACAACCCATCTCGATCCATCCACAAAACACTAATCCCTCAGTTTTTCACACATTCTCCATGAATCTGGGGGTTTTATCATGCTTGAATCCAACCTGAAAATTTCGAAATGTGACCCCATGGATCAATAATGAATAACACAGAGAACTATGGTGGGAAAAGGCACAGTATCAAGGTAAGATCATCATTGGATGATGTGATCCCGACCCATAATCATAAATCAAGGAAACCTAGGGCATGAGAAATAAGTAAAACAAATAAAAATAATTAGGTTCAAGAACTCTAATTAAATCTGAGCTCATGCAAAGAATGGAAATCATAGAAAGTACGTAGATACACAATCCATGCTTGATAATCAATTCAAAAGGGTGAAAATCCACAAATAATGAGCTCTATCTTAAGAACGGATCGATCGTTGGTGAATAACACATCCTCCATTGAATAAGGTGAAGATGCCACTATGTTAGTCATTCATCAAATGATTTTCCTCAATCATTGTCATCGATCCACATTCCCAGGTCTCCAACACAAGAGAAACTCTCACTTCCTCCTCTTTAATCTCTCAGGGTAATGTGGATAACCCTAGATATTTTTCATTTCGACATATATATAGAGAGGTAATTAGGTTGGAATCCATTAATTAAAATAAATAAATAAATTATATAAATTACTTAATGAAAATTTCAATGGTTTTCTTCAACCGAACGTCCGACGCCAACCAACTTTACGTTGCGCCTAAGGTAAACCTTGTGTTACAAAAATAACCGTGGTCTCAAATTTTCCATCTAAGGTCACAATTAATAGAAAAACCATTTATTCCAAAAAATTCACATGTGGGATTTAAAATATATAAATATTTATAATATATTATTTTCAGGGTCCTATGATACCCAAAACATGACACCAACAATGAGGAAAAATCCAGAGTTATACATATAAATATTCAAAGGATCAAACTACTAAAACCAGAGTCGTTACATTATTCCCACCTTCAAGGATTTTCACCCCAAAAAACACTACACAAAAAAGGTCATGGAACTGAGCCTACATCCGACTCTCATGATCTGAGAATCTCTCTTGCATGTCTCTATTCTTCCAAAACACTCTAACCAAAGGAATGGTCCAACCACCTAGGATCCTCTCCTATCAGTCCTTAATTGCCACTGAGTACTCCAAGAGGGTATAACAGATCCCATGCTATAATGTGAACCCACATATTCTATGAAAATAATCTTAATGTTATTTACTATGGTCTAAATACATCACACTGACAAGGAACAAATGATGTGCTATAATCAGGTGTTGTGGGATCATATGCATCAAGACTTCTTCTCATGAAGTTCACACTTGGTGATCTCTAGTAGTTGAGATCATGAGGACATGGACACTAATAGGAACACCACATGTTTCAGGTGTTATTGGTTATTATTATTTACATACATATGTATTGGTCTCCTGACTTGAGACCATTATCAATGCATGTTATTTGATCATGCACTTTGATACAAGGAAAAAAATTGAAAATTAAGTCGTGGAAAGGTAGATCAGGGGACTTTGATATCTCAGGCCTGGTTGATCGCGCACTTTGATCGCACACTTTGATATCTCAGGCCTGGTTGATCAGGATGGTAGTACCTTCATAAATCCATGACCATGGTATTATAAGGTAAGTCCATCTGGTTAGATCAACAAATAATAAATCAAGAAAAAGATAATGACAATAATATGCATCATGATTTATGAGATATCATTTGACAAATAGACTATATTACACAGTGAGTGTTCGTAGGTTGGTAATCATTTCTATGACTTTTCCTTATCTCTTTAGAGGCTTTGATGAGTTTCCAGAATCCACTCTTGGTCTGTGAATATTATTCACTTCTTTTTAGATATGGTCTTAGAGTATCACACACAATATCACATTCAAGAATCTGTCTTATTACGTTGAATAAGAATATAGGGCATGGTGGGCCCCACCATGGGGTTTGAGTGTTATCAATGTTTTATCGATCGCCAATAAATAAATAAATTCATTATTATTCAAGTAAAGAAAAATTGGGTTGAATTTATTTATTACATGTGTAGAATGGTAAAGTCCCTACCTCAAGGAGAGGTGGACACATTCTTTTATAGATAGAGGAAAAGAATCACAAGTTGGAATAATGTAATGTGGGAATCATAAATAACCTTAACCCAAAAATACAATTAACCGGGTTTAACACTCCCCCTAAAGATAGCACATGATAGATTGAAAAAAGAGTCCCACAAAAAAAAGAAAGAAGACACCAAAATATACCATACATACTCCCCCTCAAGCTGGGTCGCTGATGCTATGGATGCCCAGCTTGGTACAGAGAAAGTTCAGTCGAGCTCCTGGGAGGCCTTTGGAGAAAATGTCAGCAAGATGATTAGCTGTTGGAATGTAGCTAAAACTGACAAGATGATTCTCTAGGTGATGAGGAAAAAGTGACAGTCCGCCTCAATATTCTTCAGTCATTCATGGAATACTAGATTGGAATAAATATTCATGGTTGTCTGATTATCACACAAAATATGAGCAGATGACTGTGGTGGGAAACCAATCTCATAGAGAATATGATGAAACCAATTGAAAGGTATTCCAATTCAGCACTAGAACTATAGACGACGGTCTGTTTCTTACTTTGACACAAGATTAAATTACCTACCAGGAAAATGAAAAACCCAGAAGTAGACTTCTGGGTAGATAAGCAGCCAGAAAAGTCAACATCATAGAAGGCCTTAATATTTGGATGATCATGATATAAATAATGAATACCACATGATGGGTCTTCTTAATATACTTTACAATGATAAGAACAACATCCCACTGAGATTTTGACAGATTTTCCATGAATTGGCTAACCTGCTGACACCTAAAAAAATATTTGGATGAGTCATGGTGAGATAATTGAGTTTTACCACAAGGTGAAATTTACTCTTTGGGTGAGAATATGGGTCCATGATATCATATAGAGACCATTCCTCAGGTTCAAGAGGAGTGTCATTGATAGTTTCCTAAGATAAACCAACATCCTGCAAAATATCCAAAGCATATTTCAGCTGGGAAAGAAAGATGGTGTTTGGATAATGGAATACTTCAATGCCAAAGAAGTATGTTAGAGGCCCCAAATCTTTAGTTTTAAATTTTTGTTGAAGATAAACCTTAAGATGTGTAATGTCATGTGAGTCACTCTCAGTAATAATGATATCATCAACATAGACAACCAGTGTGATGCAATTGGAAGACGTCATGCGGTATAAAACAGTGTGGTTCTTCATACTATGAGAGAGGCCAAATATAGCAATGACTGTACAGAATCTTCCAAAAAATGAATGAGGAGACTTCTTGAGTCTATAAAGAGAGTGAAAAAGCCAACATACATGAGAATTGGCTCTTGAGGTAAGGAAAATAGTATGTTGTTGCAGATACACCTCTTTTTCAAGAAAACCATGTAGAAATTCATTCTTGACATCAAGTTGATGAATAGGCCTATGATGAGAAATGACAATAGAGATGGATAATCGAACAAATTTCATCTTCGTAACTGGAAAGAATTTATCAAAATAATCAATACCATATGTTTGGAAAAATTATTTTTCCACAAGTCTTACTTTAAGGTGATAAAGAGTGTGATATTCATTTAGACATAATGTATAAATCCATTTACTGTTAACCACCTATTTACCTATTGAAAGGGGGATCAGGTACTAGGTATGATTGTCATCTAGAGCCTGCAATTCATCCCGCATTGCTTAAATCCACCCAGGGTAAGATTTGGATTCACCAACTGTGCGAGGAACATATATCGTCTCCAGAGAAAAGAGGCCTCTGTATGAAGTTCTATAAAGAGGATTATTCTTCCAAGAGAAAGTACATTTCCACAATTCAATTAGAAATTTGTCTGTTGCTGGAGTAGGAGCATCAAATGAAGCTGGGGAGATGGTGTCCTTATCTTGGACGAGGGATACATTCGATGGTCGACGAGAGTAGACAGTGCTAAAATGGTGATCAGCAGAGTGAGACACCTGAGACAGATGTGGGTGGATGGTGAGAGGAAGAAAATAATAAATAGCGGTGTCTAGGTGGGAATAGTGAGGAGAGCATGGAGAACTCTCAACAAAATAGACATCAACAGAGATGATATACCACCACAAATTTGTAAAGAAACATTGGTATCCATGCTGAGTGTGGGAATATCCGAGGAATATGAAATAGATGGATTTTAGAGAAAATTTTGAGAGTTTGGACAAGTTTCATGTAGATAAAAAAGACACCCAAACACACAGAGTGGAAGTGGGTGAAGTGGAGAGAGGAGAACAGAGCTCGAAAAGGAGTCTCCCATAAATAATAGAAGAAGGAAGGCAGTTTATATGGTAGGTAGTAGTAAGGATAGAATCCCACTAAAAATGAATAGGCACCTGCATGTGAAATAAGAGGGCATAAGAAGTATCCAAAATATGATGATGTTTATGCTCATTCACTCCATTCTGCTAAGGTGTATTGGGATAGGATGTTTGATGAAGGATGTCATGATCCTTGAGAAACTGTTGAAGGGAAGTGGATAAATATTCTTGGCCACTGTCTGAGTGGAGGCATTTAACAGGATTGGATAATTGAGTTTTAATTTCATGGTAAATTTTTTTAAAATATCACACACCTAGGAACGATCATAAAGGAGGTATAGCCATGTCATCCAAGAGAAGTCACCAATGAAGGATACATAATAACGACACACTGACTAACTAGGAACCCTGCGAGGACCCCATACATCATAATGAACTGGGTCCAAAGGATTCACTACATAAATTTCCTATCGAGGAACATAATTTTATTGATGATTTTTATCAAACTTACAAGATTCACAATGGATGGAAATGTGTGAACTGAATAGGGGAAAAGCTTATTTAATACGGAAGCCGATGGATGACCATGGAAAAAATGTAGGTTGAGGGCATGAGAAAATGTGGATGGGCTATCAAGGTATGGTGGTGTATTGAACATGTACAACCTATCATTAAGATGACCTCTACCAAGTTCCTGATTCGTTGACCGCTCCTAAAAAAACACCAGAAGACGTAAAAATGACAACACAATTTAGTTCCTTTGTGAGTTTACTAATGAAGATAAGATTAAAATGATAGAAAGAAACATTAACCACTAAATCTAGGATAATTTTTGGAGTCAAGGACCATGTTCCAAATCCCTCAATAGGTATTGTAGATCCATCAACAAAAGTAATTGCAGTAGCACCGCTATACAGATGATAGGTAGTAAGAAAACTTGAATCACTTGTGATATGATCAGAAGCACCAGAATCAAGAATCCAAACTAATTTTGATGGGAGACACAAGTGGTAGGTCCACCGGTATGATAAATTGAGGCTAAAGAAGAAATAGGTAGTAAAGAATCCTGATGAGATTGTAAAAGTGCAATCTCCTCCACTAAGAGTGTCAGTTTGTGATGGATGATGGATAGCTATGGGAATACTACCATGTATAGAAGAAGATAGGGAACCTAGCCTGGGTGGTAGGGGGATGGTTTGGATAGCCAGAAAATTCCACAGTAGGAATATCCAGGTCAATAGTATAAAGGCGTGTGCATCAGTAGTCACAAAAAAATATTGAGCCAACCAAAAGCAGCAACACTCACAGGATCTTACGCAGGGATGTCGTCGGGAGGGTTGGGAAATGGATGGACAAGATTTGGTGGAATGATAATTCCTGGTCAATAGGGTCCAGAGGGATATATCAATGATGGTTTAAGACTTGAAAGGGATGCATTAAAGGGATCAATATGGAGGTTTGTGACTAGCGCAGATGAGTGAGATCCATCCGATGAGCATTGGATATCGATGACAATTTGTTGATGTAGGTGAGAAGGTGAGCCATCGTAGGAGGCTGCTCAGGAGGGGCACTACCCCAGAGACCATCGAGTGAGGGGGTTGAGGTATATAGGTGTTTCTGCATAGGAGGCAGGCCACTGGAGATGGTCATGCACGGGAGTCGCCGACCAGGGAAGAGCCGACGCGGTGTGGGGAGGGTTGAAGGGAAGGGAGGCCATCACACATAGAAAGGGGGATGCATAGAGTTATTGTGCGCAAAGGGGAGTTGTTTAAAAGGGTCTTCGTGCCTGTGGGGTGATGTAATGATGAGTTATACACAACGTAGGAGCTACACATATAGGGGTTGTCGTGCATGGTAGGAGGGAGGGGCTGTAGAGGGCTGTCACGTGCAGTTACACCATCATAGAGATGAAATACATCAGAAAGTGAACCTCTCGATTCCAAAACTGGCACTTCAAAATCTTACTGTAATTTTGATGATCCCGAAGTAAGTCTAGGACCATCCTTAAATGCTCTGTATGTTTCTCCTCAGATGCAGAGTATATGAGAATGTCATCGATAAAGACAACTATGAACCGGTACAAGTATAATAGGAAGATTTGATTCGTAAGTTTCATGAACACAGTGGGGGAATTAGTCACACTGAAAGGCATCACTAGGATCTCATAATGCACGTAGTGACATTGGAATGTCATCTTTGTAATAACATCCTCTTGAACCCCCAAATAATGGTAGTCAGACCTGAGATCAATCTTTGAAAACCATCTAGCACCTTTAAACATGTCAAAAAGGTCATTAATCCTCATTAAGGGGTACTTGTTTTGGATCATTACCTAATTCAAGTGATGAGAGTCAACACAAAGATTCAATATCTCATCCAAATTTTTCACGAACAATACTAGATTCACTCAGGGGGACACACTGGGTCTAAAAAAACTTTTCTATCAGAGGTCTTTCAACTACACCCTTAGCTCTTGGAGCTTAGTGAAGGCCATTTTCTATGCCACAGAATATATGGATATGGTCCCAGGGTGAAATTTGATGAAGAATTCAATCTTACGACTCATAGGTAGTCACAGAATATCTTCAAGAAAAACGTACATATAATCCTCCACTACCATTGGAAGCCGGATATCTAAAGAGCCTGCTACACTAAGGGCTAAACTCAACAACTGATGGGTGATAGGTTGTAGCATTCTATTAAAAACCTTTGATATGGAAGGAGTTGGGGGTATAATGGCCTTTTTATGGGGTTAGTTTGTTAGGGTGGTATCAAGTTTGTTATTTTTTTGGAAGTGGTGGGGGTAGCTTGCTCCATATGGAAGGGTTTGTTATAATTAGAAGTAGTAGGGAGTGAATGTGGGAGAAATAGTGGTGTAATTTAGATTTCACAACATATTAAACCATTGTATTGGGAGGGAGTCTCTCCCGACCTGCTTCTCCCTCCTTTCTATTTGTATTTATGTTAGTTATCTTATATATTACAAGTTGTCGGTCCTTTGTTTCTATCAACTAGTTTGACCATCCTTCTTTCTCTGGACACCTCCACCTGCCATGATTTTTCCATCTCATTAACCACCTGCTTTCCCTTCCGATGAAGCATGCCCAACGAACCCAAACCCCACTTCACCATCGGTGACTTCTGTGAAAGCAGCCACATGCCGATCGGGACCACTCTCCCATCTATTTTTTCCCACCACTGTTTTTCCTTCACGCACTGTCTAGAGGAGCTGCGCTCTCTCTGTTTTGTTTGAGGGGCCGCGCATGACCAACATAACTTCCATTACCTACTGACACTACAAATAACACCGTCGACTTCGTTGGAGCCGCCTATTGCCGACGAATCGCACGCAGTGATGGGATTTCATTTCGAGTCCATCGCTCTCCCATTTAGCACTGGTGAATGACCTGTTCAATGATGACACATATAGCCTGATTAAACTTATTACAAAAAAACCCAAAAATGGGGTTTCCCTTTTAGCCAGTGTGGACAAGCAGTGAAAGAGTGCGCTGCACATACTAGCTTTCCAATCCCGTATTGTTTCCTCACATTCGGCAGCCCAGACTCTCACCAATATCCTCATGGAGACTCATAAGAAAACTTATTAGGATGAAGTCGAGTAGCATTTTAGTCGACTCAAGACTTTATTGGAAACTTGTGGATAAAACTAGTCTAAGAGTCTTCTATCATCACTTCTTTTTTCTTCTTATTCTTGTATTTTTCATTGGATGTATTTTCTTCCTTTTGTTCATCCTTATTAGATTTTTTAAGAAGTTTCTTTTCGTCTTTAGATTCTTTTGATAAGGATGTAAACATCTTTTATTCTTTTGGAACCCTTTTTTTATAGTGAGTTTGTAATATCAATTTCATGCATTCATCTTATTATGGTAGGATTTTCAAACAATTTTTAGTAACATTCCCTTCTTTCTCACACCTTTCACACTTTTTTCAAAATTTTAAAATCACCATTTGTTGAAAACTTTTTATCAACTTTGTTTTCAACTTTAGAAACCTTTTTCTTTCCCTTTACATCAACTGATTTTTGTACTTATTTTAACTTCTTATCCATGTTAAATTTTTTTATCTAGATAACTAAGAACCCTTTATTTTCATGCTCAATGTGATAATTTTTCTCCACTTTCTTAACATACTCAGATTTCTTCACCTTCCAATTTTCCCTTTTTGGTTCTACATAATTTTTAGGAACATTTGATCTTCTTTTCTCATCATATCTCCTCCTTGATTCATACCTATTTTCTAATAGATCCATGTTGTACCAGAATGAATAAGACATATTTCTAAAAACTCCACAACACTAGTATTGACTAATGAATCTTGATTTTTATATTGATAATGAATTTGTTGAGAACATTATTGCTGTAATTTATTTTTCAAAAATCATGGACTACTTTTCTCAGGAGAATACTTCCTTGAAGAATTATTATCTTTCTTGATGATAGATGTTTTCTTAAAAACCTAGTTTTGAAAACCTTTTTATTTACCTTATTTAGAAGTTTCACCTTTAACATCAGCTACCATGGTGAAGTTTTATCTCATCTTTATTATCTCAATTTGTGATGTAAGAAATATTTATTGTGTTTATAAAAACTCTTCTTCTTTCTCAGCCAACTTAATTTTCAGAACATATATGATTTTTTTTTTCAGATTCAACTATCTTTAAATTGTTCTGGTTACTTTATTTATCAAGATTAGATTCTATCTTGTTGATATTCTCATTTATATCTGACTTTTCTTCATACATATTCAATTTTCTTTCAAGCTCACAATTCTCAAAAGTTATGTCTTTAACATCTTTCTACAAATTCCTTATTTCTTTCCCGAGTTGAGTATTTTGTTCAAGTGAATTATCCAAATTCCTTTTGAGAATCCATTCTATTTCTACCATCTCATCATAATCATCATCACTGTTATACGAATCAATTCCATTTTTTACTTAAGCAATAAAGTTGAGTCGGTGATCATGTTCCTCACTAGATGTAGAATCATCCTTCTTTCTTCTTCTTAGATAACTTCCCTTATTCTTGTCATAAGGAAATATATTTTTTATGCTTCTTCCAATTATGTTTCTAAGATTTATCATCATCTTACTCAGACTCATACTCTTAAATTTTATTCCTAGGAAAATTCTATGAAAAATGTCCCTTCCCTTCATAATTATAACATATGAGTGTTTTTATTTTCCATTTTCCCTTATTATATTTCTTATAAAGTAGGGAAACTATTGAGTTAAAATATTCAGATTCTTCCTCTGCTTCCGAATCACTTGATTCTTCTTTAATTTCTTTATATTTTTTCCTTTTAACAAAAATTTTAAGGAAATTTCTTACTCAAACTTTTCTTTACTTCTCATGACCTCCTCTCTTCTCATTTCACAAGTAACAAGAGTATTGTGAAGATCATCCAAAGATAAAGTTTTAGGATCTCTATCTTCCAAAAATGAAACTTTAGCATCAAACTTATCGGGAAGAATTCTCAATATCTTTTCAGAAATAGTTGATCCTTCTAGTTTCTCACTAAGATATCTCATATTGCTAACAATATCATTTACCCTTATAAAGAAGTAACCAACAGATTCATACTCAACCATTTTTAGATCTTCATACTTCATACTCCAAAGTTATAACTTTTCTTTCTTCACCTTTTTATTGACTTCATAAATATTTTTCAACTTATCCTAGACACCTTTGATAGTTCTGAATCCCTTTATTATAATAAACCCACTTTCAATTAGTGATGAGAGTAAAACATTTTTTTCTCTTCCATCATTCTCAAGATTATTCATATCAACAATAGTAAGATGATAATTCTCAATATGAGGTGGAAATTAATATATAGTTTCTTCTAAAACATCACACCCAAGAGACATAAGATATGGAAACATTCTATCTTTAAAGATATGATAGTTATTTCCATTGAAATCTGGAATCAATTTATAGTTCACAGAATTGATATTTTCCATTCTAAGATATGGATCTTTCAAAAGGAATCAAATGCTCTGATACCAATTGTTGGTGTCCAGGTAGGATCAAGACCACTGGGGGGGGGGGGGGTGAATCAATGGTTCTTTTTTCTTTTATAAGAAAGTTTTTATTAACCTCTTGGTAAAATATATTGACATATGGAACTTTTTAAAGTTACAATCCACTCAAATAAATATTCTCAACCTCACATTTCTTATGCAAAAAATTTGAATAGAAGGAAACACATGATATTTACAAGGTTCAATACAGAGTTATACTCCATTCCATGTTGGATAGTCCCACCAACATGGATTCTTTCACTATATTATTTCTAGAATATAAAAACTCAAGAATTTATTGATTATATAATCCCAGTATTAACTTTACTATTATATTTGGTTATACCCCCCAACTATCCTTTTCAGTATATACTTACCCACAGATGGTTATACACCCCATTAAGATGATCCTTTTCCACAACTGGTATGTACTTAGAGTTAAAAGCTAAAAATTTATTATTCTTTTCTAATCCACTTCATAAAGTCTTCACTTCTTCCACAAGTAAGCTGAATCAAACTTTACCTACGTAAAAACTTCAAGAACTTCAATAATTTTCTAAGGAACTTGTAAATTTTGAAACTTCTTCTAAAAAATCACTCTAGAAATCTTCCTCAGTAAGAGTCATTCTAATCTACCTCAGTCTAGCAACCTCAGTCTGATGGTCTCTATCCAATTGGCCTTGGTCCAATTATTCTTTTTCACTTCCTTATTTAATTGATTAGGAACTCAATTGATAGATTTCAATTCCTCTTTCCGATGGAACTTGGACTGATGAACCTTATTCTGATGGATGTTTCTCCGATGGGCTCAATCTGATGGGATTACTCTAATAAAGCATCATCTTGGAACTTTCTCCAATGATCGGATTAAACCTTACTCCGATGAACTCGTTTTGATATAACTTACTCAACATTAACCTGAAAAACAATGTCTGGTTGGAAACTTAATTCTTGAAAAAAAAATTAGAGCTCTCGATGCACATTAATAATTCATGTTTCACAATTCATACAAATGGAATGTGCTCTCCTTTTATAAGAACCATAAAATGGTAAAGGTGGAAAAACCAATTTCACTTCCCACTCAATGAAATTAGTAAATCCCAAATTTATCATTCATTTAAGTCTTCATATTTGACTTCTTCAACTCTTCATAATCCTTCTGGGTGCTTCTCGAATATTCATACTTTTTCAAGTTTACAAAAATTTCTTCAGTCCAATTCTATATTATGATTCACTATTCCAATTATTCATTAAGATAAATGCATACAACAAATTATTAATTATGTTGCTCTATACCAAATGATCATATATGAAATCCAGATGAATTCTCATTATGATGAAAACATATGCAATAATAAATATGGCCCATTACAATAAACTTTTGTAAACACTAAAATTCCTCTCATGCAGATGCTCTGTACCAAATGTTAAATGTAAGACATTGAAAAAAATTCTTAAATAACTTCGAAGTGTTTATCCTTTTCCATAATTACTTATACTGATGATCCATAATTTGATGAATTTTATCATCTGATGAATTCATTAGTGTCATCATGCATCTGATGGATTGGTCTTAGATTTACTCCGATGAAAATTTTCAGTGCCAGTCTGATGAGTCTTCACATTTTCTTGAGAAAAAATCAATACTTTTTTTCTTTTGATCTTAACCTAATTATAAGAGAACAAAGTATACCTTATTTTTTTCTCTTAACCCAATTGAAATAAAATTCAAACTTTCTAAAAAATTATACCTCTGATATTACTCTATATCGAATGTCTTAAAGATAACAAAAATTCATAAAACATTTTGGTTTCATAATCCATTACAATGGATTAGTGGCATACCATGTCCGATGGACCAGTGTCGACAGTGGATTCTTTTCTTCAATAATATCAATATTCTATACTTCTAATATTTTCACACTGATGATTCTCATACTGATGATCTCCATCCTTCTATGTCTGGTGTTCCTCACACTGATGAGCAACAACTAGAATGCATCACATCGTATTTTCCTCTCTTCTAAAATCTTCAGCTACATCATGACTTCCTCATGACATTGAATATGTTTAGGATTAGCATAGAATAATTTTACTTACATTGGGAAGCATCGTAACTTCCCAGTCTTTCAAAAAAAAATTTCTTTAAAACCACTCCTCAATACGATTAGCAGCACCAACACTCCCCCTTTCCTTTATCAATCTTGAATCACAAGTTTTATATAAAACTTATGTATTTTGTGAAATAAAAAATAACAAAGTATAATTATGTTTTCATCATCAGATCCATTCAGAATCTATAACATGTTCTCTTTATGATCACCACTTTCATTCCAAACTTAATATGATTTCTATAAGATTTTGACTTTCTATTAAAATCCCAATATGATGGATCATATTCAATGGATCACCAATGATCTGAATTTTATTCTTCATACTGATGGCCTAGGTCTGAAAACAAAAAACTTCTTATTTTCTCAACTTCAAACATATATCATCTTTTGAAAACAAATACAACCAAAATATAACTAGGGTCTAAAAGTGTTTAGCTTGTCTGGATACTAGGAGAGTAAAAGTTATAACATACATAAAGGTCCTTGATAATGATACATAAAAATATTATTCTTTTAGTGTTATGATAAAGGGGATATGTACAAGTCATTTGGATAGAATGTAATAGTAACTTTCTCAGTTCACTAAAAGTTATTAGTACAGGATATTAGAGGTTTTCAAAGATAAACTAAGGGTTCTTTGAAAGAGGTGGTGCAATCGGCTAACAACCTGGTCCCTAATATAAAAGTGGAGTAGGACCACCTATATATGTGTTCAATTTATGAAATTAAGGTATTATTATGATTAATGATATACTCTACTCAATTATAAAAGTGATTATAATATTTTTTACTTTTGATAAATGGAAATGTTAGCAGTGTTCTCGCATGGATGTATAACTAATGTATGAACCAAATAATCCTTGTGTTATTTACTTGCTTTTATTTCAATTGAGTGTTTTGTTACCAGGAATTTTTATTTGATTGATTGTGTGAAAATAATAACTTGATATAATTATTTAGGGTGTGGTACATCTTCCTAAGTTTCAATAAATCAATATCACAAGGATATTTTAGTCATGGGAAGTTTCTAGTGTTTTATTCTATGGTTTTAAGTTCCAATGGTCATAACTTCTGATGACTGGTTATGGGTCATCCCCAACAAGTGGTATCAGAGTAAGTTTCTTATTCTGGTGGTGGCACACTCGACATCAAGATCTTCAATTTACACTATTTTCTTAAAATTAGTTTCAATTTAGTGGGATTCATTATGTTAGATGGTATGGAGACGAAATAAACAAAGGTATGAATATAAAATCTCGATGGATCAAACTTCAGATTATAAAGAATGAAGATGGAGGGATATCACATTCAGAAATACCACAAAGTTCCTTTGAAGGGATTCAAGATAGAGGAAATAGATTAGGTAGAATGGTAATGGTTGGGAAAAAAGAAACTTGGATTGATTCAGATATCATTATCTCAGGACATAACATTTAACATACAATAAGTGAAGACCATAATGGAGCTGTTGAAATCTTTAACGGACATGTTTGAGAAGATGATATCTTTGAATAAGGTCTTTATGATGAAAATGATACTTGACATGATATTATCAGAAGTAAGACCAATGTATGATAATTTTAATAACTTTAACAATATATGAAGTCAAATTGAATTAGTTAAATTAAATTTCATAAAATATGTGTTGGATTTACTACTGTTATCCTCATTACAATAATCATGGGATGTGATGATAACTACCATAAGCAATTCTTGTGGAAATCAGATCTTGAATTTGAGGATATGGGATGTCTCAAATTAAATTAGGAAATCATACGGAGATAAGTCCAAGAACCTACCATAGCCATATTTAACATGAAATGAAGAGTAAATTCAATTCAATGAACAAGTTAGAAAAAATTGAAATATAAGAAGAAAGAGAGAAGTATGGGAATATTGATTGGGCCCAAACCTATATGTTAACAATGTGGGAAGAAAGGGAATCTCAATAATGATCGGATGGATCATAGGGTGAATTTTGGAAGGTTATATTATAGGAGTTAAAGTTATATTAATTCAGTTGAAGGTAATAATGGTTTATTGTTGAGTGTCAATATTCTATTGGAATCATGTATTATTGATTCTGGATCTTTGTTTCACTCAACGAATAGTAAAGGATGAATGTAATATTATTTATTCAGAAGATTTGACAAGGTTTACTTGGATGATGATGAATCTTTTGAAGTTATAGGTAAGGGTGATGTGAAAGGTAGGATATCAAACCAATGTTACTTGAATCTTCAGGGAGTGTGACACATATCAGGTCTACAAAAGAATCTAATTTTCATTGTTCATTTGGATGAAGCAATATTCAGAACTAGCTTCACAAATTGAGAGTGGAAGATTACTCAAGGTTTCATGGTCACAAAAAGAAGTGTAAAGGATAGATGATGTATTTGACCAAAAGTTCAGATAGAGAAATAATTTTTGGAATGTCAACTATTATGCCCAAGTAAGTATTGTATTTATTTTCAATGTTTTAATATGTTATTTTTAATGATTCTTAGAGGATTATGATGAATTCATGGATACATTGTATTCCATGACTGATAATACATCCATGTAAGCCATAAGTTGGTTGAGATACTACCACATTCTATGGTAATGATAATGTGAGGCTACAACATGAAGAAATAAAATGGGAAAGTTTAATTCAATGCGGAAAAGTAGTTCTAATGGTGTATGATCTAGATTTTATATATTTATAAATCATGGAAGAAAGTTTTATGATACTAGGAAGTATTTTTAAGAAGGGTTGGAGGTCAGATAAAGTGGTTTTGTTAGAGTTTAAGTGAATAGTGGAATTTCCCTTATTTTCTTAGTTTAATTTGTGAAGGGATGATTCATGTAGCTAAACTTGTAAAGGGAGGATTCACATAACCAATTTTTTTAGAGGCATATTCACCTAGATGAATTTATAAACTGAAAATTCACATAGGTGATTCACACAACCATTTTTTCTGTGTAGGAAATTTACATAGCCATTTCTACTATGTAGGTGAATCATGTAGTCTAATGCTCCATGTAGACAAATGATCAATGTAGACAAATGAGTCACATAGCCAAATTATGATGAAAATTTTATAGCCAATTGACAATGTCTCCAAATCTAGATTCACGTAGTTGTTTTTAGTGACATAGACAAATGAGTCACATAGTCAAATTCTGATGAGAATGACATAGTTGATTGGTGATGTAGCCAAATTTAGATTCACATAGACAAATCATATAGGTGAATATGCTATATATCTAATTGATCACCACATAGTTGATTGCTAGGTAGCTGATTATTCTCTAAACAGCTAATTGTGACATATCCGATTATTGTGACATAGTCGACTGCATGGAGACATAGAAATCTCTGATGTTAATAAAGAGTCAATATTTAAGGACATGAATATTTATATATCGCATTGAATATTTAATATTGAGTCTTTAGGATATTTATATAATGATTAATTCTGAGATATTATATAATAAATAATATCTAGAATTAATGAAAAGTTATTTCAGATTTCATTGTGACTAAATTAAAATCTATAACTGCTTTGCGATTATATGTAGTTAAAAAGAAGAAACCATGGAGGAAAATATGGAAGATTATGTGAAGGAGAAACCGAAACTACCATTATCACTATTATTATCATACACATATATATTGGAGGTTATTGATAACTAATAATGTTGTTAATATTTGAGAGAACTCTCATAGTTCGGAGAGACATCAATACATCCTGTATCTAGTAGAGAAGAAGTTGATCCAAATAGAGGAACTAAACATAAGTATTCAAAGAATATAAGGAGAATATAGATCACATCAGATATGGAATGTGTTTCAAGACTAGCAGACTTTTTCCATGAAGCTGTTTAAGATCATGAAGTGGTACACATGCAGACCTTAAAATCCATCTACTCATAGAGTAAGATACTATGAGATGGTATGTGAGTATGATATACTCTATAATTCCAAATGTAGGATTGAATATGTAATGAGATGCTCAAATACAAGGGGGGGGGGGTGAATTGTATTCTTTTGAAAAATCCTTAAGGAAATTTTATATAACCAAAATTCACAACACCTCTAAGTTCTATTATCTTGCTTGATTCCGGAAAAGTGATTCCAGAAATGAAACTTAACAAAAGTTTACACCAACTAATATTCTACCTTAAAGCATATAGAATCTAACTAAATCAGAGTATAAGTATGAGGAAGTATAATAAATTTATACTTTCCTCAACAATACAAATGCACAGCGGAAAACAAAGTAGTAACACTACAAGTAACAAGTAGAAACTCTTTTAACCCAAAGATGATGGTATCCAACAACCCTGGATAAAAGGTCTCTTGATTTATACTTTCAAGAAATTCTATCTTACCCAAACCTAGGTAAGCCCTCAATCTGAAGATCAGTATCTGTCTTGCTATCCCCGCAAGCCCTCGATTTGTAAGGAAATCAGTACCTCTAATTTCACAACCCGAAGTCTCTGATTTCAAGGAAATCAAACCTCTATAATAAGAAAATATGCACAAAGCAAAGTTTGAACAAGTCGTTCAAACTTTCTGCACAAAGCCTGAGAGTTTATAAGAGCCTCTCTCTCTATAAATCACTTCAACATCACTTTGTCAAAAGTCAGTCAAAAGTTTTGTGAGCATTTTCAAATGAGTTCCTATTTATAGGCACAACTCCAACGGTCGACTCCCTCCTCCAACGGTCATATTTTTCCTTGAATTTCGGAGGGACCTGTACATATGTCACTCAAACAATTATTAGTTGATAACTGAAAGCACGACATCATTTTATAACTAAATAAGTGAAAGCATAACCAAAATTTGATATTCGGAATGTAAGTAAGTGAAAGTTCAGAATGTAAGTAAATGAATTCGGAGTCTACAATACAAGTATATTCGGATTCTGTTTTGTAGGAATTCAGAACCTGAATTCTATAGAGTTATGGAGTCTGAATTTAAAGGTAATTTGGAATCTGAATTCATCAGAATTTGGAACCTGAACTTACAAAGTTCAGAGTCGGAGTTCATGAGAATTTGGATTCAGATTTCATAGGAGTTCGGAGTCTGAATTCAGAGTAATTCAGAGGCAGAACATAGAGAAGTTCGTATCCAGAATTTGTAATCATAATTTGGAGTCAAACTTCATGAATGTTTGTATCCAGAATTCGTAGTTGAACTTCATGAGAGTTAGTATGCATAATTTGGAGTTGAACTTCATGAGAGTTCATAACCAGAATTCGGAATTGAACTTCATGAGAGTTTGTAACCAGAATTCAGAGTTAAACTTCATGAGAGTTCGTATCCATAATTTAGATTTTAACTTTATAAGAGTTTATATCCAGAATTCGGAGTTGAACTTCATGAGAGTTCGTATCCAGAATTCGGAGTTGAACTTCATGAGAGTTCGTATCCAGAATGCGGAGTTGAACTTTATGAGAGTTCATATCTAGAATTCAGAGTCTTAAATAGAATGCTTCATATCAAAGTATTATATTATTCTGAGGTTTTGGTTTCAATCCAAATTTTACACTTAGAAAATTTATGATATGAACAATGAATTCTAGGTAAGGGTAAATTTACTTGGGTAAGGAAATTTTCCTTAAGGGACTAAAACAAGGGGTAAAATGAGTTTTTCCTTGAAATAAGGTGTTTGTGATTTTCAAAACAAGAGGAATGGTAAAGTCATAAGGTAAAACTTATTGACTCAAAAATATCCCCCTTACATGAAGGAATGGAAAAGTCATAAGGAAAACCTTATTGACTCAACAATCTCCCCCTTTTTGGAAATCACAAACATCCTTACAAAAAATAATATAAGGACTTGGAATAAATTTCTTAAACTTCAAAATTAAAGATTATCTCCCTTTGTTCACGGATAATGGTGAATACGACTAACCCCCCCTTAGGCTTTGGAACTCTAAGGATCGTATTCTAGATTTCCAGAATGAGAATTTTCATTTGAATGTGGAAATATTCGTAATGATAAACTCCCCCTTACTTAGAAACCCTTTTCCTTCTCCCTTTTAGAATTCTTTTTCCTTCTCCCCCTTTGTGATTTTCAAAAAGAGTTTGAGGGAATGGAAAAAAATATGGTACCTGAAATATTAGTATAGACATCCAAAAAACACAGGCATCCACAATTTCATTACGATTGAAATAATTAGTAAAAGGAAAAAATACAACAAAAGATCAGAGTGAGATTTATTTTGCTTCTTTTTCCTTGGGCATTAGCATCTTCAAAATGGGCTTTAGCTTTATCAGCTCTTTGTGATCCTCCTCAGCTTTCTTTTCAAATGCTTTGATCCTGTCTTCCTGAGCCTTTAGGGCCTCTTCCTGAACCTTCAGCAAATCATCTTATTTTACATGCTTTTCTTCCATATCGATTCGAAGATCCCTCTCTGTTTTCAAACTTTGGACAATATAACTCAACTTTCCATTCAGATCTTTCACATCTTGAATTCGAGAATTTTGTTCAATAGCTAGGTTTTCCTGAAATCTGTTTGTAAAATACTTGATCTTGGAGTCTTCGGTGTCAAAGGCCTCTTTGAAATCTTCTTGAAACTGATCAAGCTCTCCTAAATCTTCATTGATTTTCTTCGACTAAAGATTCATTTTTCTACAGGATTTTCTGTGGGCCTCATAATTGATAAGGAAATTTTTGTGTTCTGCCTCAATCTTAACACATATGTCCATCACCATAGATACAGATTCTGATTTCTGATTCATGGTGTGCTGAAGCATCTGGAATCTAGAATCAATTGTAGGAAAAATTGGAATGGTATCTACCAACTTCTTCAGATATTGAACATCAAAATCATGTCCTAAGGCAGATGACTCTGAATCATAAATTTTTCTTTGAGATGGTTCTTCCTCTAACTCTACCAGCTTCCTCTTAGAGGTTCCTCCAGCTTCTTTCTTCCTCAAAATATCTTTAATTGGGGTATCAGTAACCACTTGTTTCCCCTTGTTGATTCTCGGAATGACTTCTTCATCTGGTGATTCATGCCCACTTACTGATAATTGTACAATTTTATCTTCATCAATGTTTTCCTTCTCAGCTCTAGCTTCAATATCCTCAGGAAGAATAAAGTCATGATAGTGACTCTCTTCCTCAAATGGCTTGCTGACTTCCTCTTCACCCTTATCATCATATCTTGGTGTAACAAGTTTAGAAGATCCGGCTTGATAAGTCCAGAGTGAAAATTTCTCGAAATCACTTTTCCTTTCCTGAAAGTCTTCTACTTGATTTCGCAAATCGACTGTCTTTTCAGAGCTTTGAGCTTCCTGGACTTCTTCCACAACTTCTTTCTCAACTTCCTTCTCTTTGAATTTTTCTAGAGACATGAAATTCTTTCCCAGAGTCTCAGTCAATTGTTCTACTAGGAAGGTTTTTGGTATGGGGAATTTTTTGGATGCAACCTCAGTGGCCTTCAAAAGAGATTGGACAATCTCTGCCTCAGACATCTTCTTCTTCAACTTATCTTCCTTGGCTTGATTTTCTAGCTCTTCAGTAGCCTTTTCTTTCAAGGCCTTAGCCTCAGCAGGATCCAAACCGAACTGTGGCTCCCCTGCTTTTCTATTCTTCTTATCCTCCATCCATTTTTCTGCAACTTCATCCGGGTAGGCTTTCTGCTTCTTTGGTTTAGGAGGTGCGAATTGAGGTTATTTAGCTTTGGGGGTTTTATCTTCTGCTTCCACTTCTTTCAACTTCCTTTTCTTTCTATCTTTCTTTGATGGTTCAAATTTTTCAACATTTTCCGAAACAACTTCTACCTCTTCCTTATATAGATCATAAAATTCTCCTGACTCCTTGGAGAAACCAACCTTCATCCTTTTTAGGGTATCATCACTGATAAGAATAACTTTGCAATTTATTGCTTTGGAAATACAGGGAATCTTGAAGTATTCGAGACACAGAACTATCAGTTTAGAAAGTAAGGCTAGATACATGATAATCTGAGCTCTCAAATTCCCATTTTTGATGTTCTCAATCGTAATGAGGATGTGCCTCATGAGATTGACGTTCCTTAGGTTTACTAAAAAATCCAGGGTATACATGTCACTTTTCTTAAGGGTGTCCTTATCACCCTTCCTCAGTAAGATGAGACCTTACACCCATAACTGTAGAATCTAATTGTTGGTAGATAGATGAGAAATTTTGGCTATCTTGACATCTTTGAGCCCAAGGCATTCCATAGCCTCTGCCTTAACAAAACTAACTTGAACCTCAGGTAACTTGTGTGAACAGAATTTGGCTTCACCTTCATATGAGAGCCCTACCAAGCTCGTAGCCTTGGTGTAAGAGAGTTTATATGTCTTTCCATAACTATTGAAAGAGATTTTTTCTCTACCTTCTTCCTTAAAGAAGCAAACTGATTCATAGAATTCGATAAGAAGATCCGGATAGACTACATCTTGAGCTACTTTCTTAGAAATAGTTACACTTTCCCACCCATTGAGATTTATGTTCATGGAAATGATAGAGTCATACTTGTTGAAAAAGTTTGGGTGTACCAACCTCTCCCTATATATTTTCCACTCCAGAATCGACTTAACTGTAGACATATCCTGAGAAGGAGCTTCTGCAGACATTCGGACTGGAGCACTTCTGAAGAATTCGGAACGGGATTTTGTAGAGGGGTAGATCTTCGAGATGCAAAAGCTTGATAACCGATGTGGGACAACCCTTGGGAGGTCCTTTATATAGGAAATGGAAGTGACCTTTCAACTTCCAATTCCAATCTAACGGTTGGGAAACCTTATGATCTTATCTAATGGTTGATATGATAGCCGTAAGGAAATATTTTGTTGAATTCGATCTTTTGAGGTTTTAAAAGGAAAACATTAGGATTTAAGGAAACTAGAATTCGAGAAATTTTAAAACCAAAAGAAACTAACAGAAATGAAATAATGACTACGAAAATTTAAGAAGGAAATAATACCTTTTGGATTTTTAGGAAGATTATTCGTAATAGGTGATATTATTTTTGAAGAAATTTGGATTCCAAAAAAAACTTGAATACGAAATATAACTTCACTACGAAAATTTCAAATATGAAAATTTCTTTTACGAAAATTTCAGGTCTGAAAATTTCAGTTTCAAAGATTTTCATTACGAAAACTTCAGTTCTGAAGATTTTCATTATGAAAACTTCAGTTTCGAAGAATTTCATTACGATTTTTTTTTGAAAAACCAACTACGAATATTTTCATTACGAAAATTTTTGAAAAACAAACTACGAAAATTTTCATTATGAAAATTTTTGAAAAACCAACTACGAAAATTTTCATTAAGAAAATTTTTGAAAAACCAACTAAGAAAATTTTCATTACGAATTTTTTTGAAAAACCAACTACGAAAATTTTCATTACGATTTTTTTGAAAAACCAACTATGAAAATTTTCAAAAACTTTAATAACAGATGTACTCCCCCTATGAAAAGAAGTTTATTACTATAAGGATATTGGTTCAAAAAGAAGTTAATGGAGGAATATTATCTCATGGTTATCATTCCTAACTTCTGTTTAATGTATTCAAATGTCACGACCCGTCCTCGGGGCCCGTGCCGTGACTACCCCAATCCCGCCTTCCATAGGCCAGGGGCTGGCGACTAGCACCAAGGCGTAAATCCCGGTAAAGGGAAGGCATTGCCTTGTAAAGTAAACAAGCACCACAGAGTAAGCAAGCGGAAAAAGTAAACACTAAGTAAAAACTGGTACAACAGTAGGTGCGGAAAAGTAAGTGGGCCAGAATACAAACCCAAACTGAAAGTAAAGTACAACTCGAAAGGGGAAACAACAACTGAAAAGTAAAGACGCAACATCGAGCCGTCCACTAGAAGTCCCACCTGAAGGGTGGGTACAGATAGCCTCCACTGCTCCTCGGGTCCAGCCGACCGCTCCGAGTACGTCCCGCCCAGTGGTCCACCTCCAGGTACCGTCCTGCTCCGCAAGCCTCAACCACGATCAGCGCTGTCCGTCATCTGCAACCAACACAACGTAGTGCGGGCATAGCCCGTGCAGGGGTGAGTATAAGCTACTCAGTAGGGACCCCGAGACCCCCCGAAGGTCTCCCAAAATCCACAAAGGATAAACCAAAAATAGAGGATACAATCACGAAGTAACATCCGACACTGCTTAGGTATATGCCCATACATATACCTAAGTCATCAATTCTCGCTCGTCTTCAACATCCGAGCTCAAGTACAACCCAGTCCACACAGGAAAGAAAAACATAAATCTGCCCATGATAGCACAACACCATCCACATAGGAAGAAAAACGTAAATCCACACAGGATAGCACAACACAATCCACATAGGAAAGCAAAACAGGATTCAGCTCACACAGGTATATACTTCTTCGTAAGACGATAGAGATGATCAGATGTAGCCACTGATTCATCTAAGCCGTCGGACCCACAAAGGATCAGTAGGTACTAAGCTCCGCAATGACCCACACAAGATCGATCATGAAGTTGAACCCAAAGCTATTGGGAAACTCCTTCTCCATCAAGTACAGTGGTTATGCCGCTACAACCAAGCGCTTCCCTCTCACCTTGGACTGCTGTAGTACTCCACCTATCGAGTACTGTGGGCCTGCTGCTACAACCAAGCGCTTCCCACCATGGGTCTGCCGCTACAACCAAGAGCTCCCCCTCATAGCCTCTAGAGTTACTCCTTCTATTGAGTACCACGGTTCAGCCGCTACAACCAAGCGATCCTCCGTCGTGGGTCTGCCGCTACAACCAAGCGCTCCTTGGTGCTGCTACAACCAAGCGCTCCTCCGTCGTGGGTCTGCCGCTACAACCAAGCGCTCCCCCTCATAGCCTCCAGAGGTACTCCTTCTGTTGAGTACCGCGGGTCTGCCGCTACAACCAAGCGCTCCTCTACCGTGGGTCTGCCGCTACAACCAAGCGCTCCCCACTGGGCTATCCGTAACACACCGAGTCGTCCGATTGGCAGTCATCAAGTCTCAACTGGCTCTAGGGTTTCCGCCCACAGCATGCTCGTTCCGGGAGGGTCCACTCCACGAGCTAAGAGGTCGATGCATCAACTGACATGTAGTCCGGAGTTGACATATCCCAAGATGTACCGTAGTGGTCACTGCCGGAAACACGGAGGATCCCCGTGCTGTTTTCATCATCGTCGCGGTCGAATCCACTGAGGATCTCTGTACAGTCGTCGTCGTCACAGTAGCAGTCGCAACCAGCTCTAGGGTCCCCGCACATAGCAAGCTCATTCGGGAGGGTCCGCTCCATGAGCCGAGAGGCTGATACATCAACTGACACATAGTCCAGAGTTGATGTATCCAAAAGTTCCGTATTGCCAAAAGGAACTCAACGTCGCAGACGGCGCGTCAATCGGACGCCTGGTCTGAGAGTTATTGGATTTTTCGTCCCAGGGGCCCGGTTGGTTTTTAAGGAAAAACCAACCCGACCGTACTCCACCTGCGTCCAAACCTCGGGCGGAGTAAGCCAAAAGATCCGTCTCACTTAGAGAAATTCAACAAAGTGGACGGCACGTCAATCGGACGTCCGAAGCTCAAGATATGAGCGTTTCCGCTCCGAGGGCCCGATTGGTTTTGTGTACGAACCAACCCGGCCGAACCCAAAGTATTCTGAAACTTTGAGTGTGATATAACGAAACGACCGTCTCGATCCAAGGATCGCATCGCCGCTGATGGCGCGTTGTTCGGAGGCCCGTAGCTCAAGTTATGAGCGAATGACCGAAAAGAGTCCGGAAACGGGGGGTCTGGGTCCGGACCGACCCGGCCCGACCCCCCCTGGGTCGGCCCGGCCCGGCCGGCCTGGGCGCGACCCGGCCCGGTGGGTCAGCCCGGCTCGGCTCGGCCGAGCGGCCGAGCGAGGAGAAGCCGCGGGGGGCTTACTGCCCCGGCGTGAAGAAACGCCGCGGCCCCGGGTGGGGCCGCCTCGCCAGCAGACGCGGCGGCCGGGCCGCGTCCCTCTTCCCGGTTCCGCGCGGCCGTGGAACCGGCTCACCGCCACAGCTTCAGCCGTGGCAGGTTTTGCCGGCGGCGTGCCGGGCGGCGCCGCCGCCTCCAGCTGCCGGCGCCACCGCGCCGGCGGGGCGCGTCGGCGGGAGCTTCCGCGGGCCACCAGATGTGCTCCGGTGGTCCGTTTTGCGTGAGGTATTCTCCTGCGGTCCTCCCGGGACTCGAACTTCACTGCCAGGCCCTCGAATCGCCTTTGCGGCCCCGTTTGTCGTCGTCCGCTGTTTCGCGCACCAAGAACGAAAAGGTGCGGTGGGTTCAGACTTGTTCGTTAGTCCGCACCCACCGCGTTAGCGGTCTTGAAGGTATTCACCCAAAAATATTTAAATGACCGGGGATTTAATCACAAAGATTTAAAGAATCAAACCCCTACCTCGTCAAGTCGTCGAGCGTGCGTTCTTCACGGAATTGATCGCCGCGGAAGGAGGGGACCGTCGCATCGCGGAAGGGCGTCGCGTCGACGAACTTCGAGGTTCAAGAGCATGTAGATTTAATTATAATAATTAAATCCATGTTGTTGTTTTAATCCACAAAGAATTTAAAAGGAGCGCAACCCCCTACCTTGTCGTTGTCGATCGAAGGTTGTCGCGGGGTTGGATCGTCGCAGAAGAAGCGTCGCGAAGGGAGGTTCGTCGGCGTCGCGGTACATGGCTTCGCGTCGTCGACCTCCGCGGGTTTGGCTTTCTTCGTCGCCTTTCATCGAAGGCTGGCATTCTTCGTGTTCTTCACGATCTTCGCATTCTTTGCGTTCTTCGCGAATGAGGTTGAAGGACTGAAGGTTCTGTCAAATACTCTCAACGAACAACACACAAGAAGAAGAACGTTAGTCTTATTTTATGAACATGCCAACAAACGAAAAAAGATAAGTTAAGTAACGACCCATTAATTCATAGAATTAATTCAACGAATAAAACCGCCCAATTAATAGGAGCGTTTAATTGTTTAAGAAAACGCCCCAATTGACTTTCATAATGACGGGTTTTCGCAGGGGCGTTACTTAGCGGAAAAGAAACGGTGGGGCTCGTGCGGGCCCTACCCCTCAAATATCCTACCAAGAGGGTAGGATATTTTGAATTGCACCCTATCCGCTTCAACTCAGCTAAAGCATATTTAAGTGGATTTTAAGTAGCTTTAAGTGAATTAAAAATAAAGTTGTCGCACACTTTATTTTATTTCTTAACTTAACCCTAAAAATTTAAAAACCACACCCGGGAAAACGCAACTCTGGAAGAGGCGTTTCTAAGAAAATAATGGCACTGCGATTCCATCGGTGCCCTCAAAATTTGATTCCGAGCACCGGTTCAAAAGTTAGAAAAACCTGCTCATTCGTTCACTGAACGTACCCGAGCCAAACTTCGGAAAATGATTCCGGGCACACCGGGCCTCGGAATCAGGTGCCGTCAGAAACTTCCTTCTTGTAAAATTCCAAAGAAAATTAAGAAAAAAAATTTCCTTGAAATTTATGGGTCTTTACATTACTCCCACCACAGGGCTTTACGTCCCCGTAAAGCTTCACCACAAACTTAGGGATACAAAGGCGGTACTGAGCACACATCTGAGCCCCCCGCTCCCAAGTGCTCTCCTGGAGGTTCCCATAATACCATCTGATGCGAAGAAGAGGAATCGATCATCTAGGTAGGACCCGCTCCTGTCGATCCTCGATCTCCACCGAGACCTCCGCAAAGGTCGCCCCATCATCAACGTCTAGCTCCCCATGGTCAAAGATATGTGTCGGGTCGTGCACGTATCTCCTCAGCTGAGATACGTGGAAGACGTCGTACACCCGGTGCAACTGAGGTGGTAGAGCCAGGTGATAAGCCACCTCACCAAACCTGCTGAGGACCTGGAATGGTCCGATGAAGTGTGGAGACGACTTTCCTCCTCAGCCAAATCTCCGTAATCCACGTCGAGGTGAGACACGCCAGAAGACGTGGTCACCATCCTCGAACTCCAGTGGCCTCCGCCTCCTGTCAGCATAAGACTTCTGCCGGCTCCGAGCTGTCCTCATCCGCTCCTGGATGACCTGGACCTTCTCTGTCATGGCCTGGACCATCTCCGGTCCCACAAGAGCTGCTAAGATATCTTCTTTGCTGATAAGAGAAATCCGGTCTCACCCCCTAGATGAACCAAGTTCTTCACCTAATACAGTCAATCCCGACATGGATGATACTAATCCATACCAAGGATGACGTCGTAAGGCCTCGACGCTACTACCAAGAGATCCAACCGTTACTCTCGCCTCCAAGGGTTGAGTCACACTGTCGGCATCAGTGTGTGGTCACTGGGTCTCCTCCAGTAGGTATCTCAAAGTGAGGGTCAAGTCAACGGTTTTTAAACTGGAACCTCTTAGTAACAACACAAAAGAGGACAGGAATGAAAACGTCATAAAGGTATGCGTCTTTTATTATTTCATCCCATAATACAAAGACGCTACACAACAACAACAAGGAACTAGAAGTACAAAAGACGTATCCACTAGTTCCGCTACTGTCCATCTGATCCCAGAGCTCCATGATCGAAGGCCTCAGCTGCCTGAAGCTGAGCTCTCCCATGTCCACCAGCTCCCTGCGGTCGGGGTGGACCTCCTGGTGGTGGTGGTGGCAACACCTCGAAGCGTCGTCCACCTCCAGCTGCATGGCCAACTCCCCTTCCACGGTCTCCTGCTCCATGTGATCCACCTCGATCGAACCTCTGCCTATGCCTGGGAGGTCCTTCGTTCATCTGCTGGTCATCCGTATGGCGGGTCGGACAGTCACGAGCCATGTGACCAACCCCGCCGCAGGGGTAACACTGTCCGCTCATGGTAAGTCGTTGTCCACCCCAGGTGCCTCGCACAAACGATCCTGTGTCATGCGGTCAAACACCGGTAGGTCTAGTCCTCTTGGACCCCTGCGTCATCTGTCTACTGCCCGCCGCAGAAGACTCTGCCGCATGCCGGCTAGTGGTGGGTCCTGCTGCTGGAGACTGCTCAGCAAGGAAACTCTCCACTAAGAGGGCTCGATCCAACACCCCTGTCTGTGTCGTAATGCTGTGAGGAACAACTGATGCTCTGATCTCTCGCCTGAGCCCCTGCTCGAAGGTTCGGGCCCTGAAGAATGGGTCCCGTACCATGTCCGTGGAATAGCGCGAGAGATCGGTAAACCTCGCCGCGTACTGGGATAATGTCATGCTGCCCTGTCGCAGCTGTAGTAGCTCCTGGATGTGCACCGCTCAGAGGGTGGCTGAGACGAACTCTGAGCGAAAAAGGCTCTCAAAGTCCGTCCAAAGGAGTGATGCCTCGTCGTGCACCTGGAGCATCAAACTCCACCATCTGCCTGCTGCCGCATGCAGAAGGCTCGCTGCAAGGACCACCATAAGGTCTGCTGGTGTCCTCACTAACCGGAAAACTCGTACAACCGCCTCCAGCTAGTCCTCGCCTGCCTGGGAGTCCGTCTCCCCGCGGAACCTGGGCGGTCGCTGGCGCTGGAACTCATGCAGTGCACTAAGGCGACGTGCATCGTCAGTGGCTGGGGCTAGAATCATCGGTGGCTCGGCGGGTAGAGGTACCGCTGGTGCCTCTGCTGTCAAAGGGCCCTGCACCGAGGCCTCGTCACTCGGTGGGCTGTCGTCACGTACAACTCTCGGAACCCGAGATGGCTGCCGTCGTGGGGCCATCCTGAAAAGAAAAAGGTGTGCCACGGTCAGAACAGTATACCTGGTGAGCTGACATAAAGTAATCACAAAGAAAACTTGTAACACACATGCAATCAATGTTTTCGTGCATTAAGTCGGAAAACAGAAGTCAGGGTCCTGGTGTACGGATACGTCGGCCGCCGCACCAACACTGGGCTCCCTGGACTGATAACCACACTCGATATGCTTAACACTATTGCTTCACATAGAAGAAAGATCAGAGTCCGCGGTAGAACCGAACTCCTTTGATACCAATTTTTCACGACCCGTCCTCAGGGCCCGTGCCGTGACTACCCCAAACCCGCCTTCCATAGGCCAGGGGCTGGAGACTAGCACCAAGGCGTAAATCCCGGTAAAGGGAAGGCATTGCCTTGTAAAGTAAACAAGCACCACAAAGTAAGCAAGCGGAAAAAGTAAACACTAAGTAAAAACTGGTACAATAGTAGGTGCGTAAAAGTAAGTGGGCCAGAATACAAACCCAAACTAAAAGTAAAGTACAACTCGAAAGGGGAAACAACAACTGAAAAGTAAATCCGCAATGTCGAGCCGTCCACTGGAAGTCCCACCTGAAGGGTGGGTACAGATAGCCTCCACTGCTCCTCGGGTCTAGCCGACCGCTCCGAGTACGTCCCGCCCAGTGGTCCACCTCCAGGTACCGTCCTGCTCTGCAAGCCTCAACCACGATCAGCGCTGTCCGTCGTCTGCAACCAACACAACGTAGTGCGGGCATAGCCCGTGCAGGGGTGAGTATAAGCTACTCAGTAGGGACCCTGAGACCCCCGAAGGTCTCCCAGAATCCACAAAGGATAAACCAAAAATGGAGGATACAATCACGAAGTAACATCTGACACTGCTTAGGTATATGCCCATACATATACCTAAGTCATCAATTCTCGCTCGGCTCCAACATCCGAGCTCAAGTACAACCCAGTACACACAGGAAAGCAAAACGTAAATCCGCCCAGGATAGGACAACACCATCCACATAGGAAGCAAAACATAAATCCACACAGGATAGCACAACACAATCCACATAGGAAAGAAAAACAGGATTCAGCTCACACAGGTATATACTTCTTCGTAAGACGATAGAGATGATCAGATGTAGCCACTGATTCATCTAAGCCGTCGGACCCACAAAGGATCGGTAGGTACTAACCCCCGCAATGACCCACACAGGATCGATCATGAAGTTGAACCCAAAGCTATTGGGAAACTCCTTCTCCATCAAGTACAGTGGTTATGCCGCTACAACCAAGCGCTTCCCTCTCACCTTGGACTGCTGTAGTACTCCACCTATCGAGTACTGTGGGCCTGCTGCTACAACCAAGCGCTTCCCACCATGGGTCTGCCGCTACAACCAAGCGCTCCCCCTCATAGCCTCTAGAGGTACTCCTTCTGTTGAGTACCACGGGTCAGCCGCTACAACCAAGTGCTCCTCCGTCGTGGGTCTGCCGCTACAACCAAGCGCTCCCCGGTGATGCTACAACCAAGCGCTCCTCCGTCGTGGGTATGCCGCTACAACCAAGCGCTCCCCCTCATAGCCTCCAGAGGTACTCATTCTGTTGAGTACCGCAGGTCTGCCGCTACAACCAAGCGCTCCTTCGCCGTGGGTCTGCCGCTACAACCAAGCGCTCCCCAATGGGATATCCGTAACACACCGAGTCGTCCGATCGGCAGTCGTCAAGTCTCAACCGGATCTAGGGTTTCCGCTCACAACATGCTCGTTCCGGGAGGGTCCACTCCACGAGCTAAGAGGTCGATACATCAACTGGCATGTAGTCCGGAGTTGACGTATTCCAAGATGTACCGTAGTGGTCACTGCCGAAAACACGGAGGATCTCCGTGCTGTTTTCATCATCGTCGCAGTCGAATCCACTGAGGATCTCTGTACAGTCGTCGTCGTCGTCACAGTAGCAGTCGCAACCAGCTCTAGGGTCCCCGCACACAGCAAGCTCGTTCGGGAGGGTCCGCTCCACGAGCCGAGAGGCTGATACATCAACTGACACATAGTCGAGAGTTGATGTATCCAAAAGTTCCGTATCGCCAACAGGAACTCAACGTCGCAGACAGCGCGTCAATCGGACGCCTGGTCTGAGAGTTATTGGCTTTTTCGTCCCAGGGGTCCGGTTGGTTTTTAAGGCAAAACCAACCCGACCGTACTCCACCTGCGTCCAAACCTCGGGCAGAGTAATCCAAAAGATCCGTATCACTTAGAGGAATTCAACAAAGTCGACGGCACATCAATCGGACGTCCAAAGCTCAAGATATGAGTGTTTCCGCTCCGAGGGCCCGATTGGTTTTGTGTACGAACCAACTCGGCCGACCCCAAAGTATTCCGAAACCTTGAGTGTGATATACCGAAACGTCCGTCTCGATCCAAGGATCGCATCGCCGCTGACGGCGTGTCGTTCGGAGTCCCGTATCTCAAGTTATGAGCGAATGAACGAAAAGAGTCCGGAAACAGGGGGTCTGGGCCCGGACCGACCCGGCCCGACCCCCCCCCCCGGGTCGACCTGACCCGGGTCCGCCCGACTCAGCTCGGCCGAGCGGCCGAGCGAGGGGAAGCCGCGGGGGGCTTACTGCCCCCGCGTGAAGAAACGCCGCGGCCCCAGGTGGGGCCGCCTCGCTAGTGGATGCGGCGGCCGAGCCGCGTCCCTCTTCCCGATTCCGCGCGGCCGCGGAACCGGCTCGCCGCCGTGGCGGGTTTTTCCGGCGGCGCGCCGGGCACTGTCGCCGCCGCGCCGGCGGGGTGCGTCGGCGGGAGCTTCCGCGGGCCACCGGATGCGCTCCGGTGGTCCGTTTTGCGTGTGGTCTTCGCCTGCGGTCCTCCCGGGACTCGAACTTCACTGCCAGGCCCTGGAATCGCCCTTGCGGCCCTGTTTGTCATCGTCCGCCGTTTCACGCACCAAGAACGAAAAGGTGCGGTGGGTTTGGACTTGTTCGTTAGTCCTCAACCACCACGTTAGCGGTCTTAAAGGTATTCATCCAACAATATTTAAACGACTGGGGATTTAATCACAAAATTTAAAAAATCAAACCCCTACCTCGTCAAGTCGTCGAGTGTGCGTTCTTCGCGGAATTGATCGCCGCGGAAGGAGGGGACCGTCGCGTCACAGAAGGGCGTCGCGTCGACGAACTCCGAGGTTCAAGAACATGTAGATTTAATTATAATAATTAAATCCATGTTGTTGTTTTAATCCACAAAGAATTTAAAAGGAGCGCAACCCCCTACCTTGTTGTCGTCGATCGAAGGTTGTCGCGGGGTTGGATCATCGCGGAAGAAGCGTCGCGAAGGGAGGTTCGTCAGCGTCACGGTACACGGCTTCGCGTCGTCGACCTCCGCGGGTTCGGCGTTCTTCGTCGCCTTTCATCGAAGGCCGGCGTTCTTCGCGTTTTTCGCGTTTTTTGCGAAGGAGGTTGAAGGACTTAAGGTTCTGTCAAATCCTCTCAACGAACACACAAGAAGAAGAATGTTGGTCTTATTTTATTAACATGCCAACAAACGAAAGAAGATAAGTTAAGTAACGACGCATTAATTCATAGAATTAATTCAACGAATAAAACCGCCCAATTAATAGGAGCGTTTAATTGTTTAAGAAAACGCCCTAGTTGACTTTCATATTGACGGGTTTTCGCGGGGGCGTTACTTAGTGGAAAAGAAACGGTGGGGCTCGTGCGAGCCCTACCCCACAAATATCCTACCAAGAGGGTAGGATATTTTGAATTGCACCCTATCCGCTTCAACTTAGCTTAAGAATCTTTAAGTGGCTTTTAAGTAGCTTTAAGTGAAATAAAAATAAAGTTGTCGTACACTTTATTTTATTTCTTAACTTAACCCCAGAAATTTAAAAACCACACCCGGGCAAACACAACTCCGGAAGAGGCGTTTCTAAGCAAATACTGGCGCTGCGATTCCATCGGTGCCCTCAGAATTTGATTTTGAGGACCAGTTCAAAAGTTAGAAAAACCCGCTCGTTCGTTCACTGAACGTACCCGAGCCAAACTTCAGAAAATGATTTCGGGCACACCGGGCCTCGGAATCAGGTGCCATCAGAAACTGTGTTCTTGTAAAATTCCAAAGAAAATTAAGAAAAAAAAATTTCCTTGAAATTTATGGGTCTTTACATCAAATCAATTGGAAGGTCATGATTTTGTGAAAATGTCAGCAAGTTGATCTTATGTTCCGATAAATTGAAGAATGACATCTTCTTTTTGTGTGTGATCCCTAAAAAAGAGATGTCTAATATCTATGTGCTTTGCACGAGAGTGATGTGCAGGGTTTTTAGTATTCAGAATGAATACCTTGCAACCAAAAACCTTAAAGTAGTAAAGTCTTGGTTTTCTACCATTCCATAACTCATAAGGAGTTTTATTAAGAAAAGGTCTAATCAAAACACGATTTATAGTATAACAAGCAGTACTTACATCTTCAATGCAAAAATTTTTGGCTACAGAATACTCACTCAACATGGTTCTAGTTATTTCTTAAATAATTCTATTTCTTCTTTCAACAACACTGTTCTGTTGAGGTGTTCTGGGTGCTGAGAAGTTGTGAGTAATACCTTTTCTACTACAAAAAGTTTCAAAATCAGAATTTTGAAATTCTCCTCCATGATCACTATGAATGGTTTTTAATGGAAGGATTTTCTCATTTTTAACTTGGTCTCTAAAACTTTTGAAACAAGAAAAAGCTTCAGACTTCTTTTCTAGAAAATAGACCCACGTAAATCTAGTGTAATCATAAACCAAGACAAATACATAATACTTTCCCCGAATGCTTCTAGTTTGTGTGGGACCAAAAAGATTCATATGCACTAACTATAATGCATCAGTAGTTGAGACTTCACCGACTGATTTAAAACTTGATTTATGTTGTTTTCCATATTGAAAAGGGTCGCAAACTTTTGAAGAATCAAATCTAAGCTTCGGTAGATCCTTAACAAGTCCTTTCTTATAAAGTTTTCATAAGTTCCTAAGGTTACAGTGACCTAACCTTCTATTCCACAACCAAGAATGATCTTCCATTGCACTAAGGAAAGGTAGATCATGGCTCTTAAGGCCTTCTAAGTTTAGTGTGTAAACATTCTCTTGCCTATTGGAAGAAATAATAAATTCTTCCTTGTAATTGTTTACGAAGCACTTATCATTCCTAAAATTCAAAAGGTAGCCTTCATCACGTAATTGTCTTATGCTAATGAGGTTGTTATTAAGACCTTTAACAAATAAAACATTTGAAATAAAAGTTTTTCCAAGAAGAATGATGTTACCTATACCAATAATTTCTCCCTGATCATTATTTCTGAAAGTTACTTTTCCTCCTTTCATCTTGATAATATTTTCAAAATATTTTCTATTACCAGTCATATGCCAGGAACATCCACTATCCATGAACCAAGTATTGCTGTTGGTACTTTTCCTATTTTCCTGAAAATAAGAAAAAGTTAGATTTTCAGAATCTAAAATTTCTTGGATCCGGAATTGTTAGACAAAAATTTTTTGGTATCCACACCTGTTTAGAAAAATAAGCTTTATGAAACCCAAGAGATTGAACTCTATTCAAGGAGCAATTTTTCTTCCAATGCCCACCACTTTTACACTTAGTGCAAAAAGGGGATCTAGAAGGAACAAAATAGTTGTTTTTGAAAACTGGTTTTTGGTGAGTATAACCTACTCTAGTAGTGTTTCCTTGAGGTTTAATTTGAGAATACAACTTGTAAAAATTTTCCTTCCCAGAGGTAAATTTTTCAAGAAGCTTCTTAAGAGAAAATATTTCAGATTTCAGTGTGAAGACTAAATTCCTATCCTCAAGAATCATTTCCTTAGAGTTATATTTTTCCTCAAAAACTTTTATCTCTAAAATAGTATTCTTAAGATTTTATAAAGTTCTTCTTTAATAGAATTTGCTTTCTCAATGTCTTTAGAAAGTTTTTCTAAAAGCTCATCTTTATCTCTAAAATCTCTAGAAATATCTGAAATCTCTTTTGTAATAATTTCTTCCCTAGTATTTTACTTGTCAAATTTCTTATAAATTTTACAATTTTTTGCTTCAAGTAACTTGAAAAATCTAGAAACTTATTCATATGAAGGTATTTCTTCATTTTATAAGGATGAAGTATCTTCATTAGAAGTACTATTTTCGGAATAGTAATTCTTATCAAGAGATAAATTTGTTAAAGCCTCGGCAGAGCGTACCTTGGCCATAATACATGTATTAGGGAAAGAAGTAGTAGCGATGAATCCCATATTCTTCTATGCTGATGAATCATATTCTGAAGATTAACTTTCTGAAGAATCTCCACAACTAGCACTCCAAGTTTCATTAGCTTTAAGGATTTTATTGTGCTTTGAATGACAAAATTTATTCTTATTCCTTTCTGAATTACTTTCCTTCTTTTTCAACAAGGTACAATCAGGTCTGATATGACCTGTTCTTTTACATTCACAACACATAACTTCTCCATCTTTCTTATCTATGTATTCTTTCTTCTTGTATTTATTCTGATGGTCCTTTGAGCTACAATCTTGTTCATTCTCTGAGCAAGATTAGCTAATTCATTCTCAGACTTTTCTGTGTCACTAGATTCTGACTGAATAATGACTTTCTTTGTCTTTGATCTGGTTACTCTTTCTGGGGTCTTTGCTTTCATATGTTTAGAAGTGGTTGTAAAAGCAACTCCTCCATTCCCATTCTTCTTCTTGACATTTTCATCATCTCTTTTCATTCTGGTTTCATGCTGAAGAAGAGTTCCAAACAACTCATCTAAGGAAATCTGAGTAACTTTCCTATTCTCATCAATGGCTGTCCTCTTAGGCTCCCATTCATTTGGCATGATATCTATGATCTTGTCCACAAGAGCCTCATCATCCAAACCTTTTTCTCCCATAGATTTTAAGATATTCACGATAGTCATAAACCTTTGCTAAACTTTGCTCGTAGGTTCTCCATAAGGAAAGTTAAAACTACGGTATTCATCTCTCAACATAGCTCTTCTTGTCTCTATGACTTTAGATGTACTAAATTGTGTAACTTCAAGTTTCTTCTAGATACTATTTACAACTTCACATGAAGATATTTGAATATAGATGTTCCTAGTCATGGAACATAACAATGTATTTCTGACTCTGAAATTTGACTGATATTCTGATTTCTCCTGATTCGTAAAGATTCTAAAATAATTATCTGGAATCTTATAATCTCCAGTCATAATTAGATAGTTATCAAATATAGTGTTAAAAACAAAAGTCTTCATCCTATCTCTCCAGTACTCATAATCATTTCTATAAAAAACAGGAGGTCTGGTAGGATTTAGGTTATCAATAGAACCAACATTTAAACCTTCCATCCTTAAGATAATCTTTGGCACAAAAACTTTTTAGTAGTATAAGTATGTAAACAAGAGAAAATATCCTAAGAAAGGAAAAAAATATCTTTAAGAAAAAATGAATCTGAACTATATGAGTCTGAAAAATAGATTCCGAAAAATATGAATCCGGAAGGTCAATTCTGAGAATTCAATTCTGAAAATTATGAGAGGAAAAAATAATTCTCCTCTGAATCTAATCGTGAGATTAATTCATATTGTACCAAATCCTCTGATACCAATTGTGATATGGTATGTGAGTATTATATACTCAATAATACCAAATGTAGGATCAAATATGTAATGAGATGCTCAAATACAAGAGGGGGGTGAATTGTATTCTTTTAAAAAATATTTAAGGAAATTTTGTATAACCAAAATTCACAACACCTTTAAGTTCTATTATCTTGATTGATTCTGAAAAAGTGATTCCAGAAATGAAACATAACAAAAGTTTACACCAAATAAGATTCTACCATAAAGCATATATAATCTAACTAAATCAGAGTACAAGTATGAGGAAGTATAATAATGTTATACTTTCCTCAACAATACAAATTCACAGCGGAAAACAAAGTAGTAACACTACAAGTAACAAGTACAAACTATTTTAACCCAAAGAGGAGGGTATCCAACAACCTTGGATAAAAGTTCCCTTGATTTATAGTTTCAAGAAAGTCTGTCTTACCCAAACCCAGGTAAGCCCTCAATGCGAAGATCGGTATCTATCTTTCTATCCCCACAAGACCTCGATTTGTAAAGAAATCAGCACCTCTAACTTCATAACCTGAAGTCTCTGATTTCAAGGAAATCAAACCTCTGCACTAAGAAAATATTCACAAAGAAAAGTTTGAACAACTTGTTCAAACTTTCTGCATGAAGCCTGAGAGTTTATAAGAGCCTATCTCTCTAGAAATCACTTCAACATCACTTTGTCAAAAGTTAGTCAAAAGTTTTGTGAGCATGTTCAAATGAGCTCCTATTTATAGGCACAACTCCAAAGGTCGGCTCCCTCCTCCAACGATCATATTTTTCCTTGAATTTTGGAGGGACCTGTACATGTGTCACTCAAACAATGATTAGTTGATAATTGAAAGCACGACATCATTTTATAACTAAATAAGTGAAAGCATAACCAAAATCTGATATTCAGAATGTAAGTAAGTGAAAGTTTGTAATGTAAGTAAATGAATTCAGTGTCTACAATACAAGGATATTCAGATTCTGTTTTATTGGAATTTGGAACCTGAATTCTATATAATTATGGAGTCTAAATTTCAAGGTAATTCAGAATCTGAATTCATCAAAATTCGGAACCTGAACTTACAAAGTTCGGAGTCGGAGTTCATGAGAATTCAGAGTCAGAACTCATAGGAGTTCGGAGTCTGAATTCAGAGTACTCTAGAGTCAGAACTTAGAGAAGTTCGTATCTAGAATTCATAATCAGAATTCAGAGTCGGACTTCTTGAATGTTCGTATCCAGAATTCGTAATCAGAATTCGGAGTCAAACTTCATGAATGTTCGTATCCAGAATTCAGAGTTGAACTTCATGAGAGTTCTTATCCAGAATTCAGAGTTGAACTTCATGAGAGTTCAGAACCAGAATTTGGAATTTAACTTCACGAGAGTTCATATCCAGAATTCGGAGTTGAACTTCATGAGAGTACGTATCCAGAATTCGGAGTTGAACTTCATGAGATTTTGTATCTAGAATTTGGAGTTGAACTTCATGAGAGTTTGTATCCAGAATTCAGAGTTGAACTTCATGAGATTTTGTATCCAGAATTCAGAGTCTTAAACAGAATGCTTCATATCAAAGTATTATATTATTATGAGGTTTTGGTTTCAATCCGAATTTTACACTTAGAAAATTTATGATATGAACAATGAATTCTAGGTAAGGGTAAATTTCCTTGGGTAAGGAAATTTTCCTTAAGGGAGTAAAACAAGGGGTAAAATGAGTTTTTCCTTGAAATAAGGTGTTTGTGATTTTCAAAACAAGAGGAATGATAAAGTCATAAGGTAAACCTTATTGACTCAAAATATCCCCCTTACATGAAGGAATGGAAAAGTCATAAGGAAAACATTATTGACTCAACAGATCCTATTTCCATGGTGTATAGAAGAAACCAAGGAGTATAAAGAGGTATTTCTTCATTGTATCTTCATTAAATAAGGGAATTATATCTTCCAATTGATGCTAAAACTAGAGGAAAATAGTGGGAATCTATATTTATTAGGCTGGGATAGTCTATGGTTTTAGTCACTTGTTTGATAGTGAAGAATATGTATCCAGGGGGAATAATCAATTGAATAAAGAAGTAGGGTATTATGTCAAAACCTGTAAATATCATGCAATAATTTCTTAAATTTATTAGTGCACATGAGGCGAGGCTGTGAGAAATATTATTGAGTGGATCAAGAACTTTAACCAGTCTAAGAAGTCTAATTTAAAAGGAGAATAATTCATAAAAGAAAACCACCAATTCACCCCCTCTTAGTGGTCCATCCAACTTGGGGCACTTCATCAGCTTATAAAAATTTAGATTTGTGGCATTTTCATCTCAGAAATATCAATTAGAATAATATGTGAGTTCTAGTGATAAAAGGTATGATGAAGATCTATTTTATAGAGCTTGAAAAATTTGAGAGTTTTATACTTGATAAGCAGAGAAAGGTGTTGTTAAACTTGAATGTTTGGACACCAAAATCTTGGAAGTTAGAGCTTGTTCATATGGATGTTTGGGGGCATGCACTAGTTCATTCTCATGGAAGGTCATTTTACTTTGTGATATTCATCAATTAATCAATAAGGAAAGTATTATTTTACTTCCCTAAACATAGATCTTAGGTATTTAGTGTGTTTTTAAGGAGGTCCATGGTGGATAAAGAGACTAGAAGTAAGATTAAATTATTAAGGTATAATAATGGTGGTGAATGAAACATCAACGAATTTATGTATTTTTTTATAGAATAAAGGGTTCAAATTTGAGAAAACTCTACTCGATACACCTAAGAATAATGGTGTGGTTGGGTAGATGAATATGATGTTAACTGAAGAGGTGTAGATAATGAAGCTACATTATAGAGTTTCTAAGTAGATTTGGGTAGAAGTAGTCAATTACATGACATATCTTGTTAATAAGATTCCTTCCACACTAATGGGGTAGGATATTTTTGGTTAGTTTTAGACTAGTATACTACTAGTAGTTAACCACATCAATGTTTTTGGAAGTTTATCCTTTGTTCATGTTGATTTCAAGGAGTAGGACAAACTCAATTCCATGTCCTAGTATTATTTATTTATAGGATTGATAATGAAAACTTTTGGATTTCAACTTTGGGATAATGAAAAATAGATGACCATTAGAATTTGAAGTGTTCTCTTCAATGGAAAGATCTTGTGGAAATACCAGAACTTGGTTGAAATAAAGGTTGAGAATAAAGGAATAAATAACCAAATCCAATTTTATTTGAATGGAAGTTCCAGAAGGATGTAATTTCTGTAAAGTTTTGAGGGCATGGAGAGTTTGAAACACAAATATAAAATTAGGCTACGACCACACTTTCTATTTCCACGGTTTGGAAAACCATGGCCATAGATAGACTATATCCATAGTTTTTGAAAATTGTGGCTATAATCCAACATATAGTCATATTTATATGAAACTGTGGTGATAGGTTTTGCTGGGAAACCCAAAAAATGCAGGAATTAGTGGGAAAACTATGGCCACAGACACCTATTTCTATAGTTTAAACCATGTCCTATACTCTTATTTCTATGGTTTAAATCATGGCTATGACCACCTATTACCATGGTTTAAAGTATGGCCATAGACGCCTATTTCCATGGTTTAAAGCATGTCCATAGCTGCCTATTTCCACAGTTTAAACCATGTTCATAGTCTCCTATTTACATGGTTTAAACCGCTTCCATAGATTTATATTTCCATGGTTTAAACCATGGCTATAATTTCCTATTTCCATGGTTTAAACCATGGTTATAACCACATATTTCCACAGTCTTCAACCGTGGATATAACCACCTATTGCCACAATTTAAATAATGGAAATATTTTTTTAAATGATTATTAATTATAATTATATATTATTATTTATATATCTGTATGTATATATATAAATATAAATATATATATATACATATAGTAATGATCAACGTATTGGTAAAGTATTGGGAAGAATATAGAAGAGGTCGGAGGATCAAACCTCACTGGAAGCATTTATTTTTTAAGACTATTGCCACAATTTCAAACCATAATAATAGCCATCTAAGGCCATAGTTCTAATCCATGGCCATAGCCACATATTTCCATAGTTTAAACCATGGATATAGACACATATTAACGTGGTTTAAACCATGGATATAGACACATATTTTCATAGTTAAACCATGGATATATCCACCAATTTCTATGGTTTAAACCGTGGCTATAACTAACTATTTCCATAGTTTAAACCATGATAATAGGTCAAACCCTATTGCAATGGATATAATAGAGAAAATTTAGAAAACCATGTTAGTAGGCTACAACCATAGTTTTAAATCATGGTAATATGATAATTTTGTAGTTGTGAAATTTAATCCAATAGAGATATAACCGAATGCTATAGGATTGCTGAAGCTTTATTCATAGCATCAAAAGTAATGTTTTAAAAGTTTTAGTTCTAAAAAGTGTAGAGTATCAAGTAAATTTATGGAGATCCACCAAGATAAAATGACCAATATAAAAGTTCAAATATGATGTGAGTTCCTTGATTGTAACAGATAGAGGAGAAAATAAGAGCCTAGAAAAAGCAACTGGTCTTAGAAACTTTGAAAAGTGTGAGTTATCCATGAAAGATAAATTAGATTCATAACACCCAAACAAAACTTGGGAACTAATTAATCTTCCATAGGGGAACAAAGAACTTGAGAACAAGTGAGTCTTTCATTTGAAAGAAAAAGATGATGATATGAAAATATAAAAGTATAGGCTAATTCTAAAATGGTTTTAGAAAAATGAAAGAGTGGACTTCTCTGAAATTTTTTCATATTTAGTTAAACATACTATCATCTAGAAATTATTGAGTTTAGTTAATTTCAAAATATTATATATGGAGTAGATGGATGTGAAAACAATATTCCTCCATGGTGTCTTAGGGTAGATAATCTATATGAAGTAATCAATTTATTTCATGGAATAACAAAATGAGGACTAGTGTGTAAGCTAAAGAGGAATATTTATAGCTTGAAGCATGTTCCAAGATAATAGAATCATAAGATCAACAATTATATGGTAGAGACAAGTTTTAGCTAGTGTAACTCGAATCACTGAAACTACTATAAGGAATTTGATAACAGGAGTTTCATCATATTACTCTTGTACATGGATGACATGATCCTGATAGGTCCAGAAATTAGTCATATTTAGGAGGTAAAGTGTGAGTTATCTAGAAGATTTAAGATGAATGATCTTGGTGAATCCAATAAAATATTGGGTATGTGTATTTAAAAGGATAGGAAAGTTAGGAGTTTGGTTTTATCTTGAAAGGAGTATATATGGAAGATAATCACATGATTTAGAATGTCCAAATATAAGTCAATTTCAACTCCACTAGTCAAGCACTTCATGTTATCCAAAGGTGAAGTGCCAAAAATAGAAGATGAGGTAAATTATATAACAAAATATTTTTCTACAATAGTGGTAGGTAACTTGGTGTATGTCATAATATGTACAATGTTAGACATTGCATTTGCAGTAGGAGTTATCAGTCGATTCATGTCAAATCTAGGGAAAGAACACTGGGAGGCTATGAAGTGGATTTTTAGGAATATCAAAAGATAAATAAATATATTTTTTTTTTCTTAAAATGAATAAATCATTGATATGATATGTGGTCTCAAACATTAGAGGGGATACAAACATATTCAAGAGTTTCACAAGTTATGTTTTCATAATCGAAGGAATAAAATTTAGATGAATATCAAGGTTTAATCTAATGGTAGTACTATCCAAAATAGAAGTAGAGTATGTGGTGATCATAGAAGAAACAAAAATAATTGATATGACTAAAGTGTTTATTAGAGGAATGAAGAGAAATACATATAAGTAGAGTGTTATAATGTGATAGTTAGAGTAAAATCTATTTGGGAAAAAATATGATATTTACCTCATTAAAGAAACCCATTAATCTGAAATATCATTTAATTTAGAAGATATTAGAAGATATAGTGCTTGAGATATAAAATAAAGGCAATAATTATAATTGAACTATAATGTTCACCAAGGTTTTAGTCAAGGAAAGTCTGAGGTGATATTATACCTCAGTAGAACTAGGGTGGTCATAAGGTGTTGGAAATACCATTATTGCTGTGAAATAAGGTTCAATAATTTTTTTAAAGTGTTACTGACTTCCATAGTTTCCTTGAAAATGAACTTCAAGTAAAATATTTTTAGGAATTCAAAGTCTCTTTCATGTTTTAATTTCATTTGACTACAAATAGAAACTCCAGAAGATACGATTCAATCTATTTAGACTAGTGTAGTGGTAATATAACAGTTCTAGATTGTCCAAAAGGTGTTTTTTTTGTGTTCAATGGTCAACATTATAACATATCTAAAGGTCCTTAATAATGATATGTAAATGTCTTCTTATCACCGTGTTATGAAACTTCTGCTGAAGTGGGTTTCTTTTTGATTGAGGCTTCCTTGGGTTATGTGTTCCTTTTGTGTTTTTGAATTTTGAATTTTCTTTTGGCATGTTTGAATATGAATCCCATGTGTGGTGTTATGGTTACCTATAAATAATAAAGTAGATATTTAAAAAATAATAATTTTTTGTCAGAATAAATTGTTACAGGAGATTGGAGGTTTCCAATGATGGACAAAGGGTTCTCTACAAAGTTGAAAGGTAGTGAAACTGACTGATCAGTTGGGCCCCAATATAAATGTGGGGTGGGACCGATTGTAAATGTGTTTAGTTTATGTGAGTGAGGAATTATTGTTATTAGTGGTATACTTAATTTAATTGTTAATGTAATTTCAATCTTTGTAACTTATGATAAATGGAAATGAAAATAGTGTTCTCCTTTGGATGTATGATTAATGTTTGAACCACATAATAATTGTGTTATTTACTTGACATTATTTTTCTTGGGTATTTTCTTTCCATGAATTTTTGTTTTATTGAGTGTGTGTTGGTGTCGACTTGGTTCCAGTGTGTTTTCCTAAGTTTTGGTACATTGATGTTGTGAGGATCTTCCAATCATGGGGAATTTTTTGGTGCTTTGTTCGATGGTTAAATGTTTTGGAGGTTGGTAACTTTCTACAGTTGACTAGTCATCCCCAACAACATCTTCACACTGTCACCAAAATTACAACTGAAATTTCTACTCTAGCACCATCTTCCTTCATCCAACCTCCTCCCAAATCTTCATATAGAAAAAATAGAAAGTAATGGTTTGAGAAGATCTTGGCGTTATAGTCCTTGAAATACTTTAGGAATTTTGAAATGAGATTGAAGTTTCACTTTTCCAAAAATAAAATAATAATTTATTATCAATAATAGCACATTAATAATATATAGTTGATAATAATACATTATTATTTAATAACAACAACAATAAATGATATAATTAATAAAAAACAGTAATGTAATTAATAAAAAAACAACATAATTAACAATTTAATTAGTGATAGCTAACAATAAAATTAATAATAATTAACATAGGACTTGATAATAATTAATAACATAATTAATAACATAATTAATAACAATTATGCAATTGAAAATTTAACTATTGATAATTAGTAATTAATATTAAATCCCATATAATTACTATTAATTACATTATTAATTATTACTAATTAAATTATCAATCACATCATTATAATTAATCATTATTAATTAATATTAATTACTTTAATATAATTATATGTTATTAATTAAACTATTTATCATTGTTATTAAATAATAATTTAATATTATTAATCATACATTATTGATTATGCGTTATTATCAATAATATATTATTATCATTTAATGACCACTTCCTTATAAAAAGTAGTCATTTTTAGAGTTATTAGTTATAGTTTTATATTATTTGAATGGAATTAATGATGAATATAATAATGATTAAATGATATTTAATTTTATTACAAACACACATATAAAAAAACAAATAAAAAAAATTCAAAATGGATTATGTGAACGACGTTCACACAACTTGTGTTAAAAATATGAAGCTCAGCGAATGATATTCATGTAAGTAAAAACTCATTTGGTGATTAAATTTTATCTTAACAGATTTCCATATTTCTTTATTTTAAATAAGAAAACTCATTAAAAGACTTTGGAACATAATTAAGGGTTGATATAAATAATATAGGATTATAAAAAATAAAATGGGATTAAAAAAATATAAAAAAAATCCAAGGTTATTTTACAAGTACTGTGGATGACACTATAGTTGGTTATAGTTGCAAACACTATAATAAGTGCATTGTACCTATGAATTTAGCTTGAATACTGCATCAGTACTATATCCATGTATTGTAGCACTACTATGGGGGGGGGGGGGGGGTTGTAATGACCCACACTAAAGAGTGCTGGTGGAGTTAGAGTAAACTTAGGTTTCGATAGAGGTGGAACCAAATATCATTCAATTTTTTGGATTTGGATTGAGAGTTTGATTATTTAGATACATTTTAAATGTTTAAAGATATGTTTTTTAAGATGTTTGTTTGGGTTTTTGTGTCTCAAAGAGTGTTTGTTGGTGTTGGAGTAATGATAAATCTTTGTGTGGCTATAACAACAGCCACCATAACATTGATAGAGGCCACTAGAGTTACAATATCTGAGATAATAGCCATTAACCACCCCACTGTGAGGATGGTGGGGGAAAAGTGGAACCCCAATGGGAATTGGAAGTTTGATGGAAGGTTGTCAGAGTTCCTTCGAGCTCGGTAGTGGTGGTGTCCCTTTTTCTGAGCCATTAGAAACTTAGTGTCATGAAACTAGGATCCTGGTGGTCTCAATAGAAGTTCGATGAAACTAATTGACTTCTGAATGGCTCTTGGGTAGTTTTTAAGGGGAAAGTTAGAAATTACCCCTATTTTTAATTGGGAAACCAGTCAAATTTCCCCAATTTTTTCAGGTGCATATAGAGGGGAGGTTGAATTCCCCCCTTCTCCCCCTACCCTTTCCCTTTCCATCCTAGGAGATATATAGGAGTTTGGAATTTTTATTGAGGTTGGTTTTCTCTCCATTAGCCCATCCTATCTTCTTATATTCCTCTCCTCTAATTTTAATGACCCGATTTTATGTATTTTTGTGCTGATTCCACTAGATCATACAAGAATTAGGTTGTTATGATGGAGATTTGGTTTTAATTAGCTAGAGGGGGTTCAGCGAGGATGAACTCTCAAGGTTTCATGCATTTTCATTTGTGGTAAGTAATCAACATAATTTATTTTTGTGTTTTCATCAAATTGGAATTGAATTAATTGATAAATTTATGCTTGGTGTTAGAGCATTAGATTATAGTGAGTTTGGGGTTGTGATGGGTGTGATCAACACCCCATTTTTTGGGGTTTTAGTATTTTTACACTATCTGGTGAGCTATTAATAATTTTTTCCTAAATGAATTAATTATTTAATTAATGTTTTGAATTAATTATATAATCAAATGGTTTATAATTAATGAAAATTAATTTTGATGGATTTTGGGATGCATAGATGTGGTCGATAGCCGGTATGGGCTTGGAAAATCTTAGGAGATGATGGTAAAGCCTTTCTTAGGGGATTAAATCCATATAGAGGTAGGTGTTCCCTAAAAATTACCTATTTTTTATTATATTTTCATGTGATGTGTGATACATGTTCTTACCACCCATGTGTGACTGACCTAAATTAAATTGAATTGTTTTCCCTTAACACCGTTTGGATTGGGTAAGGACTTATAGGGTTATGATTAACCCTCCTATCATTATGACTTGATGAATTTATTATCAATGGTCATGGGATTAAATTAACGTGTGTCAAAATTTATACTCGAGACCCCTTGGGGGTTTACCTTGAGTTATGTTATGATTCCCAACACCTTGATTAGGTGCATGTTTTCCTCCTTGAATATATAAGTGGTGTATAATTAAGAGATGCCAATGTGATACTTTGACTATGATGTTTTTCATCAACACATAAGAGTAGGTGGGTTCTTTTAGGACTATGATTATGATATAAATTTATACTATGACCATCAAGTTCCATGGGTGAAAATTAAAGTATAGTGAATTAGAGACTTAAAACCAAGATAGATGTTTATTGGGTAGTACATAATTCACATGACCTAGAATTAGTTCCCTTATCCTCTTTTTGTAACACCCCAAGATTTTAAAATAGGAGCATCATGTTCGATAACATATTTAACACACATCACTGAGCTTAAATGTCCCACAAAATATATAATTGTTACAACCTAGACGTTAAATTGGTGAGCATGAATAATATTAACTACTTTATGATATATATATATATAAATTTCCTACTCAATGTGAATTTATTTATAAATTCTAAGTAAATAATCAATCATTTTTTTAGTAAATTAAATTTATTCATAAAAAAATATGTTTTATTCAAAAATGATTTTTATTTATTTTTGTGAGAAAATATTATAATTAAATTATAGAGATTTTAGAAAATATATTTTATAAAATGAAATTATTTTTTTAAATTATCATATCAAAATTAAATTAGGGTTAAATTTTGGTATGTTTCAAAAAATATTTATTTTTTAGTGAATCGTGGAAAATGATGATTTTTGTAGAACTGTTATTTATTTTCAATAAATTAAGTAATTTAAAAGTTAAATTTTTATTTCAATTTGGTTTCAAGTAAAAAAAATATTATTTAGTTATATTTAATCTAAATAATTTCATTTTAATCATATTTATATTGTATTTTATTATAAGTTCATGGTTGGGTTTAAAAACGCATTTTTTCTAGAAACTGTTTTAAAGTGAGTAATGTTTATACATTTTAATTAATTAAAATAACTCATAATGAGGAATAATTTAATTTAAATTTAAATTATATATATATAAATATTAATTTAAATTAATATAATGATTATTACTAGTCATAGAGTTAATATAAAATCATCTTATACTTGAAAAATGTGTGTCTTAAAAAACACCTTTCTCACCACGTCTGTGGATTTTATTTTAAATTAAATTATATCACTTAAATGAAATTAATTAAGTAAAATGTATTAAATATTTATAATAATCATAATTTATATTATATAATAAGTTCAACTTAATATTTGGTCATATTGAATAGTGAAAACAATAAAAATATTTTACTATGGTTAAGGTGAAAATGAGTTTAGCAGGGGTTAAAAAAACTGTTATGGTTAAAATGACATAAAAACTTATATAAATTCTATTTTATGTCTATATTTATAACTTATATTACCCAAGTCTCTATAATGGTTTATTTTTTAGCCTTTTTTCATGTGAAAAACATGGGTATCACTTTTTTTTCAATAATTACAAGTATGCCATTCACCTAACTTATAAAAGGCCACCTACCCTCCTTTCATATTCACACATTAAAATACATTTTTATTGGCCAAAAACAACCCAAATACCTTCCATACTTCCCTAAAAATTACCTATATCTCCTGGTTTGATCATAAAGTCATCTTAAGAAGGATCTTGGTGCTAACCTAAGGAGGTTGTCTGAAGAAGAGGTATCATGCTTAACTAATCATTTTTATTTCATTTATTCTTTCACATCCTTAAAATATTATTAAATTATGTTGATATAAAAAAAATTGTCTAAAATAAAATTATATGTTATTATTTTAATTAAATATTCTAAATACACGTCCTCTTTCATCAATTGAGAAATAAAACCATCATTATTATGTACGTCAAACTACCGCCTTGCGAACCGATGTAATTTGTTTTTCATCATCGCATATAATGACTTATTATAATAAATTATTTAAAGTAAATGTATGTTATTTTAAATATAATTATACTAATGGGATTATGATATCATATATACATTCTAAATTTCAATTCCATGAGGGATAAAATAATGTGTCTTATGTGTATTACGGATTACCGCCTCATGAAGCGATGTGATTCGGTTTTCACTAATCATTTACATGGGAGGTAATAAGAATAATTTTAATAAATATATGTGATATATAAGAAATAATTATGATTTTAATTACATATTTATCAATTTTAAAATATAATATATCATTTAATTTTTACCTTTCTATTCAACGAGAAATGATAATGTCATTCGTGCGTACATGTGGACTACTGCCTCTACATATGATGTGATTATTTTTTTCATCAACACATCACATATGTGATATATATAAATATATTTAAATAAATTATATTATATTTATGATATTATTATGATTATGAAAAGATAAAATAATACTTACCTTCTTTCCATAATGATCATTTTAAAATAGAAACGTTACTCATGCATATGCACGACCTATTGTTTCTATGATTGTAACTTAGTTCATTTTTCATAAAAAATATTTAATTATTTATTTTAAATGTATAATTTATGAATAAATATTATAAATATTTCATGATTATGATTCTAGATAATTTGAAACAATAAACACTTTGACCACTATCAACACATTGAAGCCATTTTGAAATAATGAACCGAATGTCCTCAAAACACCTAACATGGACTTAAATAATTAAGTATTTAAATATGAAATTAAAAATAAATAAAATAAATTATTTAAGTATAAGGTATTAAACCTTTAATTTATTAATAAATCAAATAATTTATATAATTTTATTATTGGAAAGTTAAATTTTATACATGGAAATTCTGGACTCAAGGTAAGGGACTTCGTCTCAATATTCCTTCATTGATGCATATTTTAATGTTATACACCTAATTTATTTTATATAGAATAAATAATTAACATTTTACATGTAATATAATTAATAATTCATAAATAATGGTATTTTAAGTTTCAATTTAAATTATTTCATCCAATGGGTTTTGACTTGAAAGTTACAAAGTGGTAAAGAATTTCATAACTCGTTTTTTATTGGGTTATATTACTTATTAATTTTATTTGATATTATAAGATTAGGTGTATAATTAGTTTTTATTATATTATATTTTATTTCAACTTTTTTATTTGTGTTTACATTTAATACATTTTATTTATTCATTGATTAATTATCACTTCAACATTATGATCATTATAAGGGTAGATCATCTCAAATTGTCTTCTTTGGGACATAGGTTATTCTATACACCTATCTTCTTTTTTGAGGTGTATCTACCACCACTTTGATATTTTATATCATTAATATCCTTATTTTAATGATATTTAAAGTTAGTATTATTTTATTCTTTCATTATGATTATAATTGAGGAGTTACCAAAGTGGAAAAGACTTTATGATACAATCTCTTTTATTTTTAAGATTGTTTATGTTGAAGGTTATTTAGGAGGAAATAAAATGATATTATTTTCTTGTACCCCATCTATTTTATTATAATTTTTTATTCATGAAATTTTCAATTAATAGTACCATTTTCCTCTCTTTGGTACTTAAAACCATTGAGAAAATGTTTTTAAGAAAATCTGACTTCATTTCTATCTTCGTTCAAAAATCCTTTTTCTTCTAAATCCATGTTTTATAAAAAAAATTTAAAAATGTTTTATTATGATTATTTAAATTAATTTTTACCCTTTATTGGATTTTTAATTTTTTTAAAAATGAATCTTCCAATCATTTTCTGAATCAGTCACTTTTTGAATTTTACCGAAAATATGAAAAGAATATTTGTTTTAACATACTTGGAATGAAAATAATTTTCCACCATAATGACCACTCAATGTTTTAAATCTTACTATTTAAGTTTCCAAGGTTTTTTCAATGAAAATGTTTTCATTAATTTTTGAGAAAGTTTTAGATTCTATATAAGTGTTTTCAAAATGGAAAGGATATTTTCCTCACTAAATATTCCAAGTGATATTTCAAAAACATTTTTTATCTAAGATGAAATCCTTTTATGTTAATAAAAGTGAAAAAGATAATTTTCATATAGAATGTTTTAATGACCTTTAATGGTATTTCCATTCATCAACATCAAAATCCCTTGATGTTACTTACACTACACTGGGGATATGTTGTATTGATATCATCCTTATTATTTCTTTGGATGGATTATGATATTGTCATGGAACTACTTTATTTTCCATAGGTTAATAAGGAAATGAAAGGATATTAATTATTGTTATGATTGAAAAGTGAAGGATTCTAAATGTTTTATTCATGAAAAGTACTTGGGAATTATTGATGATGAGAGAGTGAGATCGATACAACTTATACATAGGGTTGTGCCCCATTATATCTCACGGGTGATCCCGATATAGCTTATATGATGGGTGTGCCCAGATAGCACTGGGTGGGCCCATTATAGGTTATATAATGGGTGTTCCCTAATATCATTGTTTGAGACCAATATAGCTTATAAGATGATTTCACCTAGATAGTGCTCCAATGCATTAGGTAATGTTCCCTATCTTTAGAGGTAATAAGGATGTAGATAATATAGGGGTTATCAAATGGATTTAACTAGGCTCTAATTATTCCTGAAATGAGTTTAAAATGAGTTATGAAGATAATGTTCCAAAGATACCAACAAATTATCTTCATGATTTCTATAGATTTTAAATGTTTTCTTTGATCAAGATTGACATCACATGGCTTATGATTATTATTTCTCATGAATATTTACTTTGTTAAATATTTATGTCATGCCATATGTTTAATGATCCATTTTTTATGGGTATGATTTCTCTTATGTTTTTATCATTTGCTTTTATTATGTCATTATACCCTTATGATCATATTATTCTAACTGATGACATTAAACTGTTAATGATTATGTTAACCCTTAATAATAATTTAATCTCACCGTTATTATGTTTTATTTTCCCTAGGTTATCAAGAATTATGTCAAATGAATTATTTATAGAAGGGTTTTATATGGATGATGATTATGACTTAATGTGAAATAAGAAAATCTTAGTTTAATGGGTGGAACACTCACTTGAAGACATGAGTATTGTTTATGTAAGAGTTTGTCCTAATTATCTAAAACTCAAAATATAAATGGTATTTGGGTATTCAAGTGATACAATATTTCAATTTTATGTTGTAAGGTTTGGATGGAAAAAACTGGGTTACGTTTTTTAGTATCAAATCTAGAAATGTAATGATCGTGGTTTTAACACTAGATCTAGGAGTTCTAGTTTAGGGATCTTATAGTTGGTATCAGAGCAGGGTTTAGTTAAATTTAGAGATTAATATGTTTTCATGTGAGGTTATATTAAGTCTTATGGATTCCATAATGGGTTACAAGTTTAATATTAAGCATAAGTTCAAAGTCTTAGACACCCTTTTGAGGTTTTAAGTGATGAAATTATAAGATGATTAAGAATATTTTGGGAGATGTTTTATTGGGTTAAGGTATATATAACCCTTAGGTTCAACATGATGTATTATTTGAGGAAAAATACTATTAATATTTTTGACATAAGTTTAATGGTATTAGTGAACTTTATGGTTTATCATGTCTTTGATGTTGAGGTAATTATGGGTTATTTTATTTTGGGAAATGTTATATGATTAAGGCACACACATTTTTGGTATGAGACTTTAAAAGAGATTGGTGTTATTTGGAGATAAATTTTAAATAAACCTCATAATAATATATGATCAAACCCTTATAATATTTGGGTTTTAATCATAATCATGAATATTTTGGATAATTTTAAGGAGATTTATTTATGGTCTGATTTAGTTTGAACTTTGGGTAAAACTATCAAATTTTGGAGGTTTATTAATTTTGGGAAACATATTACCATATTATAATATTTTTTGTTTTTTTAATTTGTAAATACATGTGTAATAGATTTATTATCCATTTTATGGTTATATGGTCCTTTAAAAGTTGATTTTAGTGGTTCAGGCATGAAAAATTCATCTTGAATACTCATCGTTGGGAGAAAAAGATGAGATTATGGTGGAAATTGATTAAATGATGAAAATCAACTTATCTTGTAGGAATATTTAATTATTTTCTGAGTATAGATGGTAAGTAATTACTCAAATATTGTAAAATTATCTTTAAAATGAAAATGTTATCCTATTAAGTTCATTTCTGATGAAATAATGATTCTTTCACACCTAATTGGTTTATGGTTTTGTGGGTGTTAACTTTATCATGTTAATAAAATTCTTATGATCAATTATCACTGTCACTCTCCATTATTATTTTGTAGTTAAATTTTTTCTTTCTTGTCTATTTCTTTATTTACCACCAATGTACTCCTAATTGGAAACCTAGTTATGCACTATTATATATAAATTACATACCCCTCTCTCTTTTCAATTGGAAGTTTTATTAACCCTTTTTACGATGTGGAATTTCAAAAATGGTATTTTTGAAATTTCAAACCATTGTTTACTAATTTAAAGTTAAAATTTAAATGAAACAATTTATTAAATTATAGGAGGATGTAACACCTTGATATTTTAAAAGAGGAACATTATGTTCGATAGCGTATTCGACACTCAACACTGATCTTAAATGGCCCACAAAATATATGATCCTTATAACATAGCTGTTAAATTAGTGGGTATTAGTAATATGAACTAATTTATTAAATATATATATAAATTTACTAATAAATAATAATTTATTGATAAATTATTAATAAATAATCAATTAATTTTTAGTAATGTAATTTTATTCATCAAAAATATGTTTTCTTTAAAAATAATTTTTGTTACTTTTTTGTGAGAAAATATTATAATTAATTTATAGAGATTTAAGAAAATTTATTTGATAAAATTAAATTAATTTATGAAATAATAATATTAAAATTAACTTAGGGTGATATTTTTAGATTTTTTAGAAAATATAGATTTTTCAGTGAACATTTAAAAATCTCATTTTTTGTAAAACTGTTATTTCTTTTCAAAAAATTAAGTAATTTTAAATTAACATGGTGATTTGAATTTTATTTAAGGTAAAAAAATTATTATTTAGTTATATTTAATCTAAATATTTATATTTTAATCATATTTATATTGGATTTTAGTATAAGTTTATGTTTGGGTTTAAAAACGGTTTTTTCTTGAAACCATTTTAAAGTTCATAATGTTTCTCTATTTTAATTAATTAAAAATAACCTAATTCGGAATAATTTAAATTAAATATATAGATTATATATCTATAAATATTAATAAAAATTAATATAATGATTATTACGAGTCATAGATTTAATATTAAATCATCTTATACTTGAAAAATGCATTTCTTGAAAAATTGTTTTTTCACCACGTTTACCGGTTTTATTTTAAATTAAATTCTACCACTTATGTGAATTGAATTTGGTAAAATGTATTATATATTTTAAATGAGAATAATTTTTATTATATAATAAGTTCTACTTAATGTTTGGTCATAATGAATAGTGAAAATAGTAAAAATATTCTACTGTGGTTAAGGTGAAAATGAGTTTATCAGGGGGAAAAACTAAAAAGATATAGATTAAAATGAGAAAAATAATTATCTAAATTATATTTTATGGAAATATTTAGAACTTATATAATATAAGTCTCAATAATGGTTTATTTTTGAGCCTTTTGGCATGTAAAAAACATGGGTATAAATTTTATTTTAAAAATTACAAGTGTGCCACTCACCTCTCTTATAAAAGGACACACACTCCCCTCTCCTATTAACACCTTAAAAACCATTTTTATTAGAAAATAGATGACCCAAAAAATTCCCTACTTCACTCCCCATGACCTATATCATATGGTTTTATTATAAATCCATTCCTAATAAGGATTTTGGTGCTAACCTATGGAGGTTGTCGAAGAAGAGGTATCGTGCTTAATTGAGCATTTTTATTTTATTTCTTCTTCAACCACCTTCAAATATTATTAAATAATATTCATATAATAAAAAAATATCTAAAAAATACTGATATTTTATTTTTTTAATGAAATTATCTAAATCCATATCCTTTTCCATCAAATGGGAAACAAAACCACCATTCGTGTGTACGACGGACTACCGCCTCATGAATCGATGTAATTCATTTTTCACCATCGCCTCTCACGGTTCATTATAATGATGAATTTAAAGTGTGTATATATATATATATGTATTATATTTTAAATATAATTATACTCTTGTAATTATGATATCACAAATACCTTCTAAATTTTCATTTCATGGGGGATACGATAACATCACTCATGCGTACGACGAACTACCGCCTCACGAAGTGATGTGAATCGTTTTCACCAATGCTTTACATGGAAGGTAATAAGGATAAGGTTAATGAATATATGTGATATTTATGAAATATTTATGATATTAATTTCATATTTATAATTATGAAAATATAATATATCATTTACCTTTTACCTTTCCATTCACTGAGAAATGATAATGTTGTTCGTGGGTACGTGTGGACTACCGCCTCCACAAAGCGACACAATTATTTTTTTCATTACAAAATAAAATAGATTATATATATAAGTATACTTATAAAAATAAAAATTATATTTATGATATTTTTATCATTATATAAAGATAAAATAATACTTAACTTCTTTCCTTAATGATCATTGAAAAATGGAAACCTTACTCATGCGTACGTATGACCTACCATCTAAATCAATATTTTTTGATTGTTTTTAAAAGTATAATTTATTAATAAATATGATAAATATATAATTATTATTATTTGGGATATTTTGAAATAATTAACTCTTTGACAATGGTCAACACATCAAATCCATTTTTAAATAATGAACTAAACATCCTCAAAATACCCTATATGGTTTTAATAGATTAAGTATTTAAATATTCCATTAAAAATAAATAAAATAAATTATTTAAGTATAAGGTATTAAAACTAGAAAATTTTATTAATAAATCAAATTATTAAAATAATTTTATTATACAGGAGTTAAAGGGAATACATGGAAAGTCCAGACTCGAGGTAAGAGACTTCATCTCAATTTTCCTTCATTGAGGCACATTTTAATGTTTTGAACCTAATTTATTTTATATGGTGTATATACTACCCATTTTACATGTAATATCATGAATAATTCATACATAAAGGAATTTTAGGTTTCAATTTGAATTATTTCATCCAAGGGCATTTAACTTGAAATTTACCAAGTGGTAAAGAATTTTATAACTCAATTTATTTTTATTGGGTTATATTAATTATTCATTTTACTTGATATTATAGGATTATACATGCAATTAATTTTTATTATCTTATGTTTTATTTACAATTTTTTTATTTGGATTTACATTTGATACACATAATTTATTCATTGATTAATTCTCACTTCAATGTTATGATAATTGTAAGGGTTACTCTTCTCAAATTGTCTTCTTTGAGACATATGTTATATTATACACCTTTATTACTTTATGAGATGTATCTAATACAACATTGATATTTTATATCATGAAAGTACTTATGCTCATGATATTTAAATTTCATCTGATGTTATTCTTTCATGAGGCTTATGATTGAGGAGTTACCAAAGTGGTAAGGGTTTTATGATACAATCTCCATTTTTTGGGATTTTTTATATTGAAGGTTCTTTAGGAGAAAATAATATGATATTATTTTTTTAACCAAATAAATTTTATTCAACTCTGTTTTTTCAAGAAATTTTCAATTAATAGTACCATTTTTCTATCTTTGGTACTTAAAATAGTTGATATTTTTTTAATAAAATATAACTTCATTTCTAACTTCAGATAAAAATACGTTTTCTTCCAAATCCTTGTTTTATAAAAAAGTTTTAAAAAAAGCTTTACTATGATTATTTAAATTCATTTTTACCCATTATTGTATTTTGATATTTTTTTAAAAGAACATTCCTTTCAATTTCCAAATGAGTCATTTTTTGACTTTTTCCAAAAATGTGAAAGGAATATTTGTTTTAACATACCCAGCATGACAAATTAATGTTTTAAAACTTTATTTTTTATGTTTAAAAAGCTATTTTCAAATAAAGTTTTTCCTTAATGTTTGAGAAAGTTTTAGATTTTAAATAAATGTTTCAAAAATGGATAGGATATTTTCTTCAATAAATGTTCCAAGTGATCTTTCAAATTCATTTTCCATCTAAGATGACATCCCTTGATGTTAATCAAAGTAAAAAGGTTATTTTTATCAATAATTTTGTAATGATATTTAATAGTATATTCATTCATCAATGTCAACAACCCTTGATGTTACTTATACTTCACCTGGTATATGTTATATTGATACCATCCTTATTCTTTATTTGGATAGATTATGATGTTTTCATAGAACCCATTTCTTTTCCATGGGTTAATCAAGATATGAAAGAATATTGATTATTGTTATGATTGAAAAGTAGAGGATTCTAAATGTTTTATTCATGAATAGTACTTGGAAATTATTTATGATGAATGGGTGTGCTCGATATAGCTTATACTAAGGTTTGAGCCCCATTATATCTCATAGGTGAGACCAATATATCTTATATGATGGGTATGCCTAGATAGTGCCAGGTGAGCCCATTATAGATTATATGATGGGTGAACCCAGATAGCACCAGGAGATCATAATATAGATTATATGATGGGTGCACCCAGATAATGATCCAATGCATTAGGTAATTTTTTATTGTATTTAAAAGAAAAAAAGGAGTTACTAGAGGGCATCTCATATGGATTTAATTGGTATCCAATTATTTCTGACATGGGCTTAAAATGGGTTGTGAAGATAATGTTCCAAAGATACAAACACATTTTATTTATGATTTTTATAGGTTTTAAATATTTTCTTTGATCAAGATTGACATCACATGGATCATGATTATTTATTCTCATGAATATTTCCTTTGTTAAAGATTTATTCTATGCCATACTTTTAATGATCCGAGTTTGATGGGTATGAGTTCTCTTATGTTATGCTCATGCAATTTGATTATGTCTTAATACCACTATGCTCATCTTATTCTCACTGATGAAATTCAGTTGTTAATTATTATGTTTACCCTTACTGAGCATTTTAACTCACCCGTCTTATGTTTCCTTGTCCCTAGGTTATCAATAATGATGTTAAATGAATTATATCTAGAAGTATTTCCTATGGATGATGATGATGAATTAATGTGAAATAAGAAAAGATAGGTTTAGTGGGAGGGACACTCACTTTAAGACATGGTTATTATTTATATAAGAGTTTTTACTAATTATATAAAAATATAATCCTAATAGGTCTTTGGGTATGTAAGTGATCCAATATTTCTTTTTGATGTTGTATGGTTTATATAATAAAATTGGGTCACATTTATCGGTATCAAATCCAGAAATGTAAAGATCATATTTTCAGCACCAGATCCAAGAGTGTGAGTCTAGGGATCTTACACATTTTACTAAGATATTTGTGAATTATATGAGGTCATATTGAGTCCTAACCCAATTTTAACATTAGTTTTCTCTTGTTGGGATTTTTGGATTAAATGATCGATGCATGAGGTGAGAATTCCTCCCCCTTATAGTTTTTAGAACCAAGTAGTTTATACCTCAGCTTTGGATTTGGATGTGGGTTGGGCTTATGAGGAATATCCTACCCTAAAATTAAAGTGTTTTGGATGTGATGTTAACCTAATTATGCTTGATTATATATCTCTTCATAAACTATTAATTATTCCCTTATATGTTTTTATGTTATGGAATGCTTTTCTCAGTTATATTATTATGTTATGTGGTGGGTGAGATGCCCCTTATTTTATTTTTCTATTCAGGTAAAGGATGAACTTATTCACTCTGATGTTTTTATGAACTAAGATCATATTCACACTTGTATCGATGAAACTTAAGTTATGGGAGGTCATCCCCAATGTTATATTATGATGTGTGGTGTGAGCTCTATTTCCCACTCACCATATTATTTGGGTATTTTGAGATACTATACCCATTATTTGATATACTTGTGGCTAGGGATGCACTGCCCAATTTCCTTAATATCCATATGGTATGGTACAACATGACCAGTTTCCATATATCATGATATTATGGGATAACATTCCCAATTACGTCGATGATGCCTATGGATTGGGATGGAATTACTATTATGTTTTCAGATAAGGAATGGGATGAAATTCTCAATTATATCATGTTATGATATTTAGGGATATCATCCCCATTATTTGATGAGATCATGACTAGGTTGTGATTCCCATTACCAGGGGATGTAATGCCCACTGAGTAGTGGAACAAAATTTCCATACGACCTTGATAATTTCAAAAATAGGACTTTATACTTGAGTATTTTCTATTACCCTTAAAAGTGGGATGTACTAATTAAAGTGTGATTATTCCAAGGATGGGGATGTGATGCTCACATGAGAACAGTTTCTTATGGGATGTGATTCCCTCTCTTATGATGTGTCTCATGATTGGGATGATTTTACCTCTCTTAGTTATGCCTATGGCTAGGGAAATTATTATCTCACTTGATATTGTATTCAGGACATGATTCCCACATGTATATGACTATCAATGACATTATGCACTCACTTTATATTGTAATTGGGATGTGATGTCCATTTGAACATGATTTATTAGGGACACTATGCCCACTTTTCTAATTATGCTATCAAGATATACTATCCATGTTTTTTATTTTGATATCATAGGGGCACTATACCCATTATTTTGATTATGTTATCAAGACATACTTCCCATGTATGGGTTATGATGATATCACAGGGATCTTATGCTCACAATTATAATTATGTTATTGGGATGTATTTCTCATGTATGGATTATTATGATATTATAAGGATGTTATGCCCACTATCTTGGATATGTTATTGGGATGTGCTACCCATGTACTAGTTGATGTGATTTGAAGGGATGATATACCCTTTTTATATGACTTAGGACATTATTCATGACTAATTGTGATGTTTTATGTTCATAGACACCCTGATACTGGCTGAAGAAGGTATTGTCACAACCAGGTGGATATGTAACATCTATAATGGTGATATATTTATTATTATTATTATTATCATTTCATTTTTACTTTTATCTACGATCATATAACACTATACTTACATTTTATTATACTGGATATATTAGGGAAACTGTAACATCCCCGACCCAATTCTTTATCATGTGATTGAGTTAAGTTGTTATGATACCTTAGGCATGCCTTTTCATATACTAGAGGTTTCTGACAAGAAGTAGAGATTTAAAAAATATAGCGGGGAGACTATACCCTCTAGTACATAGTTGAAATAATAGTGGAAATTTGATAAATATACCACCATGAAACTTGATCAGAATAAAGGATAATTACCAAAGTAATACAAGTAATAATAACAACACATGTCATGTCATAATGTATGCCCAACTAAACATTATGCTAATGGTCATACATGTAAAAGACTAACAGAATCAATAATAAAGACTCCAAATTATTATCCCTGAATAAATGACAATAATAGACTAGGGGGTGAATATACCTTTAAAAAATTTAACATAAATAATAAATTAAAGTTTAATATTGAATAAAGAAACAATGTAGTGTAGTGTATAGAAAATAACGCAGTAGAAATAAAATATGAACGTAGTTTCACATCACTAAGATATTACTCTACTATTCAATGTTCTCTACTCGGTGATAATATCAATACCCACTAAGAAACCTCGCTTTTAAAGGTATGATAATCTGTTTATAGACCCTACCTTTTATCATACACGAAGGGAAAATCAACCGAACTTTTTAAAACAGTCACAACCTATACTATCCTAACTTTCCTTTAGGATTCATAACCCAAGAACCTTACTTTTGGTTATATAGAAAAACTGATACGATACTTTATTTTTATTGGGAAAATCATAAACTATTACTTACAATTACAAATAGATGGAATAAAATATAACACTATAAAACCCAAAAAACAATGATGTTTAGAAGAGAAACAAAGATATGGATGTTGATGTAGCTCAGTGATCTCCAACCACTTTATTAGTAGAGAATCAAACATTTAAGTTCCTTTGTGATCACACTAATGAAATATTAGTCACATAAGATCTTATCCTTGTGTCAAGTTAGTATCTCACTACATTCTATGGTATTTATTTATAAGAAAATCACCAACAATCATCTTTCTCCTTTGATTCTCATTACATGGGAGTTTCCTAAACTCATCACTACCACTCAATGGTTAGAAATAAAAAATATAGAAAAATGTTGTTACCTATTTAAACACAACACATAATCAATTAATTTTTTAGCATGCTCTAATTCTGGTATTGAACTCAGTAAAACAACTTCAATATACCTGTTAGATGATATGAAATATTTTCAAATAAGTAAAACAATTAAAAATATTCTCACATACATGTAGTGAAAATATATAATATAATAGAGTATGAGATTTATTAATAATAAAAATATTTTCATGATATTTTTCTATTAAAAACCTTATAAAATAGTTGTTAAATTATGATTATATTTTTCAAAGTAATAAAATAGTTAAAATAAATTGGATAAACTTGCAGTTCATTAAAATATTAAAATATTACTTAGAATAAAGCATCGTAGGATGTATAAAAATTTTATACACACAATAATTAAACAATTCAATCATTTATATTTTATAACAAAAAAATCATTTTATAAATTAAAATAATAATAAAAATATTTTTTTATAAAGCTACAGCAATTTAAAAAAAATTCTGATTGATGGTGTGCTATTTTTCAATGGTCACACATTTTATAACTAATAGAACCATATTTTTTAACTGATAGTAACAAATGCTTTCTATCACTACCATCAATATTTTTCTTTCTTCCATTAAGATTCTTCTTCTTCTACCATTAGAATAGAGGATTCACTACCAATACTGTTTATTCTACTGTTGATACTTTTCTTCTACTACTGTTGGTATTCATGATACCATTACTATTGGTAGTGTATGCTACTATTACTATTAATTAGAAGCAAGGAAGTTCCACCGCTAGAAGAAGATTCTACCACTAGAAAGAAATCATGAAGCAATTCAAATTCAACATTGTAATAATAATATTCCAGAATTATTGAGGAGAGAGAGAGAAATAGAGAAACAAATTGTCAATAATACTATTATTTGAATTTAAAACCATTGGAATAATTGAAACAAATTTATAATCAATAATTTAATTATTTAAACATAATTCCATAATAACAGGTCAAAACTAACTCATAAACCTCACATAGATTCAAACTGTGATATCCGACATTTGAATTTCAATTTTCTTTCCATATTTAAGATGTGATAATGTCAAACTATAATGATATTTAATTAAAAACTATAAAACAAGTTTTAATAACTTCATTAAAATTAAAAATGAATTTATATACAATAAAAAAAAACAAATCAACTCAAAATAATAAAATTTAATTTTTTGAGTTCCATACTATAAATATATGTGTGAATAAAGAACATAATTAATATTTATAAAAATGTGTTTAAAATAATGTAAAAATACCCCACATAGGTTCTATATAATTTATAATAATTTATAGAATCATTAAAACAATTTAAACACTTGAAATAAACATGAATCAAATCAATATATCATGAAAATCATGAAACAGAGTAAACTGAATATTTCTAGTTTTTTTATCTCAACGTAACAGTTATTTACATGCATGTGTAAAGGTAAAATTGAAATTATAAACAATACATAAAGGTAACTCACAATTCATGCATGTTGTGTAAAGGTAAACCCTAAATTCAATAGTCTATTTAAGGGTAACTCATACTATATATATGTTGTGAAAGGGTAAGTGATATGCTCATGTAATGGCAAAATAAATTTTGTAAACACTGCGTAAGGGTAAATTAAATTCTATATAAGGGTAAGATACATTTTCAATAAGCTACGTAAGGGAAAGTTATATTTAATAAACATTGTGTAAAGGTAATATGTATTTCTATGTAAGGGTAAACACAAAATTGTATATATTGCACAAGGGTTACACAAGTGTTGCGTAAGGGTAAACTAAATAGTATGTAAGGGTAACTCACATTTTTTAAAGCTCACATAAGAGTTTCACTGATGAGATTCATATTGTGTTGACCATTTCCACAGGTGGTGAGGGAGGTTTGTTGGGTTGTGGACATAGGAGGTTAGTGATACCGCTCACCATGGGAGGCTAAGGCCATTGGGATCATGTGCATGAATGATAGGGACCATGATGTCTTTTTAGTGAACTCATTGTGAGTTAAGTTCTATATAGATTAAGCAGTGTAGGGGTATGGTGTTGAAAATTGGTTTGGTGGATGTGGAATACTGAGCTTATACTCACACCCTACACAGGCCCTCTAGGATGCATGCATACTTTATATCTCTAGGCATATGAAAAGGTAAAGGCTCAACATCAAGATCTTAGCAGTGATGGAGGTAAAGATGGTGCATGAGTGGACAATGTGGCCGCATATGAACTAGGTGGATCCTTAAAGTAGGGATAAAAATCCATTTTAATTTATTTTGTACATATAAATATGTGATTAGATTAAGGAAAATTAGTTAATTTTTTTACGACCAACATAACATGGTAAATTATTAATAAGTTGACCATATGCCACTTTTATCTTGTTTTTATAGTTATATATATTACTTCCATTATGTTGTGTTGTTGCTATTATCATTATTTATATTAAAAGGGTATGATTAAGAAACTATCACTCAATAAAACCTCACTTCTAGTTGGTAGCCTTTAGCATACAAGAAGGAAAACATCCGGTCTAGTGACACTCTATTCCAGTGACTATGAAGTGAACCGAGTTAGGGATGGTTGAAGACAATGGATTCAACCAGCATTGGTTTAAGGTATACATGTTTTTAATTTAATTTTATTTTTCCCACTGAGTTAAATTCCCTAAGGGGTGAGGGGTGAATCATGGCATAACAAATTTAAAATAATTTATTTTTTATCATGTTTCATCATAAAACAAAACACTCTTCTCTCTTTATCTCTCATCTATATATGATAAAATGAAATCATGAAAGAGGCATAATAATTTTACCTGGTTCACCCAAACTGGGATAATTTTTATAGTATATAATGATGATTTTTTGATGTACTAAAATCACTAAAGTTCACTAATATTTACAATTTTTTAAGAAGAAACACTATCACTCTTAGTTTATAACCATTTATAATTTTGAGAACTCACCACTCTCTTGACTAAAATAAACTTACTGCTCCCATAGCAAAATATTTAGATGATCCGTATCAACTCTGAATTGATTAACAATGACATTAGTGTGACATGAAGCTATTTTTATCATTAATGAGATGAAATATACTTTACCACATAATATCTTCCCTATTGGTAATTCCTTTATGAAAAATATCCTTCGTAATCTACCCTTCAAAAAAATCATTCATGGACTACCTTCATGTAGGTGATTTTCAAACTTCCTCTACATAAATGCTTCATAGAATGTATCCTTTATGAACATAGGATATATATAGAATTCTGTTCACTACTCTTCATGAACTATTGTGAACCACATAAGATCTTTGTAAACTTCTATTCACCACTCTATGGTAACTTATACACATAATTTAAGTGATTTTAGAATAACTATGCACCACATAATTCCATTGCAGTAAACTTATTTCCATACAATTACTTTAAAAAATTCCCAGAGTGACACGATCTTACTTTTAATCTCTTATCTCTCTTTAACTTAGTTCTTAGTGACCTTTTATATTGTCAATCACTCTGAAAAATATATTTTTCAAAAGATTATTATTTGTCCCTTCACATAAACCCCTAGGGATACTATTTTACCTTTATAGAATCACATATGATTTTACTATTATAACCCATGGATATCACTACCTTTCATTCTAAAATGGTGAGACCATAAATTACTTCCTTTGTGTCTATACATAAAAACTTTATGCATTAATTCCTTTGTAAGGATCCTATGTGAAAATTAGTGCTTCATGAAAATAATTATTCTTCATTTAAAACCATCCTTTGAGAAATTTTATTTCCTTTATGAACTTCATTCGTTTTGCAATTTTCTACTCAACTATTCAAACACCTTCATATGATTACCAAACCAATACTAAAATATTAAAAGGTCTTTATGGTCATGGGACTTATTCAATCCATATTTGTTGGGAAAAAATCCCTCAATGTATCATTGAATCATTTTTGAGGTGATTGTGTTTGTTGAAAAAGTGGGCCTCCGTGTAGTGTTTGTTGACCAAGCAAACCATCACGTACAAATTTGTTGACAAAGGGGATTTCATGGTGGCATGTTGAGTTCAAGGGATGTTGTTAATGATCCATGATTGATTCAAGAATGTCGACAAAGGAATGGTCGATCTGGAGGTGGTTCAAAAAGAGCAGATACAAGGTGGCACCGTTTTCTAGTGTTTGCCAAATTTTTGGACCTCAAAATCAACAAATGGAGAAAAGTGTTTTTGGAAAAAGGAATTGTGCGCCAGTGTCTTGTAGGCTTGGAAAATTGTGTGCCATATGTTTTTCAAGATTAGAACATAAAAATATGGCAAAGGAAAAAGGGGTGCTCAATTTTTGGGTTTGGTCACGCAAGTGACTAACGCATCAGAGACTAGGGCGGTTGGACTTGCACGCCGAGAGGAGACTTGCACACCAGAGATCAGGGTGTCCAAATGCCTATAAATAGAGGTGACCCCTCCTCATTCAGAAGTGAGTTCAAAACTTATAGAAAATCAGAGCTCCCATCGCGCAAGTCTTGTGGTCGTGCAAGTGGTGGTGTGGTCTCACAGGTGTAAAGATATTCAGAAGTTGTGTGCCCAAAGTGGTTTGGTTGAGAAAGGGTGTGTGTCACACAAGTTTAGAGTTGAAGAAGGGGGTGTTGCACAGGTGGTTTGGTGACACTTGCACGCCAGTCTTTTAAGAAGCGCGACAGTTGATAGTTGCGTGCCAAAATTGGTTTGGGCATAAAAGGGTGTGAGTCGCGCAAGTTTGGAGTTGAAGAAGCGAGTGTCGCGCAAGTGATTGAGGTGAACTTGTGTGCCAGTTTGAACTTTCACACCAAAACTTGCACGCCATCTTGGAGAAGCACACCAGGTATGGTTGAAGCACGCCAGTCATTTTAGGGCTGTGCGAAAGTTGGAATATTTCTCGATACCTTCGGTGCAAAGTGAGATTCATCTACGGGTGAAAGTTGGACTTCAATAGAGCATATACATAAAACAGAAGATGTATTAATTAGCGATAATGAAGAGACCTACAAGTCCATAAACTGTGAGTGGATCCTTTCCAGAGCAGTGAGCAAAGGAAGAGGAAGAAGGTGATCCTCTCCACCGGTAGTGATCTAGAGAGAGAGAAACAGGGAGTGACCTTTGGGAAAGCAGTGAGCTGACCCTAAACATTGTAAAGGCAGTGAGCCTGGGAATAGAAGTGATATATCCCAAACTTTGTAAACAGCAGTGCGCTTTTAGTGGATTTGGTACATCATCACATCGCCGGTGTATTCTCCTTAGACGTATCCCAGTGAGGGTGAACCAAGTAAAAATTGATGTGTCCTTTGCATGCTTTAGTTTTTGTTTATACTTTGTTGTAGGAAAGAGAGAGAAGAGAGTCTTTCTTAACAGTGAGACATGATCAATAGGGGCGGTTGTTTTAATCTTTCATACCCTGATTCACCCCCCCTCTCAGGGTATCTAACCTAGTGGACCTAACAATATTATCAAGAAAAAGTATTAACCTTATTTATTAACAATTAATATTAACCTATTGAATCAAAAAATATAACCTAAAAGATTAGAAATATCATCTTGAGGGATTTTTACCAATATTATCCCCCCTTATATTTTTTGAAGATACTTTAAGCTCCTAAACCATTATATTGAAAAAAATTGCACACTTTCCATTTCAAACATCATTTTACCTTGACAACTCTAGATAATGATTAGAGACTTACTCATCATATACTATAAACATACATGATTCAAGATAAATATGATAAAAAAGAGTAACATGAAAATATAATCAATGAATTAATTTATTCAATTATTTATCTTCAATTTTTAAGAATGTTTTATCATAATATATATTCATGATATATAATCCATAATAGAATTAATTCACCATATTCATGTTTAATTTCTTCCTCCTACATCCATTTCTCTCCCCAATTTAACATAAAATTTCTCTCACGCTTTATCAGATTTAATAATCCTCTCAAATGGTTTAAGAAATATCTTATCCTTTCATGAACAATATCTCTCACCCTTTGTTAATGAATCTAAAGTTCACTCTATGGTGGGATGTAAAAGGAAAATAAAAATTATCAACACACAAGGAAATATAAACCATACCTTGGGGACTAAGGGTCCCACATAAACACTCTCTAAGTGTTGAGAGTCAATTAGACTTTTAGATCTAGATGATGCCTCTAAAATTTCTATTTTGGACAGGCTAATGTAATTATACATGTGTATTGAAGTTCTATAAGCATAAATTATAATTTAACGAAGCCATGTTCAAATTTATACTTTATAAAGTGATAAGTAATTTTAATGTTTTTAATCCTAAAGTTATGGATATAAAATTTACTAATATTGATAGAAATTGATTTGTCACAATTTATAATAATATGCGACTTCACTTCAACTCTTATATTTTTAAGTTGCTTCATTATCTATAACAGTTGTGTGAAAACTTGAATGACCATGAAATATTCATATTTTGTAGTTATTAGTTAGATGAAATAATTTTTATTATTCAATAAATAAATAAAAAATCCTCTAATATATAATACACTACTTGATGTTGGATATTTATCATTTGATGAACTAGATCATTCTACATCTGTATATCCCGACAACTCTTACTCTGACGTTGCATTGTAGAGTAAACCGAAATCTACCCTGATTTTGATATACTAAAGTATAATATTAACTAATATAAAGTATAATTACTTGGGTTTAAAATATTATAATGTGGATTGATAAGTGAAAAAACATAATATTGGGTTCTATCATTGTAAAGTATAAGAGGATCCCAATGATCTACAAAATTTTTGTGATATTGATAACTTTTCCATCATCATCCCTTGAAAATTTCATCAGGTTAGCAACATGTTTTGTAATAACCATGGATTATACCATTAAAAATATTATTAGAACCTTATTATCATATTTATATTTAGATATAAATGTTCTTTTCCTTCCTTATATCACTTACAAACTAAGGAAAAATTTCGACTCTCTAATCATCGATATTTCAAACTTGTACCCCATGAATTATATAAACATATTACATAGTGATTTATTCAATCCACCAAAATTAGGCCATCAAAATAAATTATCACTATCATAATTTTATTAACCTATTATTTCATATGGAGATTATAATAAAATTTACCACATTGGAAACTGAGATTCTTTAAGTATTGATCAAGTCGAGAATACTATGCTCTTGGTGTGTGATTTAGTCCATACATCATATTATTTAGTCGGTAAAATTTATTCTCAACTTTATGAATAAGAAAATAATCTCTATAATTGATGTGCATATTTTATTCAAGTAATCTATTCAAATATTCTGATTTAAAATATCTTTAGAAAACCTTGAATACCATTTTACTTCTATAACCAAGAATAGTTGAATTGTTTCTAACCTAGCCACTATACCAAATTTCCCATTTATACCAATAGCTTAAATTTATTACTATTCATTAAACGCTATTCATTCTTTATTTTGAATCACCATGATATCTTCATTTATTTTTTTATATAAAACCCATTTGTTACCGATGATGTTCTTATCTATCGGTGTCAAAACAATATTCCACATCTGATTCTTTTTAATTTGGTCAATCTCTTCAAGAATCTCTTAAACCCAACTCTAATATTTAATAACTTATTAAAAATAATTTGGATCTACATAAGATAATAGTGAAGTTTTTGGTAGAGAATTCATTCTCCTCATTTGAACTGGTGCTGTCTGGTCACCGATGATATTTGGATCACCAATTTTTGCTATGATTTTAAGATTTTGGGTAGATTCAAATCATACTTAACTATTCTAATCATTAATATCACCTTTAGAATCATATTTATCACCTTGAGTTTCCCATGAACTACACACATACTAATCAATTTCATTTAGAATATTCCCTCTTTTTTTTTCTGAGGATTCTATTCATTCTCCATTACATTGATATCTTGGTTTTTGACAATATTTCCAAGAAATTTTATGAAGCACTTATTATCCTTGTCCTTATACTAATGACCAAGAAAAATTTACTCATCTCTATGAGACTCAAACCATTTATTCTTCTCCTTATTGATAATAAATAACATACTTATGAAGATTCAAAAGTATTTTAAAATTGACTTATTATCATACCATATCTCTTATTGAGTCTTTTACTCTTCAAGAGACAAAAAATCACTATTGTAAATAAACATCAATGTCATGAGTACCTCCTTTAAAAATTTATCTGGTTGTTCATTCTCAATAACATTCATTCTAGAGTTTTTGTTTATGATCTAGTTTCTCCTATAAGATAAACTATTTTGTTTTGGAGTTATTACTAATGAGACTTCTGAACTTATCCCATGATTCTTGGGATAATACCATACCTAAATATTGGAAAACTCTATACCATTATCAATTTTAAATTTTAGAAATTTTTGGATAATAATATTTTTAATCTTCCTATAATACTAAGTAATGAAATTGAATATCCTAGAACTATGGGTAATAACCATAAATCATGACATCTTGTTGTAATAATTAATGGAAAGTATATAGTATCTCTTTCCATTAATGGACCTTAGTGATATCAGTCCAGACACATTAACACACATGAATTCATGCACCCATGATGACTTCTAGTCTTTTCAACCATACATCTTTCGAATAAATTTCCCTTTTTTAAAAGCATCACTTGTGTGTGTACGATCACATGAATGTTTAGGGATATTATGATCTCTATCATTCATTAACACATCCTTGTAGTACTATTAGATTATGCGAAAAAACCATTTATTCCACAATATATTTTATTCATTATTGGATAGGAAGAACATTTCTTCTTTTCCATTGATAAGTTATAGACACCCTTTCATTATCTACCCATGTATTACAACTACACCATATTTTCCATTGATGATACATGTTTTCTTTTTAAATTTTATTACATTCCCTGATTCACATAGTTGACTGACACTTAGAAAGTTGTGACCAATACATTCAATTAAAAAAAATCTATGTGTATCTTGTATTTACAAACAAACATGATTTTTTTTGAGAGAACAATATTTAATCATTAATTATTTCCATATTTAATGAAATATTCCTTATCATATTTGATACCTATGATAGGATCCTTATTTCTTATTATATGGGAAGTACATCCACTCTAGATGGTCCATACACTAACATAATATGACAATTTCAATGAAATATCTATAACGTTAACCTTTTATTTTATTTTATTTTTGATCCATATCTTTTAATTCATCTCCAATGATGATTGATACATTTGATCCTCCTCTGAATTTGATGGACCAAATTTAACTTATAGTGTGAAAAATAATTTTTTTTTATTTTCATCCCACTTATTGATTGCTTGAGCAGTTATGTATGAACACTTTGGATCTTCAAATGAACATTCTCCTAAATCATTGATGAGTAATACCTAGATATACGTCTAAATCCCTCACATCGGAAACAGTGACCATCAAAATCATGCCTGGAATGTTGAACCATGTTTAACTTACCGTATTTCTCTTATTCCCTTTAGTATAATTTGGCTATGAAACACATATTCTGATAATGTACCATCTTTTTATAACAATAACACCAAATTTATAATGTACTATTGAATGTATTTTCTTCAACATAGGTATTTCTATTTTCCTTGAGTGTTCTGATTCCAAGTCACCCAAAAATAAACCTTTAGCATTAGATTAGACACTTATAGATTAACATCAACCAATGCTTCCTTATCCTTATGATCAATCTCTATGCCATGTTTTCAATTATGAAGTCTATTTGTTTCCACTGACACTCCTATGACCATGTTGTTATACCTCTATGATTTTCCTTTACCTTTTCTACCACTTATCTAACATGAATTCTTGATGTCATATCAGGTGTCATGAGTCTCTCCTAATATTATTTTTTTTCACTATAGTTCAAACACTTTTTCAACATGATATATGATATGATTGAATCATTCTTTCACCATGTTAGTCAAACCATCAATAAATTTAGTTTTTTCTTCAATTATAGTCTTTAAACAACAATAATATTTGAGATTTATTACCTTTTAGTTTTGATATTTTCAATTTCCTTCCTCAAATCATACTTATCTTCTTCCCACTCTAGCATATAGAGTTTTTTTTCACATACCACTCCATTTGATTTATTAGTTTTGGAACTCCAAACATCTATCACTTCAAGAGTAGCTTCCCATTCTACTTAGAGATAAAATATAACATATACTTGTTCTTTATCATCATCTTCCTCTTCTCTTTTCTATGAGTTATCTACAATATCCATGAGAATATCTTCATTAATGTATTTCCAGTCCTCAATTTCTTCCACTTTTTTCTTTTATAAAATATTTCTCTTTTAAAATAAGGTTCATCTTAACGAAGAAGTCATTTGTTATACCTCTTATAATTTTCAAATTAGTTGAATGTTTATTTATGGGAACTTTATCACCTTAATCACTGTATTGAAAAATCTTGGGTCACATTGATGCAAGGTGCACAACTTTTACACATTAAAAACATCATAGTGAATGTTTCACTTTAAATGTTCCTTTCCATATTTTAAGACTTTAGAAAATGAATGAAATGACTTAATTGATCAATTTTTATTCCTAGCCATCCTTCATAGTGATATTATTCAATATATTGAATGAAACCTCCCATGAATTCCTTTTTTTCACACCCTTATTATCATAATTTCTCATATTATATGTGAAAAGAGTATTTTTAAGGCTGTAAAACATCAGATGATTTGGATATATATCATCAAGAACATAAAATTTTTAATTAAACCGAGGTGTAAACCTTCTTAGGATGCACTTTTTGATCTTCACATCATTGGTTGTTTTCTTGAAACCACACATATACTCCATTATGAAATTTTCCCGATCAAAGAAGGTGTTAATAGTTTCATTTTATTTCATACTCAAGTCCTTATACTTGTTCCACATAACCTAAAATTTCACATCTCATACTTTTGAGTAATCTTTATAAATATCAAGTAACTTTTTTCCTATGAAATGAGAGGATTTATACAACATCACCTTAATTTAGATTATAATAGATAAGTCTCCCCCTAAACCATTGATTCTTATGGAATCAAAATCAAAATCATTAAATTCTTCTTTTGACGAATCTTTACTATTAATACTAATTGAAATACCCTAAATAACATCTATTTAAACATATTTTCCTAAGGATATGAAATAACATTGCACACGTTTCTTCCATAGTTGAAAATTGTTTCAATCAATGATAAAAATCCATTATTTATTTACTTATCTCATGGATTCCACTCAGAGATAATTCCACTAAATTTAACCTTTTTGTTTGATACCACATATTACCCCCACTAGGTTAAATACCCTTAGAGGGGAGTTGAATAAAGTTATGATAGATTTAATATATCCCCCTTTGTAATTTTGTTCCATCATAAAAAAATATATTCTATCTTTATCTCATGGATATATAATATAAAATAAAAGCATCCAAGATATACACCAATTTTACTTGGTTCACCCAAATTGGGTTAATCTAAGGATCATACAATGAAAATGTTTTTATTTACTATAATCACTAAATTTATTTTTGTTTACAATATTTAGAGTAGACTCACTATCTATTTTGGTTTATAACCATTAAAAATTTTGAGAACTCACTGCTCTGTTGATTAAAATGGGCACACTACTACTCTATTAAGAATCCTTAGATTTTTTTTCTCAGCTCTGAATTGATTTACACTAACATTGGTGTGACATGGAACACATATTTCACCATTGAGATGAAATCCTTTTTACTGTGTAAAATCTTCCTAGTTGGTAATTCCTTCATGGATAGTATCCTTTATGAACCACCCTTTAGGTAATTCCTTTTTGAACTAACCTCACATGGGTTCTTCACAAACTACCACTATGTAAATTCTTCACAGTCTATATCCTCCATGAATATAGGTGGTATGTAGAATCATGTTCACTGATCTTCATGAACTATTGTGCTACACATAAGAGCTTCATGAACTTCTATTCACCACTCTTCATGAGCTTCCACACATCATGTAAGTTATTTATGAAATTCTATGAACCATGTAAATCCATTTTATTACATCTCATTTCACACAATTACATTTTAGAATTCCTAGATCAACTTGATCTTTTATTTAATCCTTTCTCTCTCTATTTAATATAGTGTTTAGGAGACCTTTATATAGTTAAAGAACTCTAAAAAAATACACTAGTCACATGATTACGATTTAGAGATTCACATAAACCCCTTCACATACTATTTTACCTTTTCCACAACACATAAGATTTTCTATTCACAACCCATGGAAATCACCCCCTTTGGTTCATAAAAGGTGTGTTATTATTCCTTTATCTTCACTGATCAACCCACCAAAAACCCAGAATAGTAATTTAATAGGGACATACATATAAATGAGCCTACCACTCCTAAAACTAGCCTCAATAATAAAATCACTAGCACACAAGTTCTTGTATCTAAATTCTAAAGGCATCAATTCTCCCTAAACACATACTTGGTAGCACCATTCATATTCTAATAACATAATATGAATAATCTAAACTTACCTCACATAACTATATGAAATCATATAATCACCTAACCCCACTCATAGGTTTCAATTGAATTTAATTAGGAACCAACTAACGAATCTATATTCATGATAATGAAGGCCGCTAGACTCATCGACATGACCTACACATCATGCCTTACATAATTCACAACTCCTAGGAATACACCCATCCACATATCATGGTAACATAATATCTAATAATATATCCAACCACTACTAGGTATCTCATATAGGTCCTCACCTCTTCTAAAACCCTTTTGAGTCAGGACCAACACACCAAGGTCAAAAATAGGCACAACTCACCAACAAGGGTCTCACTACCTGGGATTTATCTCTATACCATATACCTATTTCCTTGTTTATGTCATAAAAACTATGAACTATACTAGATCATGTTACTATAAGAAAAAAGTATTCCAATATCATAGTGATATCACATAATGTAGGCTCTCTTATAGCCCCATACACCCATACATAGGGCTACACCAAACATCCACTATGTTTACCTCATATATATAGTTCAAAACTACTCTTTTCTAATTTTTTCAGCAACCATAACCTTCCTTAACAAGGGATCAGATAAATGAAATATAAATAATAAGTTATATATGAAAATTATTTATAAATTATAATTGAAATTTTATCTAACTAACACCATGTAAGAAACTAAAATGAGTCATCACAAAATTTCATTTTTAACCATTTACTTTAAGTAGATATTTCACAACTGAGGATCAATTAAATAAGATGTAAATTAAAATTTATAAAGGAAAACACTATTTAAGTTGCAATTGTAATTTTATTTAGAGGATATATCATAATAATCATGATAATTGGTTACATAACATATATTTTATCCTATAAGGGCTCCAGTTAAGTAAAATTACACCATACACTTATATGGAAACACCATATAAATGGAAAAAACACTATAAATAGATGAAACATGTAATAATTTAGGTAAAAAATCATAGGAAATTACACAAATGATAAGCGAGTCCTACATGCCTATTACGATGCATGAAAACACATTCTCTTTTAATACTGATCTTCCGTGGGGTGTCATTAATTCCTTATAGGGGGTCAAAATAAAAATTTATAGACTAGAAGTATACTAATTAATTTTAAATAGTAGTAAAGTGGAAATTGAGGTTGAACCATTGAGAATGGGAAGAAATTATTTAGAATATTTTTAATAAAAAAAATTAAAATAGAGGGATGAAATGGGTTATGAGAAGATATATCATAGTAGTTTGATTATTTTTAGAAAGAGAGAGAGAAGAAAAAAAATTAGGTTTTGATTAATATTTGGAAAATCATGCCAGGGTTTTGTAGTTGTAGGGTTTAGGTGTGATTTTATTTTGGAAATAAGTTTTATTAATTCATTATGGTGTTAAATTCAAGATGTTTTAGACCCAATGGTCATGGTATACCCTCCATAATATGGCAATCCCCTTTTTCCCATGGTCAAAAAATTTCAGGCTTTGCCAAATCCAGTTTGTCATGATACCATTTTAAACCTAATTACCCTAAACAAAAAATTGTTAATGCCTAATTTAGGGTAAAAAGTTGTTTAATATAAATTATTATTCCATATTCAATTCAATTTCCATGAAAATAAAACTAATGTGATTGAAAATTTATTGATGAATCAAGGCAACCCAAATCATGAATAAAATATAGAAAAATAACCCAATTCATTTTCCCCCTTTATCTACATTTACCTATAACATGGAGGGAGTTAACCCCTCATTATATTAATGAGGTAGTGGTTGGGAAATAGAAAGTATAAATAAAATATAAATAAAGAGCAAAGAAAAAAACTGGTGAGGACCCTACACACTGCAGATTATCACCCCAAGCTTTGGTCTCTAGATCCCCTTTTAGAAACAACATCACAAACCTCTATTTATAGACCTCCATGGTGATTGTATTGGATTTAGATCATTATAATTTCTACCATAAAGGTTTTCTAGTTCAATCTTGTAATTAAATGGTCACTCGATTCATAAACTATTTCCTTCCGTTGAAAATACCATAAAAAACTTTCCAATTTGGGTCTATCCAGCAAGTGTCACAATGTGAAAGAGAAATTCATTCCATGAATTTTAATTCCTTCATATGAAATGTTTCACATCCTGTATTTTCCTCACACCATGTATGTATTTCATGTTTTTAACATGATTCACGATGTAAATCACCATTTTACAGCTATGGAACCTCCATTTCCACACGGTTCTTTAATTTCGACCCTCAGGAATGTCCTATGATCATCTATTATCATGGGAAACCATCATTAACTAGAATTATTGATCCATTTTGGATCCTTTTTCTAGTTTTACATAAATTATTATATCTAATAATATATGAACAAAACATTAAATGTACATACATAAATTAAAAATTAAATCACCAAAATCAATGTATTTATATATCAAACATTTGTGCATGAAATATAGGTATAACTTACTAGGATAAGAGATAAAATAAAATAATTAAATAAACTTAGAATCATTTATATCACTCGAGGTAAAATAAGATCAATAGTACAAGAGAACAGTATAAACAATAACCCCCTAGAAACATATACTTTCCTAACATTTGGGGTATCTAGTCTTAATCATAAGTTCCATACCATGTCTCAAAACATTAATATTCTCTTGTCTACCAATCCTAAATAGTAATACAAAAGATAAGGATTTTATGATTACACTTATAACATCCTGCCTCCCCAGACCACTAATTTGTGCCTAGACTAATGGTCATTATTGTACGATAGCTGTGCCTTCCTATAATCCATAGGCTTCCTCCAACTAGAAGCACGAGTCGAAGGTGGCACAATAGGGATACTATACCCAAATATCAGAGTAAATAAATAGAAAAAATAAAGGCAATCATAAAAATCTTGATAAATAAAGTAATGAAACAACATTTAGGCAATTACAGATAATTTTTAAAATAAACCTTTCAATAATAAATGAACTATATACCATATATGTCAGGTAATCATATTAAAAAATTCTAAATATGAAAATATAAAACTAGTAAAAAATCTAAAAAATGGCCCCAAGTATTGGACCAGCCTCAAATTCCATGGTCCTTCCTAGCAGTACAAAATATCAAACATTGGGACTTTCCCAAACCTAAACCTATAACCAAGTAGCATCTACTCAGGTACCCAAGTTATATGGTGGCCCAATAAGGGTGTGGGTAAAACATAATATCCCACCACCAATGGTGTCCCTAAATATATATAGTATGATAATAAGTGCCTAAAAAAATTCTATAAACAAATAGTTTAACATTTTAATAAATGAACAAAAGTGGTAAAAACACACCAACATCCCAGGTTTGTGAAGAAACCCGAGGTCATCTATACCATTTCTTATCCTCAGGTCTATGAATTCAATCAACCAAACCTACTAAAACCATTTTTGGGGTATATATAATCATGTATCATGGACCAATCCTCCTAATACATTATTATTAAATTTACTTGATATATAAATGAGTAACACAAACCTCCACTATATGAGTTTTCACAACCACGATCATAGCCCAATTGTAACATAAACATCCCCAATGGAAGTTTTATTAGCCAATATATAGTAACATGGATCGAACCTATTGGTGAATTCTCAGATAATCCATAGTATAATATGTAACATGAACCACCTTGAAGTGGTTTTATTTACAAAATCAAAACTTTCCCAAGGGGGCTTTCCATATAAGACTCAAGGCTTTACCCATAGGAATTTTCACAACCAAATAATTCATTAAAAAAAATCCATTTTCACCATTTCAAAAATTAAACTAAAATTATAATTCCATTTTATAAGAACCATTTAAATATCTCAATGTATTTATTAATAAAACGCCATTTTACTGAAATAATATGTCTTTCTAAAACATAAACCCTTGAGACATTTTGAAACTTTGTTTTTCAAACATGAGATACTAACTATTTAATTTCATAAAAAAAATCATTTCATAATGAAAAGGACACTTTAAAACATTTAAAAATAATTTTAGAAATCCAAAACATTCTTTGAAAACCCAATCCCATGATTATATATGATTGTGAAATACAATTTCACAATCATTAATTCAACATAATTCCTTTTTTTATATGAAATATGAACCACATTTTCATATTCAAGGATCATTTATAAAATAATGTGATCACATGGAATAATACCCCTTTTCATTGGCTGATCACCATTTTAATTAGGGGATCTATCTAAGATGGGAATAATTCAACAATTTATGTTAGATTTGTGTTATAACAAGAAAATCCATTATGACACATTACACACACAATTGAAAAAATAATTGAGACTATGGGTTAGTTTAGGGATGAACTACCTTTACCTCAAGGATGTCCACTTATCTAGTATCAAGTATTAGTTCAGACTAAAATGGGAGAAACAAATAAGTATAACAAATCCAATAAAGTAGGGAATATTATAAAAAATACAGCATACAAACTCATGGTCATGCCATAAATATGAAATAATCACCCACTGAGATTACCACATATACGAGATAAAATATAAATAAAAATATAAAATAATATACTGCCATTCTTGAGTCATACCTCATACCTAGTCTCCAAATAACCATCGAGCTACTCCCACCTAATCCTCATACCCCACATGAGTAGTCCCACTTGATCATATAACACTGGGCCTCTACCCAATCCATTGTGCCTCCTATGATCAACCTTAAAGTAGATAAAAATTCATGCATGTGCACTAATGTGAGCATGTAGAGAGTGATAAAAAAATTAAAGTCCACCCCCAATGTTTAAACGATCATCTATTATCATATAAAATTGCATGAACATGTGATATTCCCAGCCTAGTTGAATATGATCTGGTATAAAAATAAAGTAGTAAATAACTAAAATAAATAAAAAAAAACTAGAAAACCTCAAGATCTATGGTTATAATTTTGGATGATCTACCCTTATCTATCCAGAGTCATAAGACATAGAGAACATGGCTCAAACAGCCACATAATATCATGCATGCCTACTAGAAAAAGGGGGATCTCCTAGATGTATAACACACAACATGCATGAATCTATGACCCTATGATCTAACTATAGGCTTCCAACACAACATGACACACCACTATCAAGTGCTAGGACTCCAATGGCACTATCTGAACTGGTGAAATAAACTCTATGTCAACACTGGGAGAACCTGTTCATACCATAATAGTCATGTAGAACAAATAAGGATCCATACCCATCATGAAGCTCAACAGTAACCATGGGACCTACCAATATCCATGACCATAGAATCCAAAACCTAAGTTAGATCATAATCCTAACTAGAGGGGTTGCAATCATCCAGAACACCAATTATCTCCCTAGACCCTCTTAACACCAACAAACAAAAAAATGAGAGCATATAATCAATATTAGGGACACCTACCATTTTAATAATATCCCAAATAAATCCTCTCACATATAATACCTAAGAAATAAATGACTTCAAACATCCTTATAATAATCCATAAAATCACATGATGAACAATTCCCAAACCCAACATCACCAATGCCGAATCATCAAAACCATCATATCATAAGTCAATATAACACGAGGCACCCACATGAGTCCCTTAAACTACATAACAAATAGGACACCCTATAAGAGTTTGTGTCCTAAAACCATCTGGTTGTACTTTTATTACATGTACATTTAATGTATTTAAATATTAAACATCTTATTACATATTGTTTATTATTCTGCATGAATATGATGTAATAATGTCCTAGAGTATTTGTTGCATTGATAAGGTCATGGAAGTTCCCTGCTATGATGAGAACCTTGAAATTCTATAAAAATATTCATAAATATAGTTCTAAGGTTGGATTAAATACTATTATGGGACACATAACATGCATACCATCATGTGTGAGTACTCGTAAGCAGATGAGACTTCCTCTCATGAAGTTCACACTTGGTAATCTACAAAACATGGGATTATGAGAACATACCCACTAGTAGGAATTCTGCATGTTTTGGTTCCATCAAATATTTCTATTTGCAAGTGTGTGTAATGATCCTTAGACTTTGTGATTATCATTAATACGTTTCATGACTCACACACTTTGATTTACTGACGAAAATTGTCATGCAGACAGTTGGCAGGAAGTAGGGTACGTTGGGTGCGTCACGGGTGGCATGTTATTAAAGGATAAGTCGAGGAAGGATTTGGTCCTTCCATTTATGGATGTTGATATCTCGACGCTTTGATTGAAAAAGAACTGTCACACGAAATTCCATGGACATGGTGTAATGATGACTTTATTTCAGGTAGCTAAAGAACGATGTATCAAGCATAAAAGTTGATGACACTATCCTGAAACCTTCTTGATGAGATATTGTGACAAAGGAATTATATTACACAGTGAGCATTAATATGTGGATTCCATTGTTGCAACTTTAAGTTCATTCTCTTGGGTTCCTTGACCCATTGCTAGACAGTACTCTTAAACTTTAGGCAAGCCTGCATAATGCCAATGAGAAAGAATTCTAGAGGGTCACACACTAAGTGTTTCTGGTGGTATCGGTTAAATTCTACTTGAATTTAATTAATAAATATTATTCTCAAGACAATGGAATAATTTTATTCAATTTAAAATGGTTTCATAAATTAAATAAATATTTATTCACCGGATTGTGGGTAAAATATATTTATTTATTTTATTTAACATTTAATAAATATTTATTTACTAGTTTGTAACTAAAATATTTATTTAAGAGAATAATTTATTTATTTATTTATTTGGGTGTTCAATAAATATAAGTGGAGTTTGAGAGGACTAAGGCTGTTCTGGTAGTAAAATAATTATTTGAAAAATGATAAATAATTATTTAACTAGTTGGCATAAATTAAAATAACACTGCTATTATTTTTTGACGCATAATTTTATTTATAATTTTGTTTTGCGCAAGTTGGTGCACCATAAATAATGACGTGGTATTATTATTAATATCATGGGTTTTATCTAAGGTTGTGAATGTATTTAGTTTATGTTATGCAATTAAATATTCTAACTGAATCCCCAGGTCAATAAATAGACACATACGTCTATTGTGCCGGGTACCAAACCACACACCCATTGAATTGAGAATTTTTGAGCTAACCAATTTCTCTCTCTAATCCTATTCTCACCCCTCTTAAGAACGATAGACATTCTTCAAGGACAAAGAACAATCGATCAAGAACGATCGACACAAGATACTCATTTCTCTATGCTAGCACTTGGAGTATGAGTGGTTTCGATCAGAGGCCATCAGAGCATGTGTGGATCACCTTTAGAGGGATTCTAGTTTGGATCCTTGCGAGCACAAAAAGATAATCCAGAAGGGTCATTCCGAACAATCAACATCATCAATGAAGAAAATACTGAATATCTAGGTATTATTTTTCTTTATAAAATTAATTAAATTAATTATAAAAATGATGTGAAAGATCCTCTCTAAAGGTTTTGGGCCTCTTACTTCTTTATCTAAATATTTGATTCTATTCCATGGAGACTGGAATTCATCATCATATTGATCCCGAAATAATCATTGATCAAGGTAAAAATCAATGTTGGGTTCCATTCCAACCACACTTCTGATGCGCCCAAAACCTTCACACCCAACAAGGATCATCTATCACAACCAAACCTCAAGCCAAGCCTACCATAAGAAAACCTCAATTGGACTCTCTGGTATAGAATTCAACATTGGTTTACACCTAGCCCATAAGTGCACTTCAAACATAACCATGTTCGTAAGGGAATCCAAAAGGGTCCCTCAGACCCATTTCAAACTCTACATAACAACCTCCATCCATACTAAACACTAATAGAGTCATTCTATCTCAAAGGATCCAACCAACCCAAACCTCAAGAAACCTTATCTAAATATTCCATCCAATATACTACTCACTCAAACCTTTAAGGAACTATATAAAATATCCCAAACTAAAACACTTTTTTTTTCTCAATCCAATTCAATCAACATGATCATAACCCTCACCCAAGCCACACACCACACTTCCCTAAGGAGAATTATAAATCAAAATCTCATAGGGGTCCTCCTACAAAACCTCACTCAACCCAAAACACCTAACTAAGGGTCTCTAATCACCCCACGATCTATAACATCACATATTATGGAGAAAAACCTAGAATGGAATACTTACAAGGATAATTCTAACTCTAGGGATATAAAATGAGTGAAACACCTAAAAAGGGGAAGTACATGGTGTGTATCCATAATATACCTCCCAACATGTCCACCTATGACTAACCTAGCATGTAATTCCCAAGTTCATGACATTCCTCATTCATATACAATGTGTAACCCACACATGGTTCTTGTCCATGTACCCCATATAGTGTTTTTCTAAAAACCCCAAATGACCTCTGGTCATATACTACACAAGGGGTCTGATTATATACCTTAAACAATAATGTTCCTTGACATGAGGTGTTTGACCAAATATGTATCCACACCCTATGCAACCCTACATGGCATGTCCATATGGACTATACACCATGTAGTCATCTGAATCTACCCTTCACCCAAAAATAAGAATATATGACATGTTTTATTGAACTACACACCATGTGATTGGGTTTTCCCAAGTAGAAAACCATTATAATTAGCCCAAAACCCTATTTCTCCCCAAATCATTTCACAATGACCCTAAAGGGTCCCCAAAAATGTTGGAGTTGGTGACCTATAACCAAATTCTATATACTTTCTGATAACCTATATTCATTTTTTTGAAGGTTAATAAACTTATTATCACATCATGATTGTTCTTCTTCATGATATAGTATGTGATAATGTCCTTAAGTGTATCTATTACACCAAAAGATCATAGTAGTCCTCGCTATGATTATAACTGATAAGTGACATGATAATATTATTAAAATATATGTTTTATAGCTAGATAAAATCAATTGAGGGACAAAAATAATTTTGTCTATCAGGGATGGAGACTCATAAGATTTTGAGGAACCTTCTCATGGTGTATTCCCTTGGTAATATCTAGTATAGGAAACACCTGCTGGTAATAAATCCACATTTATATGTGTCATTAAATATTCCTTTCCATGGACATGTGTATTTATACTTATAATTTAATATTATTATTAATGAGAATTATAAGTCGCATACTTTGATGTATTGAAGAAAACCATGATGAAACATGTTTGTGGTGAGGTAGGATACATCGGGTGCATCACGAGTAATATTTCATTAATGAATAATGAGAGAAAGTATTTTTACTATAGGTTCTATAATGGAATATGATATCTTAGGCCATTTTATGGAAATGATATATCCAAAATAAATCCATGGACATGGTGTTCTATAGGCAATTTCAATTTTTAGAAAGTCAAAGAAAGATACATCGAGCACATAGGTTGATGGCACCAATAAGTATTCTGCTTGATTAGAGATATCATGATAAAGATATTATACTACACAGTAAGCATCCGTATGAGGTATTATGTCATTTTGGAATTAAATTCTTTCTCTATGGGTGTATTGACTTGTTTCTAGATGCTAATATTTCACTTTATGTTACTTCACTTAATGCCACTGAGAAAGATAACTAGAGTGTCACACACCAAGTGTATCTAGAATAAAAGTTAAATAATATATTATTCTTTATTATTTAACATTTTAATTAAATATTATTCCTATACAATTTTTAATAATTATTCATATTTTATTGATTGCATATATTCTGTCACCAGTTATTTGAGAGAATATTATACGATTGGAATATTTAATAAATATTTATTTTCTATTTAGTTAATATAATATTTATTTATTAACTGACTAATAATGCAGTGATATTTATTTATTAAATAAATAGTCATTATTTAAGGCCTGATAAATATTTTGAAGGAATTAAAGACTAATTTTATAGGTCTCGTGATAAATAATATATATATTGAATATTATTTGATTAAATATTATTTAATTTAATTCACGAGTTTAGTGCATATCGAGAAATTATAATACTATTATTATTATAGACATGGGGTTCCATAGAGATTAAATAAATAATAAAGGGAACTTGGGAAATTACTTATTTCTAACCCCAATAGTATATAAACCTAATTATATTATTTTTCAATAGAGCCAACTCATTTCTTTTGTTGTGCATAATGAAATATTGAGAATCCTCTTGAAGACCTAGATATCTCCCTTATCTAAGAATTCTCTCAATAATAGAGATATATCTTCCCCCACCTTTCACTCTTGAGTCTAGATAGATCAAGGATAATCCTTTGGAAGTGATTCTCTGGGTGATCAAAGCTGAATGATGCAAGCGATAGGATTTTCCATTCTAGCAATAGAAAATTACTTCAATGAAGTTCAGAGATTTATGGAACATGTGTGGAACACCACTATAGGGAATATAATCTTGATTTCTACAATGCAATGATGGTACGACATAAATTCATTTTCAGATCCTTTAATAAAGAAAGATATTTTATGTAAGGTAATTATTTAATTACATAAATTAATTATAAATAATATGTGATGATCCTACACTTTGGTTCCGATGTTTATCCATTATCTTTATTCTTTGATTAAAATCTATTGAACATGGTGTTTATCATCAGGTAAATCTCATATTAATGACTGATTATGAAAAAAATGAAAAGTTGGGAATGACTCATTTGACGCTTCTGCTGCGCCCAAAACCTATAAGTGGTATCATAGCAGTTGAATAATTATTTATAATTATTTAAATATTATATATTTATTTACACATTTATTATTAGTTTTCAACTCCAATTTAATATTTCTTTAATCCATATTGAGTGATCTTCTTTCTTACTCTTCATTTCTTGTTAAATATAATCAAATTGATTAATTTTATAAATGAAATAAATTTGAATATCTCATATAGAGGTTCCAAGGAGTCTGTCCATATAACACAAGAATACAAGTCATGTAACCCGGAGGTACACATTGTGTACTAGTGTTTAATTCATCTATAATTAATTCAAAATTAATTCAAGTCATGTACATTTATTATACATAGTGAATTTAATTATAAATAGTATATTGATCAGGACATACTTGTGCACGGTCGTCCGGAGTACACATCATGTAACTTCCATACACAACATGTAGTCCTTTAGTCACAGACGAGTCATGTATATTTTTACATGTCCTGCATGACCGGTGTCTATGTAACTCAGATATCACATGACATGTACTCCAAAATATTGAATGGCACAATTACATGCTTATTCCCTAGGTGTGTGTCGTAGATAAACGGTGAGAATAATACACATCATGTATCTTAAATGTACACACCGTGTACTTTTACCAAACTATGTAGAATTAAAATTAATTTATTATACTATAAAAACCTTATAAACATATACTTTCATGTGGTCATTAAGTTGATAGGACATGCCATGCGATGAGTTATATATATATAAATGATTAATTACTTTCTGTATAATGTTTGGATCTACATATCATGTATAAGTCGTATTATAGTTATTACTATATGCACATTGAAGCATTACACACTACATAAAAATTAAAAAAAATCATGTAAACCATGTGATCATTAAGTTGATATAATATGTTAGTATATTACATGATAAGTCGTGTATGCCACATGTCGCAAGAGTAAACAATATATGAGTATAATACACATTGGGTAGTTCGGATGGGTACTCATCATGTTGCCTCCATATTCTATTTTTGTACACAGTTAATTTTAAATAAATTTATTTAATTTACTTAAAATTATTATGGATGATAATATCAAGGAAATTCAATTGAGAATTAAGATAAAATAATTTATTAATTAAAGAAGATAATTAATTGATTTGAGTGCAATTTATATTAAATAATAATTATTAGAATTGAAAGATAATTTTATTAAATGTGTAATTAATTTCATTCATATGGATGATCATGATCCTAGACTAGACCATTGTATGTGATTAGTTTCATTTAATTTTTTATTAAATTAAATTATTGGTTTGCGTGTCATCTCTCATCCCATTATGTAAGGGCCTGTGTGCCCCTGGTTTATTTTATGTAAAACCCTTAACCAATATTTTGTTTCTCCTCACATATGTGTGAATAAATGAATATATAATGGACAAATCTCCCAAGCTAGCAGATACAGTTCAAGTTTGGAGCCAATGTGAAATCGATCCAAGAGAGATACATAGGTGGATAGGTGGAAAGCTGCAACATAAACCTTAATTTCTAGGTGTTTTATCCTAGGTCTAAGGTTAGTTTATCATCCACTAGATAAACTAACCATTAGTAAAATTTCATGATCATACCAATTTATTAATTTATTTCTATAATGTTTCTTGGCTATTTAATTATGGATTCTTTTTTTTCGATCACATGAATTAATGAATTTTCAAGTATCCAATATAGAATTAATTGGATTATTCATAAATATTATCTAAGGCATGGTTAATAACTTAAGTAAATCCACTTAATATTAAAAATAATGTAATAAAGATAATAATTGGAAATTTGTGCATAAAATATAAAACCCCTTAATTATATATATTAAGTCAGTATAGCCTTACATTGGTTTAGTTAAAATTGAACTATAGTTCAAAGTACTTGACCAAAAAAAGTTTTGAGGTTTCAATTATTAAGTAATTATAACTTGAAGTTTTAGGTTGAATCAACTTAGTTCATATCAAGGGTTGACAACCAAAGTAGGAATTAATGTAACTAAGTGGAAAAGGTTAAGAAAATCCAATTTAAGGATTTCATGATTGGGGAATCTACTCAATAGATCAAGAAACTACGAGTTAATGTAGTTGGAATTTGGAATGCCTACTGAAAACCCTTCAAATTAATTGACCAGCCAAATTTGGGGTGATGAGAAGGGGAATATGAATCATTTCCACAACAATGTATAAGTGACATGATATTACAAAACCAATGGTGAGGGATATTGGGTTTCAATAAAATATTGGTAGATTAATTAATATAATATTTATTTATTTTTCTAAATTTTATCAGATAATTTACTAAAACTATGATCATCTTATTTTAAAAAACAACAATAAAAATGTCTTCAAATATATCACTGTGATCCATACTTAAGAGGGATAAATTTCTCACTGGCATAACATTCCAAGAGTGGAAAAGGAACTTGAGAATTATCCTACATCATGAATAGAAATGGTATATGATAAAAGAACCTATTATTGATGGGATTGGTAATTAGGCTAGTGAGGAATAGTTGTCTCTCTATGAGAAACATTTTAATTATGTTACATATGTTCAATATATCATGATATCATCCATAACCAATGATCTTTTTATGTAAGATGATGACATGAATGCGTATTTCATGATGTCTCACATTTGATATCTCTATCAAGAGAAGCTAAGTAAAGATAGATATGAGATCTCAAATGCTCTATTTATAACAAATATTAGAGATTCAACTCTAGTTGGGCCTCATGTATTCAATATTATTAGCGATATTGAATGCTTAGATATCTTAGGGATTAAATTACCAGATTTGTTACACATAGATCTCATACTTTCTTTACTTACCAAGACCTTAAACAGTTTTATTATTAATTATAACATGAGATATAATGAGAAGAGTCCTTTGGAACTTATTACTTTGATTTTCCAAGTGGATAAGGACATAGGGCATGAAAAACCTATAGTCTTTATGGTGAATAATAAAATAAAGAATAAGGAGAAGGGTACCAAGACTCATAATAAGTCTAAATCTCCCACGAACCATCCTTCTAAGAAGATTAATATTTAGAGGTTGGGAAAGGAAAAAGAGGCAGTATGTTTTTTATGTGGCAAGCAAGGCCACTGGAAGAGGAACTACACCCAGAAGAAAGGGGAAGCTAAATGAGTTTTTGTTATCAAGTATAATCTTTCAATATCTACACATTGGGTATTAGATATAGCTTATGGTTCTCACATATGTATACAAATACATGAACCAAGTATATTAATAAATATTTCTAGAGGAGGGGTGGATTTTTGAGTTTCCAATGTCGTGTGTATAATTACTCTAGCCATTGGTGACTACCACCTTTCATTACCAACATGAATTATATTGGTCTTAAGAGAATTTTATTATTTACCAATTTTTACAAAGAATATAATTTTTTTATCATACCTAGATGTAGATGGTTTTATTTTCATGTTTTAGAAATAAAAATTGTTTCTTTTATAATGAAAACATATGTTATGGTATGACACATTTAAATAAGGATATTTATGTATTAAATTATTAAAAATGAGTATTGGTAATAGACAATGAATCATGCTCACACAAATCATATAACACCCAGCTATGGCATCATTGTCTTGGTCATATAAATGAGAATCATTTGAAAAATCTATGCCATGATGGTTATTTAAACTCTTTTGATCTAAAACCAATTTAAATATTTCATTCTTGTTTATAAGGAAAAATGACCAAATATACATTCGATGGTCCTCATGAAAGGGCCACAAAGCTTTTGGGATTGAAACACACCAATGCATGTGGACCATTTCTAGTGGAAGCTAGAGGTGGGTATTCTTACTTCATAACTTTTAATAATGACTTGATTAGATATGGATATTTCAACTTGATGAGGTATAATTCTGATTCCTTTGAGAAATTCGAATATTTCAAGAATGAATTATAGAATCAACTTGGAAAGAAGATAAATAAGTTTCTATTCGATTGAGATGATAGATATCTTACCCAAGAGTTCATTGACTTTCTACAAGAGTTTGAGATTCTATCTCAACTCACTCCACCTTACACACCAAAATTTAATGGTGTTAGTGAAAGGAGGAATTGTACCTTGTTATACATGGTAAGTTTGATGATGATTCATGAAGGTCATACATTATCCTTTTGAGGATATTCATTATAAACCACGAAATATACATTAAATCGAGTACCAAATAAAGTGGTAAACTAAATTCCATTTGAGTTATAGAGTGGAATGAATCCTGTTTTTTCAAATACAAGTGTATGGGGTTTCAGGTCATTTTTTAAGGCTTTCTTAGGAAACAAACTAGCACTATAGAAAACAAAGTGTATCTTTATAGGGTATACTAAGGAAAAATAAATATAATACCTATACAACCCCTCAAACAAGAAAGTGACTGTCACCAAAAAAACTATCTTTCTTGAGAGGGAGTGCATCCTCAAAAAGTAAAGTGTGATAAAGATTGAATCTGATGAAGTTGATGATCAAGATATACAAGAGTTGGTATAAGAACCGATTCCATAGATCCCTATGGAAGAATAAGTTCTTAAAACACAAGTACATTGTAGGAGAGCTAGAGAGGTAAGAGAACTAGAGATATATGATTTTTTAGTCACCAAATATGGTGTGACTCATTATTGGTTGACAATGATGAACCTATATCTTATAAAGAGTAAGTAGAGAGATCAAAATTTGTAATATGGAAAGAAGACATGAATTCTAAAATGGATTCCATGTATTAGAACCACGTTTTGGTTATGTTCAATGTTTCAGTTGATGTAAAGCTCATAGGGTGAAAATTGGTATTCAAGAGAAAAATGGACATAGAAGGTAAATTAAATACCTATAAATAAAGTCTAGTGGATAAAGGGTTTAAAAAACATCAAGGTATTGACTAAGATGAAACCTTTTCACTAGTTTCCATGTTTAAATCTATTAGAATTATAATTATTATAGTAGCTTACCATGACTATGAAATTTGGAAAATGGATTTAAAAATAAATTTACATAATGAAAACCTTTAGGAAGATGTCTACATGACACAAGCAGAAGTTTTTGTGACTCCAAGTAATTCCAAAAGGATTTTCAAGTTGAAAAGATCCATTTATGTATTAAAGAAAGAATCTAGTTCATGGAACATTCGATTTGATGATGCTATAAAACAATTTCTTTTCATTAAGAATTAATGTGATCCATGTGTTTATAAGAGGTTTAGTTAGAATGCAGTTGTAATTACTAGTAGTATAGGTTGATGACAAATTACTTATTAGAAATGACATACCAGTCTTACAGCCTATTAAAGATTAGTTGGAAAATTGTTTCTCCATGAAGGAATTAGGTGCAACAACCTATATTCTAGATATTATGATCATTCATTATGTATCCAAGAGGCTTATTAGATTAATTCAAAGCACATAAATTGACTAGATACTAAAGATATTTAGAATGGAATAATCCAATAGGGGATTGGTTCCAGTGTCATATGGTATACATCTTGCTAAGAAAATCTATCCTCAAACACAAATGGAGAAATAAATAATGAGTAATATCCCATATGCTTTAGTAATAGAATAAATCATGTATGCCATGTTATATACTAGACTTGATGTTTCATATGAACTGAGCATGGTAGACAAATATCAAGTATATCTAGGAGAATAGTATTACTCTGATTTTAAGGGTATCCTAAAGTATCTGAGAAGAAATAAGGATATGTTCTTATTATATGGAGTATATGAGAAGCTATTCATAAGGGGTTATACTGATGCTAGTTTTAAAATAGATCATAATGATTTGAATTCATAGTAAGGATATCTTTTTCGTCTCAATGGAGGAGCTATGATCTAGAAGAGTTCAAAACAACTAGTTGTCAATGATTATAAAATGGAGTCTGAGTATATAGAAACATTTTATGTATCAAAGTAATTCATTTGGATTCAAAACATTTTTCAGGATCTTGATGTGGTACCTAGTAGTAAAGACTCTATCACTTTGTATTGTGATAATACCACAATGGTGGATCTTGAAATAGATCCAAGGTGAAACAAACAAACAAAGAACATAATTCAAAAGTATCACCTCTTTATATATTTTTATCAAAGAGGTGAATTTGTTGTAAGAAGAGTTGCCATAGAATAAAATGTGGTGGAACCCTTGATTAAAGAACTATCTTAATAGAAGCATGAGTATCATATGAGAGAAATCAGAGTTAAGGTTGTTAACAATTGGATCTAGTTCAAGTGGGAGTCTATTGGAGTTGGTTCCCTATAACCAACATCTATGTACTTTATGATAACCAGTATTCATTGTTTTTAATATTAATAAACTTCTTATCACATCATGATTGTTCTTATTCATGACATAGTATGTGGTAATGTCTTAAGAGTAGCTTTTTAACTGAAAGGTCATAAAAGTTACTTGATATGATGAGAACCCAAAAGTTCCATGATAATATTCTTAAAATATATTTTATATAGCTAGATGAAATCATTTGAGGGACATAAATTATTCAGGATACCAGGGGTAGATACTTGTAGGACTTTTAGGAACCTTTTCAGGGTTTATGTCCTTGGTAATATCCAATATAGGATATTATAAGAATGATACCCATAGGTAAGATTATTATTAATGAGTATTATAATTCATGTACTTTGATGTATTGATGAAAACCATGATGACATATGTTTGCAGTGAGGTTAGATGTGTTGGGTTCATCACTAGTAATATTTCATTAATGAATAATGAAATAAATTATTTTCCCCTTATATTCTCTAACTAAAGTTGATATCTAAGGACCTTTTATATAAGTGATATATCCTAAATAAATCCTTGTCCATGATGCTATATAGAAAAGTTCAATTTATGGAAATCCAAAGAAAGAGGCATCGAACACATAGGTTGATGAAACCAGTATACAACCTACTTGATTTGAGATATCGTGATAAAGATATTATATTACATAGTAATCATTCATATGATATATTATGTAATTACGACATTAAATTCTTTCTCTATGGGTGCTTTTGTGTGTTTCTAAATTCTAACCTTGGACTTTAGTCTGATTCACCTAATGCCACTAAGAAAGAGGCCAAGAGGGTCACCCACTAAGTGTATCCAGAATCTTATTAAAATAATATATTACTATTTATTATTTAACAAGTTTAATAAATATCATTCCCTCACATGGTTTAATAATTAATCATGTTTTCTTGATCACATATATTCCATCATCGGTTATTCGATATAATATTATAAGGGCGTAATATTTAATAAATATTTATTAGATATTTAGTGAAAATAATATTTATTTATTTATTTGGGAATAATGTAGTGATATATATTTATTAAATAAATAGTCATTATTAAAGGCCCGATAAATATTGTAGAGGAATGAAAGACCAAGTTTATAGGTTCTCTGTGAAATAATATATATATTGAATATTATTTGATTAAATAATATTTAATTTAATTTGTGACTTTACCGAATGTCAAGAAATAATAATAATAATATTATTATAGATATGAATTTCCATAGGGATTAAATAAATAATAAAGGGAACTTGTGAAATTATTTATTTCTAACTCTAGTGGTTTATAAAACAAATTATATTATTTTTCAATAGAGAAAATTCTTTTCTTTTTTTGTACACAATGAAATCCAAAGAATCCTCTCAAAGCCCTAGAGAGCTCCTTTCTCCAAGAATTCTCTCAAGAATGGGGAGAGATCTTCCTCCACCTTCCACTCTCGAGTCTAGAGAGATCAGTGAGAATACTTTGGAGGTAATTCTTAGGGTAATCAAAGGTGAATGATGTAGGTAATAGAATTTTCCGTATTAGAACTTGGAGATTACAATGGTGATGTTTAGAGTTTTTTCAAACACATATGGATCACCATTAGAGGGAATCTATTCTTGATTCCTATAGAACAATAATGTTACAATATAGATACTTTATCATATCCATAAATGAATAAATAATTTCATGCAAGGTAATTCTTTAATTTCTTAAATTAACTATACATAATATGTGATTATCCTATGATTTGGTTACAGTATTTATCTATTATCTGTATTATTTTATCCAAATTTTTTGATCATGACATTCATCATCATGTAAATACCAGATTAATAATCGATCATGATAAAAATAAAAGTTGGTCATGACCCATCCGATGCTTCCACGGTGCCTAGAACCTACAAAAAACTCATATAAGGCTTAAAAAGTTAATAGAAAGAAATATATAGGTATTAGGGATAAAAAATAAAAACTTTGACTACCTCAAAGATTAAAATGATAAATCTTCAAGTTCGGATCTATGCCACACACTTACCACATCCTAATCCAGCTCCTTAGATGAACCTTAGTATATGAACACCTCTCCCACTCTCTATTCTCTCTCAACCAATCACGATAAAGTGGGGAATCCTTCTCACGTATGAAAAAATATTAAAGGGGGGAAATAAAAAGGGGAAAAAAAAGAAAAAGAAAAATAGACCTAAGTCCAGTTATAGAACCTGAAGTGAGTTTACACCACTCCTTGGAAAAACCCCCTATTATCGACTCAACTGTGAAGTTTTATTTTCAATCCAAGGCTCTATTCAAAATATATCACCAAACAATCATATAGAATAAATTAATATTAAATTAATTAAATTTAAATTTTCTGAAAAAATATGAATTGATTAAAATTCAAACAAACTTATTTTATATGGTCAATACCCTATTTTAGAACCAACAGAGTTGTTATAATATTATTATGAGGGAAATTTCCATTTCCACTCAAAAAATATTGGGAATAAAAAATTAAAATTTCCCTTGATTTTATCACCAAGTAAAGATGTGGGTTGTTATAATCTTCCCACCATAATGTTTCTTTCCCCCTGAGAATCCTTTATGGTTGAATAAACCTCAAGATATCATCCTAGGCATTATCAAAACACTGAACTGAATCACCTATGGATCAAATCCTATTCATCTTGAGTTTGCTACAAAAACTATAATCCCCCACACTACCAAAATATAACCATAAATCTAATACTTTACATCAAAATATATACATCAGGATTCTACCAGTTCACTAGCATATGATGTCCATTGGCTGGTCTCATACACCCCCGAATCTTCCAACACGATGGTTATTATTTTGAAACTGATAAGATAATCCTCACCATAAGAGTATCCTTTTCATCATCTTGAAACCGAAACAAAAACCTACAAGGATAATTCTCTATCCAATGTCAAGCTTAATGACTAGACATGGTCAAATCAATCACGCCTATGAACTAACCCGAAAATAGTAACGACCCTCCCATTTTCAGATTACTAGGATTAACACCCTCCATGATAAAAAATCTACTTATAATGAGGATCACAACCTACCATATCTAATGGTGTGCTCCCCACTATATGGTTTCCCTTACATTGCTCCTTGAGTATTGAACTTAATAGGTTTACCATGACTACACCACTTTGGTTTCTCTAAGACATGAACAACTCTCAATGGTCCAAAACACGACCCACTCCACTAATTCAAGAACCGACTAGCACCGTGTATAACCAATGCACACATTCCCTCATGAACCAACCTACTTATAATCACCTGATATTAATAGTCACATGCTCTCTTGTATTGCAAAAAGACAACCAAACTTATGTTCACATGATTCAAATCCCAACAATCCTATGATAAAAAACCTAAAACACAGAATATGATCCTTTCACATGTTAATTTAAATAATTTGGATCACCCTTGATGATACAATTTTAAAAATATGTATTTCACCCTTTCTAAGGCTAACCCCATGACCTCTTACCACTTGAGTGCCATTCCAAAACCACAAGTATCTACCAAAGCTTCCACCGTACCACCATAAGTGCAACCAAATCTAGTAGTACCAACAAGGCTAGACATCAAACCAAACCTACCCTCTAAACCCAACCTTAAAACCAAGAGCACTCTTAGTGATCCACCTCTCTAGACCATGGAATCTGTATGCATAACCCCAAAAAACCTCTATCGGGTAGCCATGGCTATAGGGAAACTCGATCTTGATCCAAAAACATCTCAAGTATCCAATCCCACATCGATTCACCTCTAGGGAATATAAAACTTTCATTGACATACTATGGTCTTTATACATCCCTTGATGAAGGAACTATATTTATATCACTGGACAACATCTCACTGTAAGATCCATATGGTTAGTCATTAGAAGAAAATACTCATGATTCAGTTGAGTGGAATTCCACCAAGAATCTATATGGGATAATTCCATATATATAGTTATAAAAAATTTAAATAAATAAACCTAATTCATAAATTAAATCACACAAAGATGGGCACATGTCATGTGAATCCTACATTCCTATTATGATGCATATGCAAAGGTCTCTCTCTATCGGTCCAAGTTCCAAAACCCATAAATCATAAATCCAAAAACTCAAGTGTATTATCCAAGGTGAAATTATACAATCATAAAAGAGGAAACCATGAACAAAAATAACATATCCCTGGTAACCTGAAATTTAAATTAGAAAATGTGTTCATGATTCACTAGTTTGAGCTCCATCACTAGATCCGACACTTTCCTAAATCACTTATCAACCATACCCTAAATAATAAGACAAGAATATAGATGGATATGATACCATTTTTTCATAAACTAGCTTAGGATGACTTAAAATGTCACCTGATATAGCTTGCAATAACGCCTTAGGTTCTACTCCCCATATTCCAAAGGCTGCTGACTATCAGTGAGGGATTGATCCATACAATTAGGAGACTATTACCTCAAATAAGAGTACAATAACAATGTAAAATAACCAATTATATAAAAATACATAAACATTATAGTACAAAAAATAATAAATAAATAGAATCATGTTATATCAAATGAAAATATTAAATATAGACTCACGACCATGAAATCCACAAAAACTAACCACCTACTGGGGAAAACACTCATAAAATATACACAAAGAAATAAAAATAAAAAGGCTCTACTACCATCACCAAGTTGTAACTAATACTAAATATCAAAAAACCATTGTAAAACACTAGCTGAATTATCAGACTTTATATGAGTATTCCTGATCGATCATGAAATGCTAAGACTCTACCATATCCACTATTCCTACTATACTCAACCTGAATATAGATATTTGTACGTACACATACACCAAAGTGCCCATGTAGGGGGTGATAAATAAATCTTATAAGGACACCCTAATGGTGAACTTATAATCTACCATCATATGAAAGTACATTACTATGAGATATAACCAGTCTAGTAAAAAATGAAAAAGAATAAAAATAAATTAGTAAATAACTACAATAAATAAACAAAACACTAGTAAAATTTGGGACCTAAGGTTTCACTAGATATTGATCTAAATTGCTCTGACTAGAGTCAGAAGACTTAGAGAACATGGATCACTCAATTATATAACATCATGTGTGTCTATGACAAAAATAATGGGGAGATAATAGATATATAAGACACAAAAAACATGAATGTTAAACCCTAATAACTCACCATGAGAATCCAACTCAATATCACACACTACTACCAGGCTCTAGGACACTTATTGAATGATTTGGACTGGTGACATGAACACTATGTCGACACTGAGAGAACTTATTCGTGTCCTAGTAGTCCTTCAAAACTAATTGAGCTTCATAACCATTAGGGACCTCAAAAGAAACCATAGTCCCTCTCAACATCTTTTACCATTGAAACCAAACCCCTAGTTAGATCATAATCTAAACTAGAGGGGTTTCACAAATCTATATAGACCATTATCTCCCTAGACCCTCCTAACACTCTCTAACAAATATAGGAGAGGATTCAATAAATCTCATAGCCAATACCCAATCCAATAATATCCAAAAGGTCTCCTCTCACATCCAATACCTAATAAAGAATATAACTTAAACATCCTTGGAATAAGCAATAAAAGCATGGGTCAACCTATGTATGAACCCATCATCACCAACACCGATTCATCGGAATTATCCCTCTCCTAGGTCAACATAACATGGGGTACTCACATGGGCCCCTTGAACCACATAAAAAATATTATACTAGATAGGGATCCTTTATAAGAACTAAACCTTGAGCCTAGACTACCATAATAAAACCTCAGTCGACCTATCCAGTACAGAACCCGACATCAGGTCTCACCTCACCCAGAAGGGAATCCTCAAACACCCCCATGGTAGAAATGGAATTCTAAAGGGTCCCTAAGACCCATATCAACCACTACACAGTGTCACCTAACCATTTCTGACACCCACAATATCATCTCAACCCAAAGTTTCCAACTAATCCAAACCTCAAGCAACCAGATCTAAAGATCTCATCAATGATAATACTCGATCCAGAATTTTGGAAACCATAAAAAGGATCCCAAAATAAACACATTGGAATTCTCAATTAAAGTCAACTAACAATCTCACAACCCTCAACCAAGCCTCACACCAAACTTATTTGAGGAGGATTTTAATTCAAAACTTGAAAGGGGTCCCCTCGCCAATCCTCACCTAACCAAAAACACCTTGATAATGACCTATAATCACCCCAAGTTCTATACCATCACATACTATAGGGAAAAAACTTATAATAAACTATCTAAAATTCCAATTCTCACTCCAGGGTGAGAAAATGAGCCAAACACCTAAAAAGAGGAAATACATAGTGTGTATCTCATGTATAGGGTGTGTACCCACAAATTGTCTACCAAGACATGTAACTCCATCCAACATGGCATGCAATTACAAAGTATATAGAGTTCCTAACTCATATATTGAATATAAACCACATGGGTTCTAACCAAATACATCACATGGCCTCTAGACACATACTACACATGGGGTCTAGATGTATACATTAAATGGATACATACTATAACATGGGGTATCTAGATGAGTGCGCGGACACACCTAGAGAAACCCTACACGGTGTGTCCACATGGAATAAATTTCATGTCATCATCTTCTTCCAACCTTTACCCAAAATTAAGAACACATTTCATGTTTTATTGAACTACTCATCATGTTATCGAGTTTTCCCAAATAGAAAACCCCTGTGAATGTCCCGAAACCCCCATTTCTCCCCAATCATCCCACACCAAATATAAAAAGGTCCCAATAAACTCATGAAAGGATTTAAAAATTAAAATAAAAAATATACCTGGATCAATGTGAACAAATAAAAACACAAATTACCTTGGGGTGTAAAATGTCAAAGTCTCAATCTTGGATCTACGCTACACACTTGACACATACTAATCCAACTCCTTAAATGAACCCTGATGCATGATCCACTCTCCCTTTTCTCTCTCAAATACCCATAAAAAATGGGGGAACCCATATCATGCATGCATAAAGCCATAGGGGGGAGGAGGAGAAGAAAATATAGAAAATAATAAAAGAAAAGAAAAGGCCTAAGCCTAATCTAAAAACCCGAAGCAAGTTTACACCTCACCTAGGAAAAATACCCCATTCTAGACTCGATTTTTTTCACAATTTAAATACGATACTCTATTAAAAAAATATCACCAGATGAACCTATAGAATTAATTAATATTTTATTAATTAAAAATTAAATATTCCACAAAAATAAAATTGGCTCAAAATTCCACTAAACTTCTAACCTAGGGTAAAAATCATATTCTAGTACTAATAGAGTGGTCATAAAATTATTCTGAGATCATTTTCTTGGAGAAATTAACATTTTACCCTAAAAAAATCAATGATTTTTTTTGAAAATTCCCCCTAATTTTCTCAATATGTAATGATGCATCTAGTGATAATTTCCATGCACTTAAATAACATTATCCCCATGACTCATTTTATTTTTTATATTTACCAGATTGATTACCCTCACTACTATTAACAAGATATAATAGATTAATACCTATCACATGATTTCCTAGTTAAATCATATCCATGGTCATAACCATATTGAAATTTTGTTTATAATAAGTTAGTCTAAATAAAAACACTAAAAAACTAAAATAGATATGAATAACTATTTTAAAAAAATCAAAGATTCATCGAGTCACTAGTGATTATGAAAATTGAGAATGATACAAACTTAGTTAAATTATTAGCATATTCCTTCACTATTTTATCACCTTGAAGAAGAACTAGAATTTCCATTTTCTTCCCCAGCGTCACATTCCTAGGGTATTACTATTGAATGATCATAGTATTGAAATATTATCTAGAAAAATATTTAAATGGATGATCATGAACAATTGTTTTATACTATTTTCTTCTTATTCCCTTAAATGTGACTTTGGAAAGTTCACCTTATAGGCTTTAAGAGTTTCTAAATAATAGAATACCACATTAATCTTCTTTACCCACTTAGATTTATTCTTGAGTGTCTTGATCATCATAGAATATATATATATTTACATTAGGAAGCTCTTATACATGGTCTAAAGATTGATTTTGGTTAAACTTTTCCATTCCATCCAAAGTCTATATAGAGTTGATAACTAGAAGGGTTATATCTAAGTCGTTGGAATGATTATTCTATGAGTGATTCTATAAAACATGTTTCCATCACTTTCACCAATACTTTCTAGGGTACATACTCTAAATGAAACAAAGTATTAATCTCAATCATAATATATCTTAAGATTCAAAATATTTGAAATAGATCATATATTAACAAAAAAATCTCAATATTTCATAAAACTCCCATGTTTTTTTAAAGAGGTGGTGCCTCAGTCAAAGACCAAGGCACAATTTATTGAAATAAGAGAAAGGGAATTACAAAATTATGAAGGAAGGAATCTTATTACAATCCTTAATGAAAAAAGGGAGCAAGTATTCAGGAAAATCATCCAACTAGGTAATAACCTGATTGACCCCCTTGTTGGAAAGACTATCAGCAACCATGTTCGCTTCGCGGTACACATGTGTGGCAATGTGGTTGAGATCCATGAGCGAAGCAAGTCATTTCATCCATCGAGAAGTAAGAGGCCATGCAAGGTGCACCACCCCCTTCCAAATATCTTGGACAACAGTGGTTGAATCACATTCAATCCACAGCTTGTTCCAACCCTTTTTCTTGACAAAATCCACTGCATGAATGAATCCCAACATTTCCACTTCCAAGACCGAGGCCGTACTACATCCACTGAAAAAGCATCCAATAAACCTTCCAAGAGAGTCTATGAAGATGGCACCACAAACTTCTGGGCCTAGGTTTCTTCTAGAGGAGCCGTCAACATTCACTTTGATCCATTTTGTAAGTAGAGCTTGCCAGAAGACCTCAAAGGTACATCGAGGTTGCCTATAAGATCCCATAATGCGAATACGACTGAGGATCTCAAAATTACCAACAGAGTTGTCACAATGATCTTTCTGAAGTGAGACATCATCCTTCATGGCAATGAGAATATGCGTCATAAAACTCCCATGTATATAATAATAACATAAAAAATATATATGAAACACCTAGTTTGTAAAAATACCTAACAAGGTAAAATTAATACATAATATAAGAAAACTCCTTTGATTCAAAAATTATTTTATGAAAAGAACCAAAAAATTCCTTTTATAAAATTATTATGTATACCTTGAAAATATTTTATAATATATTAAGAGAACCAATAAATCCAATCTTTGGAAATAAATTATAAATAAAAACATCACATTTTATTTTTATTTTTCCCATAATGAAATTCAAAAACATTTTTTAAGAAAATTTTGATTCTCAAATTAATGATTTTAGGAAATATAACCAAATAACTTAATAAAAAATATCAAATATATCATAACCAAAAAACATCAATACCTAAAATAAAACCATTTCAATTTACCTCGAGTAAGTATTAAATAATGGTAGAAACAAATTGAAATCCAAATGAAGAAAAAACACAAAACAAGGGACTTTTCAATTGTGTATAGTTTCAAAAACCATGATTTAAATATGTGGAACTTACTATAACTCCTAAAATTAATTCACATTGTTACCTTTCTTGGTCTTCATACCATGTATGATAACTATATGGCCATGAAATTCTACCACTTTTCTCAAAAAACCAATAAAATTCATAAAACACTTTATATAACATTAAAATTAACTATAATATCATCAATATAGCTAAAATATTCTCAAAAAACAATTAAATATCCAACAATAAATTCAAAATTCACACCCCAACTACCCATAGTAACTCAAAGTTATTCTTTATCTATACTCACCTATTAAGTAATGATGATCATATATCCTATCCACCTCTCCAAAAATATAAATATAGAACTAATGCTATTTTGTAATAAACCAACCATGGTCAACCTTCCACATCACCTGAGTTGTCCTGTCACAAGGCCCAATGTGTGTTACTGATCTCTATGTGATGGAGACAAGTGTTCAGGGTATCAAATATACATATTTGGAATAATTTAAAACTATACATATAGATATATAAACATTATAATAATACTGATAATATGAAATAAAGTATTTATATTTGGAAGATTCATGCTAAGTAATTAAGTAGTTTTCAAATATACAACAAATAAATATGGAATAACACTAATAAATAATTATAAAAATATGAAAAAAGAAACATGAATAAAAAAATATAACTAAGAGGTATATAAAATTACAATATACAAAGAGTCCAAAAATAATGTAGAGTCCTAACACAATCGATACATGGTATAGCCCTAGTCATCTGGAAATTCTCAAAATTATACTATCAATGCTATCATCATGTGGATTTTGGTCACCACCATATCCCAAATATCCATGAGCTACTTAGTAACAATGTATATTACCCAATAAAAAACCATAACCTATATAACTATATAAATCATGAATACTACAAACAAACCAAAGTGTGTATATAGGGTGTCAGTTATTTCCTAGTACGATACCACTATGAATCCATACCAACCTTTTTATAACTTAAACCTTAAATGATAGTTTAAAAATTAACTATAAAAAATATATCTTTATAGTTTTCAGTTATGAAAAAAATAATGTTATCATGAATCCCATCACATTTTAGAAAAAAAAACATCCTTTATAAACCACCAAATATTTACTTTTATCCCCTTTAGGAAACATCAAATTTGAAAAAAGTAATTCGTTAATAAATAAAGAAATTTTTTAAAGGTATTTATAAAAAAACTCTTGATTTAGTAAAAATCATATGGAAAAGAACTATCTCCATTAATATACCTTTAAAAACATCTATAATTTTAGTTGAAATAAATAATTAAAGTAAGTAATATAATATAGGCATTATGATACTACATAACAAACTAATATGAATTGTCACACCCCAACCTGACACACTATATTTTATTTTATTTTATAACATTTTGGGTTGTTATTATTATTATTATCAGCATAATTATTATCTTTTATTATTATTATCATTATACTTTTTATTTGTTTAAATCAATTGAATTAGAATGAAAAAACCTAATCTAACCCTCACCTTCACCGCGTGGCTGACCCCCCATCCTCTCTTGTTGTGCGGTCGAACCCCCTACCCCTTCCCATTGCACGATGCCAAACCCCCTCTACTTGGACCTTCGACCGACTTCTTCCTCTCCTCTCCATGACCACCGCCTCCTTCATGGTCAGCCTGCTCACGCCGCCGTGCAACTCCTCCCTCTTCCCGACCATGCAACCCTCCTCTGGATAGAAAAAACCACACCAAAACCATCCGCCTGCCTCGCACCAGTCCCGTCGCACCCCTGCTCGACCGACACAACCTTCTTCCATGGGCAATTCCCCTCATAGTAAGCTCTTATTCTCTTTTCCCTAGAATTTGGGTTCTTACTTTTGGGATTTTAGGCTTTCAGCGGGTATGAGGCTCATGTTAGGGTTTAATCTTGTCGTTTTTGGATGAATCGTGACTTCTTAGAGTTCGTTTGTGGTGCATTTTGAGTGCGATTGAAGTTTCGACCAGAGTGTTGGAGTTTTCCACACACGAGACAGGTGATTTCATGATTATCCTTTAATTGATGAATTTTTATGCTTGATTCAGTGTTTTTTCATGTTCTATTATTATCTTGGGTGGTGAAAAAATTATTTGTGAAAATAATTGAGGTGGATTTGGTTTTAAAGTGGTGATTTTATGTGAAATAGTGTTTATTTTATGTGGAAAACTTAGTCGCTTCACTGCTTATGATTTTATAAATCATGCATGTCGTTTATTAAATTATTTGTAGGATTGAAATTGTATTTTGGTAAGGCTTTGATATGTATTTGATATTTTTTTAAGAGGTTTCGAGTGCCCTTTGGGTTTATAAGCATTTGGGGGTGTTATTGAAGTTGTTTTATAAGTTGTTTTAATGGTGTTTTTATTTGTGTAAAAGGTGTAAACTATATTTGGGAAAATGTTTTGAGGCGCATTTGGTTTTAAAGAAGGGATATGGGGTATGTTTTTATGGTAAATCCTTGTTGTTCATTTTTTAAATGTTTAATTAATTATTTAAATGATTTATTAATTTTTTAGTGTGATGCAAATGATACTTTGGAAAGGTTTTGGTGAGCGCTTGGTTTAAAAAGTGTATTTTTAGTGTGTTTTTGGTGTGTAGACTTTTGGAGTTTCATGGAATTGTTTTATTAAGTTTCTAAATGATATATCAAATTATGAAAGTGATGCAAATTATGATTTTAAATGGTCTTAGTGTGCTTTTGGCCTCAAAAGTAGAATTTGAGTGGGTTTCTGTGTACATAGCCTTGCGATGGCTCTTGAAATTGCACTATAAATTTTTTAAATGGTTTATTTAAATTGATTAAATGGTGAAAGTCATGTTTCAGCATGGTTATGATGTACAATGGGTTTTAAAGCTACTTTTAGATATAAATTGGGTGTGTTTTTGGTGTAAATTTTTTTGGTTCTAATTTTGAAGTGTTGCATAAATTGTTTCATTAATTTTTTGAATTATATGTGCAGTGTTGATCCCTGGTCGTCGGTTTCGAGTCACCAAGTCAAGGGAAACTCACCTGTATATGCATAGGTATGTATTTATATATATATATAGGTTCCTCCATTACACGTATATTCATCCATGGCAGTATTCATACGTATATGAGGCTAGGTGTGCCTATGTATATATATAAAAGTGCATGCGTAGGTGAGTGAAGACGGGCATATGAATATAAGTGTATAGGTAAGGATCCCCTTGTGCATGCCCATGGCCATGCAGGTGTGTGCATAGGGTCTAGGTGTCCTTGAATGTATGTGAAAGTGCGTATTCTTAGTGGGGGATCAACAACTTTGAGTTAGAAAGTGCCAAGAGCCGAAGTGGACGGTTGATTCCACTCTGAGGTAGGTTCCCTATGCCCTAAACTTTAATTAGAATTTACATAATTTACTAGTGTTTTATTAAAAGTGAATCTTCTTGTTCCACATGATATATATATATATACATGTAAATGATTTTTGTTCTTGAAAAGTTATTTGTTTAATGTTTCAAATATAAAGCAGGTATTTCCCAAGATGCGTGGTCTTTTGGCCGATTTTGTTGTAAAAGTGAAATAACATGTTATTTTACAAAGAAGTTCAAGAATTACCTCCAAAATGGGATTTGGGTGAACATGTTTTCTAAAGAAAAATCATTCTTGTGGAGTAATGAGGCCCGTTTGGCACCTTGAAAATGAAGAGTGAAATTGAAAAACCCCTCTTAAGGCATGCCCCATTATTTTAGAAACATGATGTGTATGTTAAATGTGTGATTTGTGATATGTACCTAATGAAAAGGATTATGTGATGTTCTATGACATAAAAAGGGGAATGCGCTTAAGGAGGGAGAATAATGGTGAGAGGTTGATTGGATTTTGGATAAAGAAAATGTTACGTTCACTAATGTGCTTTGATAAAACCTCACCACCCTTTAAAATAGAGAACAATGGAAAACCGAGGTAACTAGGTGGGTAACTAGGATTAGTATGCTAGATGACACGGTAGGGGTTCGTCTCGGTTCGCCTAGAAGGATTGACGCAACAACACTAACTAAACATATGAATTACTGAGGGTCGTGGTTTCTAAGCCATGTTTTCTGAGGGTCCTGGTTTCTAAGCCACGTTTCACCAAGGTATGAGGTCTCTAGGATCCCACTTGTGCTAGCTACCTATAGGGATTACCCATGGTGCTCATTTACGATATAATTCTTGTGATTTAATTTTTCATTGTAGTTGTTTCATACTCGATGTCTTATTTGCGAAAACCATATCTTAATCTAAATTGGTTTCCTTTAATTTTGAAACGTTATTGGATGCCTGGAATCTATTTTGAAAGTGTGGTGGGAGAGAAATTATTTACTTGAAAATGTGAACTCTTTACTTGAATTTGAAAAGAATGAAAAACACTATTTTATTACATCCTATTTTCAAACTAGCATGTTTTGGATTTCATATAAAAATCAAGGGCATAGGGCTTTGTTGTATCTTGGATTTCCTATTGAGCATCTCGGTGCTCATGCCTACTTTAATTTTCAGTTTCAGGTTTTAGTTTTTGATAACTTGAGCTTGGTTTTATGTTTGGTGGTGACCCATGGGGTTACTTAGAGGTATGTCTAGCTGGTTTCCTTTATTTTTTTATTTTCTTCTATTGGTGTTTACCTATTTGTTCAGTTTATTTCGGTTTATCTATCTTTTATTTTCTAGGATAAATCATTCCCAAATGCTTTTTTTGATTCCCGACACTAGTTCCCAGCTCGTGGGGATCAGGAACGCCCTTTGGGCCATGCTGCAGACTGACTCGAGTGTCCAGTTCAAGGTCGACCCGAGTTGGTTTGTGACAAAATGGTATCATAGGAGGTTTATCCTATGTCCTTTAGAGATGTATGATAGTTTGGAGTTAGGATTGTCATAATCCAAGTGGTTAATTGCGGGTAGGTGCCTGATCACCACCTATTCGGAATGACCCTTGAATTTCCAGGGTGGTCCGAGATGGTCTTGACTCAAAGTCCGCGTCTGGCTCCTGATTGTTTTCAGGCACCTTAGTCCTGTTTGTGTGTTTTTGGTTAGTTTTGAGATTTGGTGGTCATTCTGGAGGGGGGAATGGATGTTGTGCATGGACTGGAAAGCCATACATAGATCATGCAACCGCCTCTGATGACTCCCTATGTGCTCACCTGGTTGGTGCATGGTCAGCCAAACTGTGTGACCAAATTGTGTGTTGTAGTTGTTTATTTGAGAATTTGGAATCTTGATTTGTTGAGTGAATTGGTTGTTCTGGAATGTTTTTTGTGTGAGTTTTATTTGGTTTTGGGTTTTTCTCTCAGAGTGCAAAATTGATGATTTGTCCTTTAAAATTGGATTTCCAAAATGAAAATCTTGGTTTGTTTAAAAATGGAATGAGTTGTTTTGAAAATGGATGTTCTTTTTGGGAACTGTTTTGGGATCTTTTATATATTTTTTAAAGCTTAAATTGAAAGTGGATTTGGAAAATGTTTTTTGGGGATTTTGAAATTTTTGTGAAGTATAAAACTAAAGTCTCTTGGAAAATGGAATTTGGAAATTATCTGTTTTACCTTTTTTATTTCTATGGATGCCCACGTGTATGGGTGAATGTAATTGGATGTTGATGGTTGTTGGTATGTATGGATTGGTGCCCGAGTTGGCACAAGAATGTACACACGTGAGGTTTCATGGAATACCAATGGTGGGTGCTCAATTTTCAAGGCTTGTTTTGTTTTCCAAAGGCATGTTTTGATTAGTTATGTTATGGGATGAATTTTGTTTAAGAATTTTTTTTACAAAAAAAGGAAAGTGGGTTTTAAAAAGGGGTTTTAAGCATTCACATGGTTTGAAGTGGGATGGTTTTGAAAATGGACATTAGTGGAATTGGTTGGTGAGGTTTCTTTGGTATTATTTCGATTGATATTTTATTTGGTTATGGTTTGGTTTTGTGATCTATTAGCCTATGGGATGAGGCTTGTTGTCGAGCTAGTGTATCAAGTTTGAAATGATGTTTTGAGTTTGAGTTAACGATTTATGGTTAAATGTGGAGGTTTGTTTTTTGATGTGCTTAAGGTTGATTTTTTGCTTCTTGTTTAAAGTATTCCACCCATAAATGTCTAGAGGTCCCCGAGGAGTCATTTTCAGTTGTTAGTTTTACCTAGACTCCTAGTGGAGTGGTGGGGTTATTTTCTTTCCCTCGTTGCTTGTTTCCTCTTTAGTGGCCGAGGTTTGATAGAGGTTGCAGTGTAACTTTAGGAAGTCAAGTGTTTCTTTGGATCTTTAGAAACTCTAGATGTTGTGAAGGGAAAGTTGTCCTGGTGTTGTTTGAAGGGTCATGTTCAAGCTAGAGAAGGGTTATTTCAATCTTTTCCTTCCAAGTTGGGGCCGCATATTGGGACAAGTGACAATCTTGTTTTAAAAGGTGCTCGGGAAGGGTTCCCCATTCAGTGTAGAGAATGAACTAGAGGAACATGTTCTTGGTATGGGTCTTTCATCAGTTCTTGTCTCTCATTCCTAAGACCACACAATTGTTTGATTCCAATGTGGTGGATTTGGGCACTCAAAGCTATTCGTCGCAATCTTCTGAAATATTGTCAACAACATGGCTGTTTGGGTCACCTAGGGAAGTCTGTAAGCAGTATTTATAGAAGATGAAGGCTCAGTTGGAGGTTGTTAGTTCCTGAATGCGGTGCATCAGATGCTTCAATAAATCATAGCTCCATCCATAGGTCTCAGAGTGAAGCTTTTCACACAATCAGGTGGTTTCCAGGTGCGAGGGATGCACTTCCAACCTTTCATATTTAATGCTAGGGAATAGACCTTATAAGTTTTTACTTCATGTGGTTGTATGTTTGGGAGGGGGAATGTTTTGGAGGTCTTGTTGGCCTCTTTCACGAAGTTTTCTTGGTTGTGTCTTATGGAGCATAAACTCTCTAATGGATAGTCTTCCCCTTAAGAAGTTTTGTGTTTTGGGTGTTTCCTATTGGATATGCTAGTGTCCTAGGGAAGTGGTGAGTCCGGAGTCAATGTTCTTTTCAGGTTCCTCCTGTTTGGACCCCCCTCTACTTTGTAGGAAGTCACCCCGTGTCAGTGGGTTCATGATGAGGAATTCACTCTGTAGTGTTGAAACTAAATTGAGAGATTCCATGTGGGTGCGATCATGCTACTCAGTTTCTAATATGGTGGGGAGACCCACTATGGGTCTCGCCAATGTCTTCCCTCAAGCTGGTCGGGTGCGACTCAGAATGTTGAGGGGTCACATCAGTGTCAGGGTTTTTTTTTGGTTTTCTAATTATCTCGATTTGGGAAATCCAGTATTTGGATGGAGTCCTAAAATGGTAGGGAGACCAAAATTGGAATTTTTTTTGGAGAACTTAATATTCAAGGTGTTCTTGTTGGGGAAACTCTTTGCCTCTGCTCCGCCCGACCCCGATCAATGTAGATGATGGGTCGTATAACAAATGTTCATTTGAGATATCAAGCGGACTCCATTGATTTATAAGTCTGGGGTTAGGGTGTTCTAGGTTGTGGTTGTGTTTGGAAATGTGAGTCCTGTATCATTGGTTATTTTTCCTGGTAGTCTGGGTCTCGAGGATTCAGGTCTTGGGTGGTAAGTGAGTGTTTGATCCTCAAGTGGAAGGGGTTTTGTTTTGAGAATCGTTGTGTCATTGTTTCGAGCTTTGAACACCTGAGTCTTTTGGGACTTTCTCGGGGCAGAAAGTGTCATGGTGGGGAGAATTGTCATGCCCCAACCTAACTCACTGCATTTTATTTTATTTATAACATTTTGGGTTATTATTATTATTATTATCAGTATAATTAGTATCTTTCATTATTATTACTATTATTATTATTATTATTATTATTATTATTTGTTTAAATCCATTGAATTAGAATGAAAAAACCTAATCTAGTATTTACCCTCACCGTGTGGCTAACCCCCCCATCTTCTCCTGTTGTGCGGCCAAAACCCCTACCCCTTCCTGTTGCACGACGCCGAACCCCCTTTGCTTGGACCTCTGACCGACTTCTTCCTCTCCTCGCCGCGACTGCCGCCTCCTTCCCAATCAGCCTGCTCATGCCGCCCCGCAACTCATCCCTCTTCTAGACTATGCAACCATCCTCCGGCCTACATAAACTGCACCAGCTCCATCCATCCTCCTCACACCAAACCTGTCACACCCCTACTCGACCGAAACAACCTTCTTCTACGGGCAATTCCCCTCCCGGTAAGCTTCTATTATCCTTTGCTTAGCATTTGGGTTCTTACTTTTGGGATTTTAGGTTTTTAGTAGGTATGGGGATCATGTTAGGATTTAATATTTTCTTTTTTGGATGAATCACAACTTATTAGGGTTCGTTTGTGGTGCGTTTTGTGTGTGATTGAAGTTTCGACCAGAGTATTGGAGTTTTCGACACACGAGATAGGTGATTTAATGCTTATCCTTTAATTGATGAATTTTTATGCTTTATTGAGTGTTTTTCCATGTTCTATTATTATCTTGGGTGGTGTGAAAATGATTTGTTAAAGTAATTGAGGTGGATTTGGTTTTAAAGTGGCGATTTTATGTGAAACGGTGTTTGTTTTATGTGGAAAACTTTGTCACATCACTGCTTATGACTTTATAAATCATGCATGTAGTTTATTAAATTATTTTAAGAATTGAAATTGTATTTTGGTAAGGCTTTGATATGTATTTGATATTTTTTAAGAGGTTTCGGGTGCTCTTTGGGTTTATAAGCATTTGGGGCTATTATTGAAGTTGTTTTATAAGTTGTTTTAATGGTGTTTTTATTTTTGTAAAAGGTGTAAACCATATTTGGAAAAATGTTTTGAGGTGCATTTGGTTTTAAAGAATGGATATGGGGTATGTTTTTATGGTAAATACTTGTTGTTAATTTTTGAAGTGTTTTATTAATTATTTAAATGGTTTATTAATTTTTGAGTGTGACGCGAATGATACTTTGGAAAGGTTCTAGTGTGCGCTTGGTTTAAAAAGTGGATTTTTAGTGTGTTTTTGGTGTGTAGCCTTCAGAAGTTTCATGGAATTGTTTTATTAAGTTTCTAAATGATATATTAAATTATTAAAGTGATGAAAATTATGATTTGAAATGGTCTTAGTGTGCTTTTGTCCTCAAAAGTGGAATTTGAGTGGGTTTTTGTGTACAAAGCCTTGCGATGTCTCTTGAAATTGCTCTATATAATTTTTAAATGGTTTATTTAAATTGATTAAATGGTGCTAGTCATGTTTTGGCATGGTTATGATGTACATTTGGTTTTAATTTTACATTTAAATATAAATTTTGTGTGTTTTTGGTGTAAATTTTGTGGTTCTAATTTTGAAGTGTTTCATAAATTGTTTTATTAATTTATTGAATTATATGTGTAGTGTTGATCCCTGATCATCGGTTTCGAGTCGCCAAGTCAAGGGAGACTCACCTACGTATGCATAGGTATGTATTTATATATATATATATAGGCTCCCCCGTTACACGTATATTCATCCATGGTAGTGTTTATACGTGTATGTGGCTAGGTGTGCCTATGTATATATATAAAAGTGCATGCGTAGGTGAGTGGAGACGGGAATATGCATATAAGCGTATATGTAAGGATCCCATTGTGCATTCCCATGGCCATGCGGGTGTGTGCATAGGGGCTAGGTGTCCTTGCATTTATGTGAAAGTGCATATGCTTAGTGGGGGAGCAACAAATTTGAGTTAGAAAGTGCCAAGAGCCAAAGTGGATGGTTGATTCCACTCCGAGGTAGGTTCCCCATGCCCTAACCTTTAATTATAATTTCCATAATTGCCTAGTGTTTTATTAAAAGTGCATATTTTTCTTCTACATGATATATATGTATGTAAATGGTTTTGGTTCTTGAAAAGTTATTTTTTTAATGTTTCGAACATAAAGCGGGTATTTCCAAAGACATGTGGTCTTTTGGACGATTTTATTGTAAAATTTAAATGACATGTTGTTTTCCAAAGAAGTTACAAAATTACCTCCAAAATGGGTTTTGGGTGAACATGTTTTCTAAATTAAAATCATTCTTGTGGAGTAATGAGGCCCGTTTGGCACCTTGAAAATGAAGAGTGAAAGTGAAAAACCCCTCTTAAGGCATGCCCGATTATTTTAGAAATATGATGTGTATGTTAAATGTGTGATTTGTGATATGTACCTAATAAAAAGGCTTATGCGATGTTATATGACATAAAAAGGGGAATACGCTTAAGGAGGGATAACAGTGGTGAGAGGTTGATTGGATTTTGGATAAAGAAAATGTTATGTTCACTATTGTTCTTTGATAAAACCTCACCACCCTTTTACATAGAGCACAATGGAAAACCTAGGTATCTAGGTGGGTGACCAGGACTAGTACACTAGATGACATGGTAGGGGTTCATCCCGGTTCATATAGTAGGATTGACGCAACAACACTAACTAAACATATGAATTACTGAAGGTCATGGTTTCTAAGCCATGTTTTCTGAGGGTCGTGGTTTTTAAGCCAGGTTTCACCGAGGTACGAGGTCTCTAGGGTCCCACTTGTGCTAGCTACCTATAGGGATTACCCATGGTGCTTGTTTATGACATAATGCTTGTGATGTAATTTTTCATTGCAGTTCTTTCATACTCGATGTCTTATTTGGGAAAACCATATCTTAATCAAAATTGGTTTCCTTTCATTTTGAAACATTAATGCATGCCTGGAATCTATTTTGAAAGTGTGGTGGGAGAGAAATTCTTTACTTGAAAATGTAAACTCGTTACTTGAATTTAAAAAGAATGAAAAACACTAATTTATTACATCCTATTTTCAAACTAGCATGTTTTGGATTTCATATAAAAGGCAAGGGCATAGGGCGTTGTTGTATCTTGGCTTTCCTATTGTGTATCTCATTGCTCATGCCTACTTTACTTTTCAATTTTAGGTTTTAGTTTTTGATCGGTCGCGCTAGGTTTTATGTTTGGTGGTGACCCATGGGGTCACTTGGAGGTATGTCTAGCTAGTTACCTTTTTTTTATTTTATTTTATTCTCTTAGTGTTTAAATATTTGCCCGGTTTATTTTGGTTTATCTGTCTTTTATTTTCTGGGCTAAATCATTTCCAAATGCTTGTTTTGATTCCCGAAACTAGTTGCCAGCCCGTGGGGATCAGGAATGCCCTTCGGGCCATGCCGCAGACCGTCTCATGTGACCGGTTCAAGGTAGACCCGGGTTGGTTCGTGACATGAATAATGATCATAAAAAACATACTAAATATATATCATTATAGGTAAACTATAAGCACCAATTATAAAATAGGTAAAATCATATTAAAAGAAAAAAATATATCAAAAGTATCATGATACAAGTAATATCACATACAATTTATCATAGGACACTACCCTGGGTACTAGTGAGATAATAATACATACTATCAGGTGGAACCATCTGTTGGCCTATGATTCATTCCTAACTAAATAACCCCTGACATATTCTCAATGGTCCTTATTGGTATGCACTCCACATAGATAGTGAGAAATGATAACTAAGGTATGCTAGTGTGTAATCTCAACTAGCATTTAACTCATCTCTCAATTTAACACTTCGTTACCTAAGTATTAACATGAATATTTATAATGGAGCTGAGTAAAAAAATCCAGAAAAATATATTGTCATTTTAATATATCAAATATCCACATAAATAACCAATGAATTCCCTTCAAATAAACATCCAATTTTAACATTTATATTAAAAAATTAAAAAATCACATCACAAGTTTTAAATATCAATATAATCCATAACACTAATTGGAAATGTGATCATGAATTTAATTTCATAATGAAAAATATTTGTTACTTTGTTAAACATGCATTTATTTATCATAAGGGAAATTAAAACTATAAATTCAACCATTAAAAAAATAAATAATCAAAAAATCATTAAAAACCTCATTTTAAATATAGATAATAGTATTTAACAAATAAATCAATGATTTAGAAAATAAAATAATAAAAGAAATCAACAAAAACACTTTACATAAACAACACACAATTATAATCTAAATAAAATATTGAAAATATATCAATATATTTTATAATTTAACTAGATGTTATAATTCCACTTTAAACTCAAATAAGTCTGAAAATGTGATCAAATACATTTTACAAACACTAAGTGTTCCTAGAAATGTATGTATATTGGAAATACATTTATTGTATGAAATTTCCCTCATACGTCAAAAGAAAATAATTATCACCCAAAAAAATTCTTTAAAAATCCATCAAATTTAACATATATTAAATTTATTTAGATAAAAAACTAGTTTAAAAAACTTAAAAACCTAATATTTCATCAAATAAAAGAAATGGTATGGAAATACCTACCAAACACTGGATCAATCAAAACACCTTCACCAAATAGGGCGAGAATATGCATAAAAATGACATCTTCATCCCCTTATAAATAAAACTCCAAAATTTTAGAAACCTTATTACATGAACTAGACCAATATGGTTGGTTAGGGTCACACTACGAGAAAACCGCCGTTTAGCGGCAGTTTTTTCGCGGCGGTTTTAAAAACCGCTGCGAAAAAACCGCCGCTAAACGAAAAAAAAAATTTATTTTTATTTTATTTTATTATTTTTTTCTTTAATTTTATTCGATGATTAGTGGCGGTTTTTTTAAAAACCGCCCCGAAATAGCGGCGGTTTCAGTAAAACCGCCGCGAAATGAAATGAAAAAATAAAAAAACACGAGAAACCCCAAAATCACTAAAACGACCATAACTTTTGATCCGGGCGTCCGTTGAAGCGCCAAGACCAGTCAAATCGAAGCTCATGAAGAGATATAGAGGTAAATATAATCAAAACCGTGAGACGGTCTAAGGTACGGATGATATTAGAGTTATAAGAAAGTTGAAAAAAGTTATCCAACTTCAAACGACCATAACTTTCTCTCCGGGTGTCCGTTTGGGCTCTACCACATATCAAATCGAAGCCAGCGAAGAGAGCTACGCACCAAATTGACAGAAGAAATATTTTGTAATGTTTTGTGACCCCAAAAACCCCTCCGAAGGGCTCCAAAACCCCATTTCCGTCACCGGTGTCCCATCGAACTTGTCTTCAAACGGATCTAACTTTCGATCTGCGTGTCAGTTTGGCCTCCTCCACCTGCCAGATCATAGCTCGTTCCATGAGCTTCAGTTTGACTGGTCGCGGTGCCCACATGCACTCCTAGATCATATGTTATGGCCTTTTTAGTGGGTATCGGGTTTGTTATGTTTTTCAATGCCCCGTTTCTAGCACCCGTTCCCTGTCATCTTATTTTTAAATGGTTGTAACTTCCGATCCGCCTGTCCATTCGGACTCTTTCACCTTTCAGGTTGAAGATCGTTTCAGGATCTTTGATTTGACAGGTTGCGGATCTAAAACGGACTCTCGGATCATAAGTTATCTCCGTTAATGTGAGTCTAATGTTTTTGTCTCTTTTTGACCGTTTTGACGGGTTTTAACGGTAGCTCCATTTATTACTGTTTATTTGGGTTTCCATGACTTGTTATCTTTATCAATGGTTTTTTGTGGGTTATTATGATGATTATGTTGAATTATTAAGGAGTTTTCCAGAGTTGTCACGAGTTTTCATGCGTTCTCATTCTTTCTAATGCCTCATTCTTCATATGCTTCTCCATCCTTTTTCATGCGTTTTCATGATTTTTCATCCCTTATCACGTCTTTTCATACTTCTTCATGTGTTTCCTTTATTATTTATTATTTATTATTTATAATATACTTTAATTTATTTATTATCTATTATTTGTAACTGGTTATTTATTATTTATTATTTATTATTTATTATTTATTATTTATTATTTATATTTATTAATTATTTATGTTTATTAATTATTAATTATTAATTATTAATTATTTATATTTATTTATTAGTTATTATTTATTATTTATTATTTATTATTTATTATTTATTATTTATTATTTATTATTTATTATTTATTTATTTATTTATTATTTATTATTATTTATTTATTATTTATATATTTATTTATTTATTATTTATTATTTATTATTTATTATTTATTATTTATTATTTATTATTTATTATTTATTATTTATTATTTATTATTTATTATTTATTATTTATTATTTATATTTATTTATTATTTATTATTTATTATTTATATTTATTTATTATTTATATTTATTTATTATTTATTATTTATTATTTATTATTTATCTTTATTTATTATTTATTATTTATTATTTATATGTATTTATTATTTATTATTTATTATTTATATTTATTATTTATTAATATTTATTTATTATTTATTATTTATTATTTATTATTTATTATTTATATTTATTTATTATTTATTATTTATATTTATTTATTATTTATTATTTATTATTTATTATTTATTATTTATTATTTATTATTTATTATTTATTATATATTATTCCTTATTTATTATTTATTATTTATTATTTATTATTTATGTATTATTTGTTTTTTCAAATTAATATATATAAGTATATTAAATTCTGTTTATTAACCACATGGCGAGCTTGCTGGAGTGGTAAAGTCTTTGGAAAATATGTAAGAGGTTAGGGGTTCAAATCTCACCAAACGCAGAATTTCTTTATATTGCATGGGCATGCATGGGCATACATGTGCATATGCATGGGATGTGCATGCATGGATAAATAAAGTAAATAAAAATAATACGAAATAAATAAATAAATAAATAAATAAATAAATAAATAAATAAATAAATAAAATAAAATAAATACGAAATAAAATAAATAAATAATAAATACGAAATTAAATAAATAAAATAAATAAATAAAATAAATAAATAAAATAAATACGAAATAAAGTAAATACGAAATAAAATAAATAAAATAAATAAATAAAATAAATAAAAAATAAAATAAATAAATAAATAAATAAATAAATAATTAAATAAATAAATAATAAATAAATAAGTATATAAATATATAAATAAATATATAAAATTAAAAATAAAAAAATAAAAAAAATAAAAAAATTAACAAAAATAAAAAAAAAATAAAAAAACCGCCGCTAAAAACCGCCGCGAATAGTTTCCCGACGCACGATTTAGCGGCGATTTTTGAAAACCGCCGCCAATCGATTTAGCAACGGTTTAAACCGCCGCGAAACGAAAAAAAAAACCGCCGCTAAATGCCTTTTTTGCCGTAGTGTCAGATGAATAATAAATACGTATAAGGGATAAAGGAGGAAGAACAAAATATCGTCAAGGATACCTAAGGTTTGGATTTCAAATAAGAATCATCAACAAACCCCCATAAATCCACCATAGAGGAAGTGGATAAGAAGAGAGAATGCTAGGGAAATGTATGGACTAATCACCCTAACCCCCAATCCAAAATAATAGAGGGGGGGGGGGGTTCTAGATAAGAAGGTTAAAATTAATGGGGAAAATAACATTCTTGGTAAGTTTCATAGTTAGGTTACATGATTTACTAAACTATACATCAGCATGCACCTACTACTAGAGACTAACATGATTATATATTACTCTAACCATGTGTCAACCATACATTCCCTACTATATTAGGATTTTTCATACTAAAACAGTTTTAGTGAAATGTTCTTCAAACCATGCGCAATACGTATAAACTGGAAATTTTTCAGAAGCTTCAAAAATTACAACCCAAACTCCAAAAAATACTATAAAATAAACAATCAGTTAAAATTAAGATGTTTTATTTGTTGTTAATATATGTCATTGAGGTGTTTGAAGTTTCTTGAAGAGGTTTTGACCTAATTTTCAAATGGTTTCAATTTTTTTTCTAAGGTTGAAATTTATCTAAGTACACCATGTGTAAGAGTAACAATACTCTATGCATAAGGTTCACTCATTCCAAAAATAGGAAAAATGATTGAAATGTGTAAAGGTAAATTTTCTCTTAGGTAAAATAATCTCTAATCTAAACCAGAGTGAAATTAAAAAAGTCACGAAACACATATAAGTAAATCTGATTATTCATAAGAGCATATTTATAAAAACTATTATATATTTGATAAAGGATTTCAAGATACCTAAGTGAAAAACAGTCATCAGGAGAATGCACAAGAGTATCTTGGAGCAAATATCGAGGAATTTGGTAAAGTCCTAAGAAATGTAGGAGTAAATATTTCCGTTGTAAAATTAATTAATTAGAGAGATAAATATTTGGAAAAGGAAACTATCTTTAAATAGTGGGAAAAATTCCTAATCCCGATTCACATGGGTCACCATAAGAGTCTTCTAGATGAATTAGGACTAGTCACTTAAAAAATTTGAGAATTTTATTCTCCAGATGATAAAATCAGGAATTATTTTTAAAGATTCCAAGATATTTTTAAAGTCTTTAACATCACAGTGCTAATTGTGATTACTCATTATTTAAGATGAGATGATTTTTTTTTGATGAATACTGAGAAACAATAAGTTTCCATGTAATGATGTAGGTTTCTATGTCATGGTGACTGTACAGTTAGATAATAGATAATTCCACACCATGGTTGAAGTTGTGGTGTCTCAAACATTATTTACCAAAAGTATCCATGATATGAGACAAGTTATACAAAATGATGAAAGTTTTTTTTGTATGTCATGATGAAGATGTTGATTATAATTGTGAAGTTTTTTTGATAATTGAATGGGAGGAATAAAGACACAATTATTATGGTTATTTTGTGAATAATTAAGGTTGAGTTTTATAGAGATTAAATAATGATATTATTGAAGATTGGTTATATTATTTTTTGAGGATTGAGAATGATGGAGATTTGAAATTTTGAGAAAGAATGGATTTTATATTTAATATATGATATCAAAATCCTGGAGAGGTGCACAACATAAAAAATAGGATCGAGAAGTAGGGGTTTGACAATTCCACAATCATTATAAAGAAATATTGTGAGTGGATAACAAACTTTGCGTATTTCAATTTGAGAAGATAATGAATAATATCTAAATTAGATTAGATTATTTTTGGATCACATGAACCTGGTTATTTTTTCCTAAAATTGTTTTTAGTACATTCTAAAAGTTCATGATTATTAAAAAATATTTGTTTGTGCCAATATTTTTAGCAGGTTCAAGGTCATACCCATGTTTATAGCTACTTATAGATAATATAAGGAGAGTAATGTGTGTGTGGGGGATAAAAAATTATATAAAATGGGGGAATAATAATCTTTTATAGTGGAAATAATCATTAGCAAACATGTTATGTTCCTATTTATTTTGGAACCTATGTGAGTTCAATAGGGTTGTGTTAAATAAGAAAAGGGAGTTTTTTTTGGGATTTTAAGATAATATAATCATGGATTCACCCCCACTGCTTATCATACCACATGTGATCCTAACACTTAAGACATTATTAAAGTGATATATGTTTTTAAATGAAGGTATAAATGATTAATGATGGATTTAGGAGTCTTGGGGACCATGAGATACATGTTTTATGACACAACTGTGGTCATTATGTTATGATTTCATTAAAAACAGTGGATAATGGGTTAAAAAATGATTATATTTTAGCTGGATCTAATTAGTTATTTGATTTATTGAGGACATTTATTATGAATTTAAGAAGGTATGGATCAAATTTTAGTTCAGTCTATGTTGAATTGATGAAGTCATGTCTATTTTAGTGTGCCGTAGGGTCCTATCATGGGTACAATGACAAGTGTTAACGTTTTATCACAAATCTGTATAAATTTTCAGGGCCTAACCACATCTATTATAGTCTGATGCTATTAAGATATGTTTTTTAAAAAAAAATATAAATTCTCAAATATATATGGTAACTTACCTATATTTTTTTGATGACTTTTAGTGGAATTAGGATGGATTTTAAGGACAAATTGTGTAGGTTTTTCTCACTATTAAAATAAGATGATATGAAGAAGTATTTTTGAAGGATATTATATATATAAAAGGAGGATTATAATAAAATAAGAAATAATTAGTCACTCTAGATACTATAGTCCAAGGCTCTTATTTAACCAACCAAGGATTATTTATGGATTTTATGACAAGTTGGGGGAGGAAACCCTGATCTATATATCTAGAAAATATATGGTTTCCTTATTTTTTATATAATTTTTCATTATAAAATTTTGGGATTCCTACATTTTTTTTTCTTTTAGTTATAAACCCTTTTATATGTTGTATAATTCATTCATGAATGATGAAAAATGAAATATTAGTGGATAAAATCATAAAATAGGATAAGATCAATGTAAATGGATGAGTACAAATTGTTTTCAAAATTTTCATTACTAATGATATAATTTGTGAAATAGTATCATGTTTTGACTAAATTTATCTATATTTTTTATTATTAAATCATTGAACAACTGTGTTTAATAATAAATTAATCCCAACAAAGGTAATTAATTCATGCGAGTTAATTGGATTACTCTTTTTAAAATAAATTAAACATAAAAAACATAGTTATTTTGATTATTATGATGATTAAGAGTTGATATATTGCTGTATTATTGATTAAAATTGATCACATGAAAGTTAATTACATTTATAATCATATAATTATTAATTTTATTTATTTAAAAAGAAAAGTTGAATTATTTTTATTAAAGAAAATAAATCCTTGGAAATTTATTCTCCTCTCTTTATTTTATTTATTCTTAGTTAACTCATTAACTTAGTTTAGTTAAGATTATAATTAAAATTATTAACAACATTATGAGGATCTAAAATTTGGTTATAAATCCCTAACAAATATTCATTTTTATCTATGGTATTTACCTTGTACTTACACTATATTATGAATTTGTGGTAAGTGTTGGTTTTAGAATAAAAAATTCTAAACCCTTACCACTATGTGAAGTATTTATGCTTTCAGACAATCATTTTTAGATCCATTTTTGGAGGACAATAGAAATTAGAAATGATTAATGATTAATTAATTATATAAAATCATTTTATTTTCTATTTATATTTTATAATTTTATATTTGGCCTTTTTATTATTTTTATAGGATTTAGTATTTTTTTATTATAGTTTCATATTTTAATAATGAATTCCCACATAAAAATATTTATACAACATTATCTTCTTGGTCAGAAAATCAGTATACTAAAATAGATAATTAAATATTAAATATGTAATCCAAAATCATACACCAAAGGAATTTCTAAATACTACTCAATTATTGAACAATAAAGTCTTGTTTTCCTGAAAAAATTCAAAGAATGGTGTAAACTATTATATGAAGTAGAAAAAGAGGCAGTCAAATAAAAGAAATTATTAGAGGATGAAGCCAAATTTTGGGGGAAACTGTAGGAGAAAACCAACAGTGGCACCAAGATTGAGGTTGACCTAAGAAGTTTTCTATTGATGAAGTCAAAAATGAGTTAAAACTAAAGAAAGAAGATAAATATAAACTTTTTAGACTTAATAAAGTGAAAACTATGGAGGAAGAAACAACTAATATAAAGGGATAAGTGGAAGATAAAGGTATTAAATCAAAGGGTAATATCAAATAATTCAAATAAAGGAAAAAATAATGTTTTCAAGGATGAGTATTACCAGGTTTGTTTATTCCACGAGTTACTTTTTTATTCTTTAATATGTTCCAACACTTGTTTTTTACCTCAAGAAACTATCAATCTACTACAAAGTAAAAGAAATATATTTATCGCTCTCGATGAGAAAAAATTCAAATCAAGTTTAAATATATACCAAGTAAATTTTTTCCATTATCCTATTATGTGACACAAAACTAGTTAAATTCTAGATTAAAAACTTTAAACAAAGTGTTTTTCAAGAGGTGACTCAAAATTTTCATTTCTTTCATAAGAATTAATTGTAAGAATAATTTTAGGATTACTTTTAATGTTCAAAGGAAAATCCCTCATCATCTTGAATTTTAATAGTATAAAAATTATTTTTTACTTATTTTTTTTTATTTTTTAGGTTAAAAAGAAGGTGTAGTTTTGAATAAATTAAGATAAAATCCAACACTAAAGAAATTTAAAAAACCTAAATCCAATTAGTTTCATCCATGGATTAAGGAAAAGAAGTTACCTAAACCAAGGAAGATATCAGTTTCCTTCTTACCATTTTATTTATTCTATTCATGCACTGAATTCATATTCACATTAAACTCTCTCACCAAAGTTAAACATTTGGTATAACATTTAATTCAAGTGTCAAGGATTGATCTTTGGATCCAATTTGAATTTTCCCCTTGTTGATCTAGGATACTGAGAGGACCAGTTTGGGATATTCCTAACACTGGGGGGGGGGGGTGAATCCGTGTTAGGGACTTTTTAAACCAATTTTATCTTTCTATCCCTGTACCTATTGACCTGTTAGGATCTTGATTCTCTTATTCTATTTTCCCTATCGCATAATATAATAGAAATTAGTAAAAATAAGCACACAAAATTTTTACAAGGTTCACCACTCAATAAGAGTAGCTACGTCCTTTCCATGCATGGATATGACCAGTGAATGGATTCTCAACTATGATGTGATATGCTATTATAATGGAGTATCTAGGAAAACAATACTCTAGCCAGTGTGAGTCCCTACACTTTGGAGGGGGGTGGAAAAGAATCCTCTTCCCTGGAATGGTGATAGCCTAGTCCAACTTGCAGCCTCTAGCTGGTTCTTTATACTTCCTATGGAGATAGTCTTCTTCCTTATTCAAAAGATAAGTTCTTCTATTGGTCTTCTTTAGTTCTCTTCACTTGATTACTTGAAAAGAAGTAGGCAAGCAATTATTCCTTATTTATTTCTCTTCTTCTCTAGTGCAACACCAACTGAACTAAACTTCTTATTTCTTTTTCTTAGTGAAACAATCAACTTCACTATTCTCCTTATTTTCTTGGCTAGAATCACATACACCAATGTGATTATTCATGCAATGAAGATCAGATTACTTGGAATCATCATAATTAATTCTTCTATCTTGTTCATGAATTCATATTTAGGTTGAACCTTTTCTTCCCTTTCTTTATTCTTATTCTTCTCACACATGCACACACTTGTTTTTTATTTAAGTCACTTCACATGTGCATGTGCATGCATGTAAGCATGCATTCTCCTCATATTCTTCTTGTGTGAAAACCCTTAATGGACATGGTTTTTTTAAACACCCACACACTTGGCCTCTTCCTAATATTTCTTTTCTTTCTTCCACTTGCACTTAGTTAGAGTGTTTCTTTAGGTGTGATATTTATCTTCAAACCCGAATGGGTGAAGACCTTTCTCTGTGCGAGTTTCTTCTTCAACCAACTACTCAAGGCCTCTTCCTCATCTTTCTCTTCTTTTCTTCTCTTGAACTTAGTTAGAGTGTTTCCTTAGGTTTATATGTATGAATCATCAAACCTGAATGGGTATAACCCTTCATTTATTAAAACTCCTTCTTTAAGGCCTTGAGCTTCTTTAAACAATGCACATGGGTGCATACAACACGTACTGTCCTTCTCTTAGGCTCTCATTCTTCACTAAAACTAAACCCCCTGTAAATAGTAGGATGAATACGAAAATATGAGGGTGTTTACCTTTGGGAAGGCTGTGAGATTCATAGTTCTTCTTCGTGCATAATGGGAACAGTTCTTTCCCTTTCACAGAGTACAACAAGGGTGCGGTTGCACCAGTTGTGTACCCATGGGAACCTCCTCACGAAACACACCGAGAGTTTTTAGAAAACCTATCGGGTGTTCGAAGGTGCCGGTTCTTCACAATGATGTTTGATGGTGTGTAGCACCTATTGAAGGCTTGTGGTAACTATTATTCATAGAGAAAAGAGCTCATGGGACACCTGGTTGCTCTTCATGGAATTATGCACAGAGAGATGCTCTGTTTTTTGAAACATGATATCTTAGTTATGTGGGAGTAGAACCTCTCTTGGCTTGGTTACTCTTCTTTTATAGGCAATGATTACTTCTTCATCCGTGTTCAAATCTATCCTCTGAATTGGACAAGATTCATTATTTTTAATAACCAATATATTCAGTTCTTTAAAACATTCAACCCGCTTTTGAGATATGTTGGGATTTGTGGATGTTTCCTTTTTTTGAATGTGGGCTCTTTTCTTTGTGAATGAGATTAGGAACACGTGCATAAATCTTGTGCATGAATCTCGATCGAACCCTCGTGGCCTCGGCAACTCCATTTTCCTCATCCGAAACTTCTTCCTCAATATATCACATGAATTCAAGAAATAGATTGCATGCATGGTCTCGATTCGATCAGACAATAACCATGCAATAGTTTTCATCATCAACGCTGACCGGGAGCGCGATCATGGTAGATCAGCAGTGGCGACAATGAGCAGTGGCATTGGGTTACTCTCTATATGATCAGAGGTTGAAGATGATGCTTTGGCTATTGGATCAGCTCAGATTGATCTCAAATAGCCACGATTATAATGCAGGATGTAAGATAAGGCGTGCGGTCGAGATCTATCACAAGATTAGATGAGAGGACGGGATTTCCTCAGTGTTTTAAAAGCATGTCCAACATCTAAACATGTCGTGGTTTACTCTCAGTTTATCAATTGACTCCTCCCAAAGACAGCTCCTAATTCTCTTCTCCCCCCTCCGGTGCCACTCTCCCGCGGTTCTCTGTTGGCATGCTTCTATGCCCACCCATGCCTCCTGCGGGCGCACTCCTAACGCCTACTATGCATCACTGCGCATGGTTTGATCACTGTGTTCACACTCCTGCAGGCATATACACAGACCGCACATGCCTCTTATGAGCTGGATCTACCTAGGATTCCCCATGGGTGCGGTTGACCCCCTGTGGTCCTGCATGTGCCTCAGTTTGAGGCCGGGTAGCTAGCTCGTGGGATGGCCCCATTTTTTTAAGTAAGGACTTAAAAATACTTGGAAGAATGCACAAAATTCCAAAAAATCTTTAAAACCTCATGTATGGTCTCCTTAAAGGCCAAGCCTCTTCTTCTTCAAATTCCAATCCCATGTATCCCCTTATTCACTATTTCTTTTTGGAACTTGAATTCCAAAGAGCGCTTCTATCATCTTTAAGAGGATGTTACTTCAATGTATCACACATGATACAAGTTCTTTGAACTTAGAAGCAGCATATCAATCATCTGATTTCCATTCTCCATTTCACTTAGGAGAGTGTATTTTACAATCATTGACATTCATTAACCTCATTGACCTCATTGACAATAAATACAACTCAACTAATAAAGTGGTCCCAACAATCTCCCCATTTGTATTTTTTGGGATACCCAATGTTTTTCTTCTAAATGAATGTGTCATTGTGAGTCTTCACTTCTTTCTCTCTCAAAATTTTGTTTCACTTCTCTCCCCCTTATTGACAAGAAATACAAAGTTCATGGTCGATAGGGTATCATTTCTTACTTAAGAAATGTGCCATCAATCATTTCACTCTAAGTCTACTTGAGAAACGCTCAGTGTAGAAAACAAGAGGATTTGATTTAGACAACAAAGTTGTCCATTACCCACTAAATATGACACCTCATGAGATGAGAACTCATGAACTTTACTTTAAGGGGTTTCCACTTTCATTCCAGTCTTAGGATAATAAGTGTGACCAACTTGAAACTCCCACACTCACTTTAGAAAATGGATCAAAACATTCATGTGTAATAGGAAGTATAAGTGACCTTGGAACAATTCCATTATTGTTATATCACTAAGTAATTCAGTTACCCCCCTTTGAGAAATAATATTTTCTTTGAGTAACAAAGGATAAGAGATTGGGAAATGATATACCTTTTCAATGACATGATCTTTAAATAATCTTCAGAGTAACTGAATTTTGATATCAACTAAAGTGGATACTAATTAGAATAATAACTCTAGAATCTTCATTTGTCTCCCCCTCAAGGAAACACTTCTTATCACCGACTCTCAGGTTCTCCCCCTAATATCTTTCTTCACCTTCAATTCCCTGTAATATAAGAAAAAATACAATACAAAAATATTTCAGGGAATAAGGTGGATCCTTCTTTCTCCATCAGTGTGAACAAAAATGTTGAGATGATTTTCTCAACCCAGATGCTTCATTATTCACACATTCACAATTGATATTCAATGATGACTATGATTTTTTGGACCTTACTATTTATTCCATATCTTTATGTGTGAATATTATTTCTTCAAGAGATTTTAAAGCACTAGAATCTCCTGGTGAAATATTCATCTTTTTGAGGAATTCTTGTTGGGATAGAGTAAATTCAAAGAATCTTCTAACAGTATGAGAAAACTTGTTTCACCCAAAACACATAACTTCTTTGTCTTCATGTAGAATCTTCTTTTTTTTTCTTTTAGAAAAAGTCTTAGCATGTGAATCTTCCATCTCTCTCATTATTTACAAATCTTCTAGCCAAACCACCAATATATCATTAGGGATTGAGGCATCCTGATTGGATCTTATATATGGATTCCTCTGAGTGGAATATTTCTTAGTAGTTATTTTGGATGAACCAACCTTCACCTTCTTGGATTTAGAATCCAAGGACTTCTCAACTTTCCTTCTTGAAATCTTCTTGGGAGAATTTGTTTTCACATTATTTATCATATTTCTTCCCAAGGATGATTCTTCATTCTTACCCAACTTTTGTGGTCTTCTTTTCCTATCAGTTTTGGGTACCTGTTGAAGTGAACATGTATAATTCATGTGACCACTCCTATTGCATACATCACCGATGTTATTTAACATTCCAAATCTGTTTGCAGTATACCGATTCTTCTGGATCTGTGAATGTTGCTTCTTATTCTATTGATTTCTCCCCCTTGGGATGGGATTTATCTATGATTTAATATTTAAGGGATTATACCAACAATCCAGTGCACAATTCCCAAATCTATTATAGCACCAGCATTGACCAAAAAACCTTGACTTATTGAAAACTTCTTTATAAGGTTATTGGGTATTATTCTTGAATTGTAGTGTTTTCTATGGGGAGATATCTTCCACACTCTTTACCTTATCCACTATAGTCATGGTGGTAGGTTTATTCTCACTTTTCTTTATCCAGACTTGTTTAGAATTTTTCTTTCTTCCTGCGCTTTTTGTAGAAACAATTTTATAAACATTAGTACAAGTTGGTATAGACAATACCTTTACTTTCTCAGCTGATTATGATAGATCAATGAGTGAAGCCATGATATTATTGTCACATGTTGGAGGTATTTTGAGAGTATAATCCTTCAGTCAACATTGAGTACTAGCAGTAACTGTTTCCTTCTTTTGTGGAGACTCAATATGTGTCTTCTCAAGATTGGTCAACTGATCTTCAAATTCTAGACTTCCCATATTGAGGATGAATTCCTGGTATTCAATCATAGTCATATTCTCTTCAAAATAATTATTTAATCTTTTAAATTATTCTTCATGCATCCTTAGTTTGTTTTGTAACAAAGATTCAACTTCTTTGATCTTCTTGGAGTCTTCTTCCAAACATAGCTTCTTTACTTCAGTGCTCTTTTTCAACCCATCTTTAAGTGCATGGATCTTCTTTTCTAGGGTCTTATTAACTCCCTATTTTTCTTCAACATCTTTGAGACACTTTGAAGAACTTACTTCAAATTCCCTCTTTGTTGCTTCAAAGGATCCATCCTGTCAGTAGAGATTTAGACATTCAACAACTTTTTCTTGTAATCCTTTTACCAAAACATCAGTTTCTTCTTCCAGCTAAGTGATATTTTCTTGCATGCATTAAAATACTCCAAAAAATAGGGATATACTATCTTCAGAAATATCATGCAGAATCATTCTTAATCTATCAACTAATATTTCTTGAGATGTTGTAGATTTATTATCACCACTTGTGCTAGCATTTTCATCATGAGAACAATTTCCAAATGTACTAACACACACCTCTTGATTAGTTGAAGTATGAAGGTTGTCCATCTTCTTGGTGGGGGATTGAGCCACCTTCTCATTAATTTCCAGGTCTGGTGTGTCTTCAATGTCATCCAGATATGGAGAACTAGATGCTTCCTCTTCTTTAGATAAGAGGTACTTATTCAGATTTCTCTTCTCCTTTTTTTCCGATTCATCATGGTCTTGTTAGATATATCCTTTTGCTCAGTGAAAACAAAATCTTCACTGAAATTGAACATCATTGATAACACATGAAAGAAACTTAGGTCTTTAAAAGATAATGAATTCACTGTAGAGAATCCAACTTAGGTGAACCTGGCTCTAATACCAACTGAGAGGACTAGTTTGGGACATTCCTAACACTGAGGGGGGGGGGGGGGGGTGAATCAGTGTTGGGGACTTTTTAAACCAATTCCAACTTTCTATCCCTATACCTCTTGACCTGTTAAGATCTTTATTCTCTAATTATATTTTCCCTGTCACATGAAATAATAGAATGTAGTAAAAACAAGCACACAATATTTTTACAAGGTTCACTACTCAATAATAGTAGCTACATCCTTGGCATGCATGGATATGACTAGTGAATGGATTCTCCACTATGATGTGATATGTTGTTACAATGGAGTGTCTAGGAAGACAATCCTCTAGCAAGTGTGAGTCCCTGCACTTTGGAGGGGGTGGAAAACAATCCTCTTCCTTGGAATGGTGATATCCTAGTACAACTTGCAGCCTCTAGCTGGTTCTTTATACTGCCTATGGAGATAATCTTCCTTCTTCATTAAAAGGTAGGTTCTTCTATTTGTTTGCTTTAGTGCTCTTCACTTGATTACTTGCAAAGCAGTAGGCAAGAAATTATTCCTTCTTTATTTCCATTCTTCTCAAGTGCAAAACTAACTACACTAGACTTCTTATTTCTTCTTCTTAGTGCAATAATCAACTGCACTATTCTCCTTCTTTTCTTGGATAGAATCACATACACCAATTTCATTATTCAGGCAATGAATATAAGCTTACTTGGCATCATCAGAATCAATTCTTCTCTCTTGTTCATGAATGCATATTTAGGTTGAACCTTTTCTTCCCTTTCTTTCTTCTTATTCTTTTCACACATGCACACACTTATTTTTTATTTAAGTCACTTCACATGTGCATGTGAATGCATGCAAGCATGCATTATCCTCATCTTATTCTTGTGTGAAAACCATTAATGGATATGGTTTTTTTAAACACCCACACACTCGACCTCTTCCTCCTCTTTATTTTATTTCTTCTACTTTCAATCAGTTAGGGTGTTTCTTTAGGTGTGATATTTATCTTCAAACCCGAATGGGTGAATACCTTTCTCAGTGTGAGCTTCTTCTTTAACCAACAACTCAAGGCCTCTTCCTCCTCTTTCTCTTATTTTATTCTCTTTAACTTAGTTAGGGTATTTCCTTATGTTTATATGTACGCATCAGCAAACCCAAATGGGTATAACCCTTCCTTTGTGAAAACTCCTTCTTCAAGGCCTTGGGCTTCTACAAAGAATGCACATGGGTGCATGAAACACATACTTACCTTATCTTAGACTCTCCTTTTCACCAAAACTCAAAACCTTGCAAAAAGTAGAATAAATATGAAAATATGAGGGTGTTTACCTTTGGGAAGGCCGTGATATTCATGGTTCTTCTTTGTGTATAAGGAATACAGTTATTTCCCTTTCACATAGTACACCAAGGGTGCAGTTGCACCAGTTTTGTACCCATGGGAACTTCATCAAGAAATACACTGAGGGTTTTTAGAAAACCTATCGGGTGTTTGTAGGTGTTGGTTCTTCACAAAGATATTTAATGGTGCGTAGAACCTATAGAAGGATTAAGTTAACTCTTCTTAATAGATCAGAGAGTTTTCAGGACTCCTGGTTGCTCTTCGCAGAATGATGCATAGGGAGATGCTCTGTTTTTTGAAACAATTGCTCTCAGGTATGTGGGAGCAACACCTCTCTCGACTTGGTTCCTCTTCTTTTACAGGTGAGGATCACTTCTTCATCCGTGTTCAAATATATCCTCTGAATTGTACAAGATTAATTATTTTGAATAACCGAGATATTTGGTTCTTTAAAACATTCAACCCGTGTTTGAGATATGCCAAGATTTGTGGATGTTTACTTTTTTTTTAACACAGGATATTTTCTTTGTGAATGAGATCCGGAACACGTGCATAAATCTTGTGCATGAATCTCACTTGAACCCTCATGGCCTCGGAAACTCTGTTTTCCTTGGCCGAACCTTCTTCCTCGAGACATCGCATTCATGCAAGACGTAGATTGCATGCATGGTCTCGGTTCAATCAGACGATCACCATGTAGGGGTTTTCATCATCAATGTTGACCAAGAGCGCGATCATGGTGGATCAGTAGTGGCAACGATGAGCAGTGGCGTCGGGTTACTCTCCATGTGACCAGAGGTTGAAGACGATGCTGTGGCCATTGGATCATCTCAAATTGATCTCAGACGACCACTATTATAATGCAGGATGCTGGATGAAGCATGTGGTCGATATACCTCGTAAGATTAGATGAGGGGCTTGGATTTCCTCGGAATTTTTAAAAATGCATCCCACATTGAAATGCACCATGGTTTACTCGTAGTTTATCAATAAAATCTTCCCAAAGACAACTCAGAATTCTCCTCTCCCCCCTCTAGTGCCACGCCACACTGATTCTCTCTGGGCGTGCTTCTGTGCCCACCCATGCCTCCTATGGGCACACTCCTAGTGCCCACTATGCATCCCTGTGCACAGGTTGATCACCGTGTGTGCACTCCTGTAGGATTATACACAGCCCGCACACGCCTCTTGCGATCTGGCTCTACCTAGGCTTTCCCTTGGGTGCGGTTGACCCTCTGTGGTCCCACATGTTCCTCGGGTTGAGGTCAGGTAGCTAGCTCATGGACTGACACCATTTTTTAAGTAAGGCCTTATAAATACTTGGTAGAATGCACAAAAATGCAAGGAAATATTTAAACACAAACCAACCTCATTCATGGTATCCTTAAAGGCCAAGCCTCTTCTTCATCAAATGACAATCCCATGCATACCCTTCTTCACCATTTCTTTTTGGAACTTGAATTCCAAAGAGCACTTCAATCACCCTTAAGAGGATGTTACTTCAATGTATCACACATGATATAAGTTCTTTGAACTTAGAAGAAACACATCAATCGTCTAATTTCCATTCTCCATTTCACTTATTAGAGTGTATTTAACCATTGTTGATGCTCCTTTCGTCACAGAATCTAAAGATCGGAAAATGGAATATCTGAGCTCAAAGTGATTCAACCTTTGAAGAAAACATCAAAAATCGACAAAGGCATGAACAAAGGATCAACAGAAATATCACCGCGCAAGTTATCTAACTGTCGCGCAAGTGTACTTGCGCGACGACCTGGGCCGCGCAAGTGACTTGCGCGACCTAAGTGGTAACCGCCCGGTAACCGCCCAAGGCCTTCTTTTGCCTATAAATAGACCCTGTGGGCCTCCCATTCGAGAGGATCTTTTTCCAGAAACTCAGATTGAATCTCTCGACGCCCAAGTCTCTTCTCAAAGCTTCCGGAACACTTCTAAGGTAATTTCTTACCTAGAATGGAAGATCTAAAGAGAAGAAAGAAGGCCTAAGTGTTGAAACTTATCAAAACTTGCGCGCCGACTTATTTCCTTCAATATAACTTGCGCGTCCCTTTTCTGGAAGAACCTCAAGAGGATTCTAAAGGGTTTAAAAAAGAGTCGCTCAAATATTTCAATGCTGGTTGAAAATCGCGCAAGTACACCATGTGTCGCGCAGGTATACCTGCGCGACCAAAACTTGCGCACCCACGGAAGACCTGCGCGCCTTTCAAGACTTGCGCGCCCCTATCTTTTTGGGTGCCCAACTTGCCCATTTTTACCCCTCTTAAGCCATTTCACCTTTCCTATTCAAGATTCAGTCTTCAAGACACTCTTCAAAGCCATTTATGGCATGATTTCTTGATTTGATTTCCTTATCTGAAAGGAATTCGGTGGAATATCTCTCAAAACCTAGTGATTTATACATCTTTATATCACCAAAGATTGAGAGTTCGTTCATTCAACCTCATCCTTTAAGATGAGAGAATCCTTAACCTGGGTCTCCTTTTCAGGAATAATCCCCAGTTATAAATCTCCTAATCTGGGCATCTTCTTCAGGAGTAAGCCCCAAATTCTTAAAGTTCCCAAACTTGGGCATCCTCTTCAGGAGTAAGCCCCAATCTCAAATACTGGGCATCCTTCTCAGGAGTAAGCCCCAAACCTTAATCCCTAACCTGGGTCTCTTTTTCAGGAATAAGACTCAGTTATAATCTTGGGCTTCCTTTTCAGGAGTAAGCCCCAAGTCCCCTAACCTGGGCATCCTTTTCAGGAATAAGTCCCAGTCATAATTTTGGGCATCCTTCTTAGGAGTAAAACCCAATCCTAAGTCCCCTCCTAATTTGGGCATCCTCCTTAGGAGTAAGCCCCATGATTAGAGTATTCAAATCTCCATGAAGCACATATACCTTTATGGACCCTGTTCATGGATTTTTCTCCCTAAAAGTAAATCCTAAACCTTCATCTATTTGGGCAGTCATACATACATAAGCCCCAAACAATTTATTATGATTGCATCTTTCATGGAACAATTGTCTAATTTTTACCAATACCTCTTGTTTCTCACACCGAGCATGACTCACGTGAGCTTAGAGTGTAAAAGTAATTATGACATTCTTCTTTGAGCCATCAATCATAAACATCATACTTCATTACTCGAACTACGTGGGTTCTGATTCCTTTTTTCAAAACAAAGGATACGTAGGTAGACCATTTATGGGTTCAATCCCAACTTTGAAATAATCCCTATCCTTCTGAATGACGATAAACTTCAAGTGCCCCACTGAGTGGCTTTAAAATCAGCCTGGTCATCATAATGACCAAGAGATTTTTTATATCAATGTTTTGAAGGATACCATTGACCAAGAATCTCTAAACAGATATAGATGATTCTCTATTGATGAAGAACCTCGAATACATATAAAAGATTCTCTAAATTTCTTGCATATTTAATCATTGATTGTTAAAACTAAAGGAAAGCTCATTTCATACTTGGTAATGTAATAAGGATTCACGAACATAAATTAAATCTATAAAGAGAGTCCCGAAGTAGACAATAATTCCCCTCAAAAAGGTGTGATGAGTCCGACCTCCCATCCTCTCGACCAATGAAAATTCCTAAGCCTCATTAGTCCACAAACTAATGAGCGCCTACCTTTGGAAAGTAGGTCCAAACGGATGTGGAATCATTGGATGTTTCTGGTTCTACGAACAAACCTGCTAGAAACCGATCAGAACGTTTGAATCTCCCGTCCAGGAGGTCATCCCCGAAATCCGTGCGAAACAAAAAATGGTGAACCCGACGTGAATCCTTAACCAAGTTAAAGTGATATTTTTCTTATTTGTTAGGCCCCTTGGGCCAAACAAATCAATCATTGACATGTGCTCATCCAAAAGATGTAGCGGCCAGATTCATTTTTGATTACGTCTGTTATATGGAACAGGCACCCTTTTTTTTTCAAGATCTTCTGCAAAATGGATTTCCTTAAATTCACCCCTGTGAATACTGCTGCTGTGAACACCTCTACTGTGAGGTCTGCTGCTGTGAAAACCAATGCTACTACTCCTGCTGGAATGTCGTCCGCTCTAAGGATGACATCACCAACTCAGCGTCTTCAACGTCGGGTTTCTAATACACTGGTTAAGGAATACCGTTGCAACAGTACTATCCCAACTCTGGAGGCCGCTCGTCAAGCCCTCCAAGTTAACAACTCTACCTGGTCGTCCGGACAACGGTGGCCAACAATCAAGAAGCAGGCGGTGCTGACTACCGTCTCCAACCGTTTCGGGTCGTTATCCCCGGAACGCAATTTCCATTCACTCCCTTACTCTGAGGAAGTGAATGAGCAGGTCCCTCAGGGCCTTAGTTCAAAAAAATAGGAGTCCTTCCCGAGGGGTCCCATCAACAATCGCCACCAGACTCGTGCGGTAGTGCGCCCTCAACATGATGAGGGTACCGACTCCAGGCATTCAGCTCAGGTTCCTCGAACCCGAGCAGGCAAGATGAACCGCCAGAGACGGAATCCGGTTAACAATGGGCAGGTTTTCATCCCTGCCATCTCCGGAGAAGTCCACCAACCTAACTTGGTGGCAAACAACGAGCAGGAACACACACCTGCCCGTTTTAATTCCGCTGTCCAGCAGACTCGTCTGGCAGCATCAAGCCAATCCCGCCAGGCAATTCCGGCGGAGTACTGTAGGCAGGAACATACACCTGCTTATACATCACTAGTTAGTCAGCAGGATCGTCTGACTACATATGATGGATCTCGTCAACCACGTTTGGAGAAGTGTAATAAGCAGGCACATACACCTGCTAATACTAATCAAGCCTACCAACAGTCTCGCTTGGTAGCGCACGGAGAAGTCAGTCGGAAAGTCCCGACGACAAACAGGAGGCAGACTCAACTCTCTGCCTCCACACTTGAGTACTGTCAGGATTCACTGACAGGAAAAGGAGGACAGGAGCAGGCACATACACCTACTCCAAGCCCGGAGTGGACGTATATCCCCGTTCCGGCGGCTGAAGTCACCAAACATATTTTGTCAATGGTGAAAGAGAAGAAGAAAATTCCTGCTCATATTCTGGATGCTTGCCAGGATATCATAACAACTTCAGCATCATCACAGGGACAGACACATAAATCTATCCCTAGCAGTGGAGTGACACATCAACGATTCACTCTGGAACAGACACACACATCTGTTCTAGTCCAAGAGGGTTATGGGGCATACTCCCCCATATCATACGGACAACCAAGTCAGGCACATACACCTGATTTGAGTGGAGATCTTCAGCCTAACCTGACCATCTTTCCTGATCAGGCACATACACCTGCTCAGAGTAACCACTTTCGTCAACAAGTGGTTTCTAAAGTGAGTAAGAAGGCATCTAAGAAAAAGATCCGCCCAGCACAGTTAGGAGATCAAAGGCCAATCTGCAACAAGGCCTTGCTCGATGCTGGAGTTCTTGAAGCCCTCAGACATTTATCTGTCGGAATTCAAGATTCTACTCCCTCAGTTCCCAATAACGGGAACATTAATTTTGAAGGTCTTCAACAGACACTTCCTCATGAAGGCTTGCTTCATGAAAGTTCGGTCAATCTTGAAGTTTCTTCTTCAGATGAGAGCCACAGGAACCCTCTGTGTGGTCAGAAGACCAAGGAGCAAGAGATTTCATCTTTTGCTGTAACCCATCATGACGGTCCTCCTCATGGTGATGAACTTCGCTGCGAAAGTCCTCTCCGCAGTAGTGATTCACGTTGTCTCGAAAATTCTTCAGAAGGCAATGTAGTGACGAGAAAGCCCTCCTATCTCGAGGCACTTGCAAACGTAAAACCAGTCATGTCTGATACTTTACTATCAGCAGGTGAAACTCTTTCTCCATCAGAAGATAGCCTGGGGTTCAGGTTATTCTCCGAACCATCCCTGGGTCATTCATCTTCCAGCATGAATAGTGATATCTCTACCAATATTGTTGAATCCGATGAAGCAACAAGGAAACACCAACTCTGGTCCAAACAGGTAGAAGAATCTTCATTTAATGATAAAGAGGAAATGCTGAACATGAGGAAAAAACTGGCAAAAGGTGAAGTACCAGTCATGTTTTGGCCTTTGGCTGACTCCCAGTACGACATTCCAAAGATGTTGACGGATGATGGAATCCATGATATTCGTCTCAACATATGGAAAACTCTTTGTCAATTAAAGAAGAAGGTATTATATTATGATGAATATGAAAATCATCTTAAGATAATAGAAGGGCTACAACGTCAGATTGATTTTGCATCTCTATCAGTCTCTCGGTATCCGAAGGCTGAAAAGCAAAAGAGAACCCTTCAACGTTCATGCCTTGGCGCACTAAGAAAATTGCGTCAGTTAATTGCCAATGCTCCATCCGATGTTCATATCAGAGGATGGGGTGTTCACGGAGCACTACATTTCACAGTGCTTTCCGGTCAGCAAAGCCCGCCGAAAATGGTCTCATGCAATGTTATTGCCCATGGCCGGCCACAGTCAATGGTCTTTGTTCATAATCAAAAGCTTGATCAAGAATAGGCTTCAACTAGTTCCTCTCAAAATCAAGTATATAGAGAACAAGTTGTTGAATTTCTCCTACATCAAGTAGGCGAGAATATTGCACAAGCCTCTCGTCTGGAGCAAACACGTCATCAAATGACAGAAGTTTCGGAAATCATCCAACGGTCTGTTGAACCCGGTGATAAAAGTGGATACAGGTTAATGCATCCAGCTAATTTCCGAACTAAGATTCGCAAGATCAAGAGAGATTTTAAGAAGATCTCAGACATAGCATGTCAAGAGACACCCCAGCTTGTCAGACTGGGGACTTCTCTAACCCAACCCCCAGAGTCAACAAATGGGATTCGAGGAGTTGAGCGGAAGCAGCAGGAACATCCCCAGTCCACCGGACTGGGGACTTTTTCAAATCCTCAATCCCTCCCTCAGAGAATGTTAGTATTCTCTCGATTAGGGAATAAGCCTCAAGAGGAACGAAGAGCCAAGCTATCAGGAGATTCTCTCTAAGTGACGGTTCTCCAAGAAGTTCCTGAGGGATCAAGTCGACGGAATGCCATGTCTCATCATGGACATGGAAGAAGACAATATCACAGAAATTCTGATAGAAAGGATTCCATGCAATATGAATCCATTAATGTCATCAATGCCATTGCTGCTGATTCACCAGATGAGGCTCAATCAGAGGGATCAGACGATGAGGTTCCTGCTCAAGAAGTTGCGCACACAGACCTAAATGAAGAAGGTGTGCGCACACGTAATCAAAGGCTTACCCAAAATCTGGGTATTCCTTCAAGTAACCCACTTCCCCCTCTCCAAAAAGGATCCAATAATGGGAAAGGAATGAATCAGGTTACTTCTCACCCTTCCACTGAAGGAGGTCAATCGCTCTCATTAGAGCAAAGGTTTGCACAACAGGAGGAAGAAATGAAAGAATTAAGAAGGTTGAATGCAGAACTACTTCAGAGTAGTCTTCTTCTTAAGAATGCTGAAGTCCGACAGCCGAAGGAATTTGTTGTAACTACTGAGACGGATCAATAATATCCTCCTTTATCAGTACACCCACAGAGGTCTAATCCTATGGGTCAAACGCAACAACGGTTGGCAGCACTACCATCAGTTGCAGCACCAACCACCATGTCTGTCCAAGCTCCATTCATTGAACCTACCCAAAACCAAGTTCAACCTGACGTTTCTCAAAAGTTAATAACTACTATTGAGTCATTAACAGCTCGGTTAGAAACTATGGAAGGGAAACGGGCGCAGGTTCAACCTGAAAAGAAAGTTTACCCTGAATGGGTAGATTCAATTTCTCCTCCATCCAGTTTTGGAAACCCTGTTTTCCCTACTTTCAATGGATCAGGCGACCCTGAACAACATTTGACACATTACGTGTCTTGTTGTGATCCTATGATGGGAACTCCAGAGCAGCAAGAAGCAGTGAAACTCAGATGCTTCGTGCGAACCTTGCAAGGACCAGCTTTTGTCTGGTATACAAGCTTACAATCCCGGTCAGTCATCGGATGGGAGGATCTTCATCAAAAATTCCTTCTTCAGTTTAGCTCAACTTTGCCAAAAACGACAGTTTTCGATCTTACAAACTGCAAGCAAAGGGAAAATGAAAGAGTCTCTGATTTCATTGCTCGTTGGAAGGGATTAACGTATTCCCTGAGTTTAGCACTCCCTCAGGAGGAATTGTTGCCAATCTGTGTGGCAAATTTGCGTGACGAATTACGTACTCCATTGATCCCTGTGAAATACACAGGAGGGTTTCGAGACCTTACTTCAATCGCTCAGCAGATTGAAGATTCCCTTATACAGGCTAAGGTTAAATCTCGTGTAATTCCATCAGCTCCAGGAAGAAGAATGGGTAAAGCAGAAACTGCTACAGTTATGCTTAAACAAGCACCTGTACCTATATCTACTTCAAAACCTTCATCTTCTCGAAGGACTCCACCTCCTGAACGCCAACAACTAAGGCCATTTCGTCCAAATGATCAAAGAGATCAATGACGAAAACAATTTGAGGATATGAAGAGTAAAACATACTCTTTCCGAAATGAGCAAGTTCCTGGTTACTTCATTGCAGCTCTGGAAAATAATTTGGTTCAATTACCAGTGCCCAAGAGGACAAACAAGGAAGGAGATGAAGACCGTCCCAATTATTGTCCCTTTCATCAAATGTTGGGGCATCCCATCCAGGAGTGTTTTGTCTTTAAAGACCTCCTGCAAAAGATGGTCGACTTGGGACAAGTCAAATTGAAGGGTTCTTCAGCTCATGTAGCGTATATTACCGCTACAGATCCAGAGGAAGGATGCGAGTGACAGGAAGTCAAAAGCAAAACTGCGAAAAAATATGATGATTGGATGGTCAGAAAGACAATCAATCGAACCCATTCCATTTTGCGAACACAATTGAAGAAGCCAATTGTGTCTCCTACAAAAGCTGCAGTAAATCCTCCATCAAAAGATAAATCCTCAAAAGGGCAGCGCAATTCAAAGAAGAAAGAGGAATCAGGAGAAGATGAGTATGTATCAAAGCCTAAATTGTTTTTGACTCTCGCAGATTTCATGCCATCTACTTCAGAGCCACAGGCACCGCCCCATCAAACGGCACAGCCTAAATAGGCTAACCAGGCAGAATCTTTATCAGACGAAGAGTTAATCTTTGGTTCTGTTAATATGATTCAATTAATAGATCCATATTCCAGTCTTGATAGGCCTGAATTCCCTATATCAAATAAGGGAATCCGAGGAAGTTCTGGAGGTTCAGGATACAGGGGAAGATGTGGATCTTTCCGAAGCCACTACTCTAATTCTACCCCTGCTAGCACTGTATATGCAGCAGAAACTCGTGGTAGAGCCCTTCAGCGAGCTCAAAAAGAACAAGCAAGTTCTTCTGCCAATGGCCAACTCAGTTTTGGCACAGTTATTTTGGAAGACCGATTAAAGGTTCCATCTTCTTTATCTCAGCAAGTAAATGGATCTAATCAGTCTAATCTTCCAAAACCAAGGATGTTGCCAACTTCAATACAAGATGCATCAGCTTCCAAAGCATCTGCTTCCAAGGTACCTGCTAAACCGCATATTCCTATTGGGAAACGCAGACCTCTAGATCAAAAGTATGATATATTGAAACACTTGGACCAAGTACCATCCAAGTTATCAATTTTGGATGCTTTGAATCTGTCAAAAGATCTTTGGGAAGCACTCATCGAAGCTTTGTCAAGTCCTCAGGAGTTTGAAGCTGAAATTGATGCAGATGAAATCTATCACATAGAGAATAATCCTGCAGAATGCCTTGCAGTGATATCTTTTACTGATAAAGATGAAGATGATGTTGTGCATGGGCACATAAAACCTTTGTACTTATCTGGAAAAGTCAATGGTATAGATGTTCGAAGAGCTTTCATTGACAATGGTTCAGGAGTCAACCTCATGCCCATTCGTACACTTCATCGATTGGGCCTCACGGAATATGATTTATCTCCTTCTACCATGATGTTGCAAGGATATGATAAAAATGAACAAGAACCACTGGGAGAAGTTACACTCAGAACTCAGTTTGGAGATCTTGTTTCCAATTCGAATTTCATGATTGTTGATCAAGACTCAGCTTTCAATATCTTGCTTGGAAGACCCTGGCTACATCAGCATGCAGCTATTCCGTCATCATACCATCAATGTCTCAAATACTGTTTCGATGGTCAAGTTGGAACATTGTATGGTGATAAGGCCCCGTTCAAGACATGTGAGTCTCAATACATTGAGGCGGAATTTTATCACATGAAGGGAAGATAAAAATCTACAATGAAGGAAATTACCAAAGTTAATGCTCCATATAGTTTGGAGAAAATTCCAATAAATCCATTTTTACATGTGAGTACAAATTATGTGTTACCTATCAGTCAAATTGACAAAATAGGCCCAAATCAAAATACTCTTATGGAAAGATCCATAATGTCAATTACGGCAATCGAGCCAGACAACATGGGAGAAATTGGTAATTTACCAAGCAGTGATGAAAGCATAAGTGGTGACGTTTTCATTTCGTCTGCTGAAGTCCAACAAGTCTATACTTCGCTAATCAGGCCAGAAGAAGTTATAGCAACACCAGAGGTGAATAATGATGTCGATTCTCAATCCATCATCTCCTCTTTATTTCCCAAAGAAGACCCTTTATCATCAATAGGGTCGGAAATGGAAGCTTCTTCTTCAAAATGTGAAAATTTTGACATCTCTTATGATCATGAGAATTTCATTTTTTCATCTACTTTACAAGTAGAAACGGAAGAAATAACACATGATGAAGAGGAAGAGGAAGATCTTAGAGATGCTCCTCCAGCATTTGAAGAGGGTATCTCTACCACTGTGGATGAACTCAGAGAAGTAAATCTGGGTACAGAGAAATATCCACGCCCCACTTTAATTAGTGCGGCCATGACCCTTGAAGAGAAAAAGATGTATATTTCTTTTCTAAAGCAAAATAAAGATATTTTTACTTGGAATTATACAGAAATGCCTGGGCATGATCCTGATGTTGCTACTCATCATTTGGGTTTACCAAAAGAACATCGAGGATTCAAGCAAGCCGCGAGAAGAACACACCCAACCTATGCTTCCAAAATTGAGGCTGAAGTGGATAAGCTTATCAAAGCTAACTTCGTCAGAGAAGTTCAATATCCCAAGTGGTTGGCTAATATTGTCCCTGTAAAGAAGAATAACGGACAAATTAGGGTTTGCATCGATTTCAGAGATCTTAATCGGTATTGTCCTAAAGATGATTTCCTAGTTCCGATTACAAAACTCTTAATTGATGCGACGGCTGGATATGAATTACTTTCTTTCATGGATGGATATTCTGGATATAATCAGATCCGAATGGCCCCAGAAGATGAGGAATATACAGCCTTCAGAGCTCCTCAAGGTGTGTTTTGTTACCGGGTGATGCCCTTTGGTTTAAAGAATGCAGGTGCAACATATCAACGCGCCATGCATCGTATCTTCAAACCTCTTTTAGGGAAGTTTGTTGAATGCTATGTAGATGATTTTGTAGTTAAATCCAAACAACGTTCTAATCACTTGGCTGATTTTAAAGTCATATTCCACAAGCTTCGACAACATAATTTGAAGATGAACCCCTTAAAATGTGCTTTTGGGGTAACCTCAGGAAAATTCCTCGGCTTTGTTGTACGCCATCGTGGTATTGAAGTCGATCCTGAGAAGACCAAATCAATCCTTGGTATGTCACCTCCTCAGAATTTGAAATAATTAAGAGGACTTCAAGGACACTTAGCCTATATTCGGCGTTTCATCGCCAATTTGGCAGGCAAAAGTTTACCCTTTACCAAATTATTGAAGAAAGGAGTCACTTACCAGTGGACTGAAGAATGTCAAGAAGCATTTGATGTTCTCAAGAAATACCTCTTGAGTCCACCAGTACTCATGCCACCTGTTGAGGGTAGACCTCTTATCCTCTATGTGACATCTTTAGAGCGATCATTGGGTGCCTTTCTCGCTCAAAAGAATGATGCTGGGAATGAAAATAGTCTCTACTATCTCAGTAGAACTATGCTTGAAGCAGAAACCCGGTATTCAAGTATTGAAAAGTGCTGCCTAGCATTAATCTTTGCAGTTCAGAAACTGAGACACTACCTGCAACATCATGAGGTCCAATTGGTATCTCGTAATAATCCGCTCAAATTCATCCTTAGTCGTCCAATGCTTACAGGACGTCTGGCAAGGTGGGCGGTTATTCTACAGCAGTTCGACATTCAGTATGTGTCTCAAAAGGCAATTAAGGGCCAAGCTCTGGCTGATTTCCTGGCTGAACATCCTTCAGTGGAAGACATGTATTCAGATATCGAACTCCTTGATGAGGAAGTTTTCTCTATTCAAGAGAGTCCTCAAACATGGGAAATGTATTTTGATGGTGCTTCTAGAAGTCCAACAGGGAAGAAAATGGAAAATCCTAAATTCAACAAAGTTGGTTTAGGAATTGTGCTCATTTCTCCAGATAAGGCAGTGTTACCTTATTCCTTTTTGTTGTGGGAAGGTGGTACCAATAATGAAGCCGAATACCAAGCTCTCATTACAGTCTTGGAATTAGCGCTTCAAGCACAAGTGAATCACTTAAAGGTAAAAGGTGATTCAGACCTGGTAATCAAACAAATCAATGGGGATTATTCAATCAGAAAAGAAGAATTAATACCTTTGTATGATTACTTCAGAGAGTTAATGTCAGAATTCCCTTTAGAACCGACATTTTCTTATGTCCCAAGATCACAAAATGCTCAAGCTGATGCACTGGATAATATAGCCACAGCTTTAGCAGATCCAAATCGGGACGAGACAACCATCTGTATTGCCCACCGTCGTGCAATTTCACCTTATGTTCAAGTCAGAACAGAGGAAATTAATGAAATTAGTCCCATTCCTGAACCGTATGGTCATACTACAGGATGGATGTCACCTATCAGGGAATACCTTCAAAATGGAACACTTCCACCTGATAGAGCCGAGAAAGAACAAATTCGGCGACGTGTGGTCAATTTTACTCTTTATGATAGCCCAAACCACCTCGAGAAAATTCTATACAAACGTGGTTTTGATGGAGTTCTCTTCAGATGTATTGATGGTGAAGAGACAATGGCTGTCATAAAAGAAGTGCATGCAGGAGTCTGTGGTGCCCACCAGTCTGGACATAGACTGTCTGATCAAATTCGAAGGCTTGGATACTTTTGGCCTTCAATGATACAATATTGTGTTAATTTCACAAAGAAGTGTCATTCATGCCAAGTATATGCCAAATTCATTCATAAACCTCCAGAGTTGCTTCATACAGCTAAATACTCATGGCCATTTTCCACATGGGGAATGGATGTGGTGGGACCTTACCCTTCAGCTACGGCCAAGCAGTTTAAGTACATTCTTACTGCTACTGATTTCTTTTCCAAATGGGCAGAGGCAGTACCTCTCAAAGAAGTCAGTTCTAAATGCATTGTTAGCTTTATCAAGTCTAACATCATTACTAGATTTGGTGTCCCTCATACCATATTGACGGACAACGGCACCAACTTCTGTTCTTCTGAGGTAAAGAAATTGTATCAAGAATACAACATTAAGTCCAACCATTCATCTCGATATCATGCAACGGCTAATGGCCAGATAGAGGCCTTCAACAAGACTCTTTAAAATATACTGCAAAAGATGGTGGATAAAGATAAGAGGTCATGGCCTGATAAACTCTTTCATGCTTTATGGGCTTATCGGACTACCACTCGCAATGCAACGCGGTCAACTCCATATTCATTGGTATATGGAACAGAAGTAGTCTTGCCAATTGAAGTTCAATTTCCCTCACTCAGAATAGCCATTTGTGATCAGTTATCTACAGATGAGCAATCCCAAAAGCGGTTGAATGAATTGGAACAGTTAGATGAGAAAAGATTGTGCACTTTGCACCACTTGGAAATCTATCAGAATCGAATAGCACGAGATTTTAACAAAAAAGTTCGTCTTCGTTCATTCATTCAGGGAGAATTGGTATTGGTTCTCAGAGCACCAATGATACCAGGAAAGAAGCCTCCCAAGCTTGAACCAAAATGGGAAGGACCTTATTCAATACATAAGGTCTACTCCAATGGAGCGTATTCTCTAATCTCAATGGATGGAGAACACATCACGACTCCAACTAATGCCAGATTTCTGAAGAAGTATTTTGTATAAACACAAAATATTGTTCCCAGATCCAAAACAGTCACATTGGTTCATGATATGTCCTACATGACATTAAACTGTTATTTTGTCCCTGCTACATGACACTAAACTGTGCAGCACCAATAGTCCTAACTGCAAGACTTTAAACTGCATAGTTCCTTTTTTATGTCCGACATGACACTAAACTGTATTATGTCCTATCTACATGACGTTAAACTGTACAAAAGTTCCTTATTTGTCCGAGATGACATTAAACTATATTTTTTCCGAGATGACATTAAACTATATTGTGTCCTAGCAACATGACATTAAACTGTGTGGCACTTCCAACGTCCAGCATGACGATAAACTGTAAAAAGTCCCCAGAACTGATATCCTCATATTGGTTCACCTTAGTCCTAGCTACATGACTTTAAACTGTACAACACTAGTTCATCCTTGCTATATGACGTTAAACTATACAACAATGGTCCAATATGACTTTAAACTGCAACTTCGTCCCACACGACATTAAACTGTGAAAAAATTCCCTAAACCATCCAGCATGACCTTAAACTGCATCATCCCTGGTCCATGTATATGACCATAAACTATTTATGTCCAGCAAGACGTTAAACTATGACGTCCTAACTACATGACGCTAAACTGTATAAAAGTCCCTCACGTCCGGAAAGACGTTAAACTATATAATCATCAAAGGTCCAGCATGACATTAAACTGCACCATCCATGGTCCATGAATATGACCTTAAACTATTCACACTTTCGTCCAATATGACGTTAAATTTTATTGTCCCCATCGTCCTAACTACATGACGCTAAACTGTACAGAAAGTCCTTGATATGTCCTACATGACATTAAACTGTTATTTTGTCCCTGCTACATGACACTAAACTGTGCAGCACCAATAGTCCTAACTGCAAGACTTTAAACTGCATAGTCCCTTTTTTATGTCCTACATGACATTAAACTGTGCATCGTTAAGGTTGTTATTACCTCTTGTTTCTCACACCGAGTATGACTCACGTGAGCTTAGAGCAAATATCAACCATAATACTCCCCTTGGGCCACTAACCATGTGTAAGTCCCAACAACATTTTTTTAGATCATTGTCCCCAAGAACAACTTGATCATTAATTCATTCTTTAATTGAACTACACGGACTTTGATCCTTGCCCTCCAGGCTGGGTATGTAGGCAACCTCCCAGGGTTCAAGCCCAAAAACAATCTCTTCACATCGGTTCACCACCATCTCATATGATGTTGATTTGTGAAACCGCCCCTGGAATCAATATATTTACATTGATTCAATTTCGTCCTTGTTATATGACGTTAAACTATACAACACTTTTGTCCAGTACGACAATAAACTACAATATTCTTTATTTCCTCATTTGAGAAGGAACCATTATTGACATTGATTTTTTCAATCATGTTTCATTTCAAAAGACTACGTGCATACATGGTAATGCCTAAACTTTTTATCTCAAGTTAAACCATCATTGCACTAAAATCCCCTTTCACCCTTCACACGTACGAACCAAATTTGTACAAAGGGTAGTTCTAGAACTACGTGGGCTTGATTCCCATCCTTATGGGATATGTAGGAATGTTCGAGTATCCCTCGAATCCAGCCCCAAGTCTTTTGGGCCTAACCCCAAATTTCACTTTCAATCCCTTGGCTGAAAAGTCCTCATGAAAACACACACTGTGTATTCATTATTATGGTCCGAATTCTATGACCCTAAACTAAGATCACTCATACTTTCGTCCTGCACGACGTTAAACTGTATTTCTAGAACTACGTGGGCTTGATTCCCATCCTTATGGGATACGTAGGAATGTTCGAGTATCCCTCGAATCCAACCCCAAGTCTTTTGGTCCTAACCCCAAATTTCACTTTCAGTCCCTTGGCTGAAAAGTCCTCATGAAAACACACACTGTGTATTCATTATTATGGTCCGAATTCTATGACCCTAAACTAAGATCACTCATACTTTCGTCCTGCACGACGTTAAACTGCATTTCAAGAACTACGTATGGCTTGATTCTCATTCTTATGAGATACATAGTGAAGTCCAAAATTTCAATTCAGGACCCAGCCACAACATGATTATGGTTATCATTGACCTATGTATCTCTATATACATTGGACAATACCCATATTTATGTGTTATAATCCTAACCTTAAATATTTTCAGATCTTCATAACCCTTTTCATGACTTCTAATCACAAAAATGTCAAACTTCTGAGAATTATTTTTCCTGACTATGCAGCACGTGCTCATAGGTGGCCTTGCATAAACAGTCCACATAACAGACTTGTCAGCCAAAAGATGCTATTTATTTGACCATGCAGCCAATGCCCTTAGGTGGCCCTGCATATTTCAACCCCCTAACGGGTTTTGTTAAATAATAGTAACTTCATTCTTGGGAAGAATGCCTCTTTTGTCCTTATTTGTCTTAAACGACAGTATGTAGGGATCCGCAAAAAAATAGCCATCCTTAACATATTTGTCCCATATCCTTTTTCATGATCTGAAAGTATTCAAGTCTATGGTTTATTCTTCTTCCCTACGTTTGGGTTAGACCTTTGTAGGAGTGATGTTCATCCAGTTCTTCGATATTTTTGTTCGGAAATATCTTCTCCATATTCAAGTACCTCTTTCCATACAACAAACTCTATACTTTAGAAAATTTGAATCTCCATAAACTTTCACTGGATTTTAACATTAGGAAAGTAAATTTCTGGGAGTTCTTTTGCCTGACTATGCAGCACGTGCCCATAGGTGGCCTTGCATAAACAGTCCACATAACAGACTTGTCAGCCAAAAGATGCTATTTATTTGACCATGCAGCCAATGCCCATAGGTGGCCCTGCATATTTCAACCCCCTAACGGGTTTTGTTAAATAATAGTAACTTAATTCTTGGAAACTACTTCTTCTAATTCCTTTTATCTCTTTTTCATATCATTCCTCAGATTCAAATATTCTTAAGCCATAGTTTACATTTTTTCTCTCATACTTGAGTATGGTAATATGTTTTCAGATAAATTGTCAAGTAATTGAATCAATTTTAATCTATTTTGGTCAAAGCTATTTCGACCTTAAACATTATCCCCTTTATGTCCGGCATGCATGACTTTAAACTGCCCACAAAAGACAAAGGAACTCTGAATAAAAGTCAAGTTCCAGCTCACTAAATATATATTTATGTATAATTTAGGTAATATTGAGCAATTAAAAAGTTCAAAGTTTGTAGGATTATTTGTAATAATCCTAGTAAAAATCAAACTATGCTTACTAGGCCCATTGGCTTAAGTAAATTTGAAGCAGGTAATGAAAGAATGCAGGTACAAATGATTGAAGACGAAAGTGTTTTTCATTGATACACAGGAGATAGAAAGACATACACAAACTGGAGTCTCTTCTCTTTTTCAAGAATTACAGAAGATTGTCAACATAAGTCTTCATTTGATGTATAGCATCCTGAGCCTTATCAGCAGTTACTTGAAGCTCGTGCACTTGAACAGCTTCACTCTTTTCAGCTTGCTGAAGTGCCTTCTTAGCATCTGCGATGGCTTTCATGCCATTCATATGAGTTTCATCCAATGATTTATTAAGCTGATCAAGTTCCCCAGTAACAGCATCTAACTGTTGCTGGAGTTGCACCTGCTGGACGACCTTTTCTTTGATTTTTTGCTTCAGATCCTTCATCTTGGTAGCATAATCAGCTTCAGCTTGGGATATCGCAGCCTCAAATTCGCCTATGTTGACTGACAATTTCACTCTGGTCAAATCTTCGCGACTTGTCTGCACTTGCTCCCTCCTGAAAATGATCTGTTTCACCGCAGCATGGATCTTTTCATACCCAAAACCACCAAGTCCCAGTATAACAAATTGGGATGACAATCGAGAAATTTTTTATGGTAGCTCTTCTAAAGGCACCCCAGATATGATGTTCCATATGTTGTTCCATGCCTTACGTCGTGAAAAGCTGAATGCTTTAAGCATCTCTGGATCTGATTCAATATCATCGTCAGAAGGGGGTATGTAATATGGAATTAGCGCGCTTAGGGAAGTGCCTTGTCCTGCTCTTTCCCCCCTGACTTGTGCTTCTTCACTTTCAATTCCCGTTGGGGTAGAGGCTGAGGCCTCATCTCCGGATATAGTCATTGCAATTGTTGGTCCTGCATGATTAATTTAAAGGTTTAGTCAGCTTCAAAGGATAACAAAAGAATAGATTGTCTTGAGAATAAAGTACAATCACAAATATTGTTATCCCTTACCCAAGGGTGGTTCAGCAACCTGAGAAGACTTCTCCCCATCTTTCCTGGTTTCAACAGGATTTTCAAGATGGGTCTCAGGAGAGTTTATTGGATTTAGCTCTACTTGAGATAATGTTTCTGCAATGATAGGGTTGACAATAGTGTCCACACCCTCTTCGGGCATTGGCAGTTCAGCGGCTTCTACGGAAGAAACTGCATATTATTTTCCATCATGGTTAGAAGTATATTTTTTTAAAAAAAATTGGGCGAAGGGTAGCACTCATGCCCAAGGTCTTCTAAATCATATGAAAACTTAGCATGATCATAAAATTCTTCAAAAGTCATTCCTTGATTCATCATTTCATCCAATGATACTTCAGAATCTTGATTAGTCTCACAAGTGGGAGCATTTGCTACATCTTCTTGCCGACTTATGTCCTGCAACCCTTGACACTGGACAACATCTTCAGTAGTAGGAGGGATACTGGGAATGGATGGTAGCTCTTCTCCAGGAGCAACCAAGTCAGCCTGGGTCTGTGATTGTTCTACAACACCCTCCACGACCTTTGAAGGAGGGTCAGTCCCTTCCCTCAAGGGGGAAATTGAAGAAGCCCCTGCAATCCTCAGAAATATGAGTAACCATATGATTATGGGTATAAACTCATGATTGTTCGAAAGACTTACCACTGCTAATGAAACGTTTAGATATGGATTTCCTCCTTCGTTGCCTTGGCTTCTTTTGTTTTTTTGGAGTATCAGTAGTCTCCTTTATTGGAACTTGGATTGGCGAATGGAAGGCTATGTCCAGTGCCTCATTCATGGCCTACTGGCCTGGAGATATCTCGCCTGGTTCACGAGGAGAATCAGCAGCAACCCCGATAGCAGTACCACCAGGGCTATATTGTGGCGAAGGAACCCCGGTTCCTTTCTTTGAAAGCTGCAAGATGAAGAAAATAACTTCCTTAAGTAACAAAGCTTCAACTGAAATCAAGTTGAAAAGAAAATAAGGAAAGAAAACTTACATCTTCAGGAGCCACGTACTCTTGCCATTCCTCATCTTTAGAACCACCATCCCCCTCAGTGGCACCACGATCAATCATTTACTTCACCCGCCTGGTGATAGGAACCGAATCATCAGTGGCATATATGAGCATTTCCAGCTCTCTGATGTAAGCTCTCACTTCATTGGGGTTATCTCCATATTGAAGGTTTTTAGAAGCTACAAGATTTCCTATTCCAGGAATTTGTAGGCCCTCACACAAATCCAACCAGGCGGTCTCAGTATCACAGTATAAGCTCTGCCATAGATGAACAGCCTCTGGTCTTAGATATAAAGGCTGTGAGGAAGGTCCTACAATTTTTGATTTTAATCTCTTCCCAGCTCCTGCAACTACAAATAGAGAATAAGAATGTAAGACTTATTACTTTATAAAGTAGCAGTGATTGAAATTTCTACAATGAAATAACTCACCAGGAGTTGATGGAGTGGGTCTTTTAATTCTGGCCGGAGGATTATATCGGGCACGAAACCGCTTTGCTGCCGGTTGTGCCTCATCATCCCTATCGTGATAATCCGATGAATCAGTTCTAGAAGAGGAATTTGTTGAACCTATTTCAGGTGGAGAAGCGTCACTTTCATGAGGAAGGGTTTCTTTCTCTACAGTCCTCTTCCTCTTTCCCACTTGATATACTGGGTGATTCAATATCCCTTTAGGGTATGATGCTATCCAGTGTTCGGCATAAAATGTAGTCAGATTATGTGCCGCTTTTTCAACTGGTAGATCAAAAACCGCCCCAGTCTTCTCTCTTGATGTCAGCAACCATAGTTGTCGAGCAACCATCGGATGTTGCTCTAACCTGACATCTACCGGAGGGGATACAACAATCTGTTGCAAACATTTGAATTGGCGTGCAAATATATATGGAGCATAGGCCTCACATATGATTTCTCCATCAATCCTGGCTACTAACACGCCATCCCTGCAAGCTAGCATGTATGCCCTCAAATCCAAATGGGTTGTCCCATCATCAACAAACCGCCCGGATGGCGGACTTCCAAAGGGAAAGAAGTTGAATTCCTTAAACATGCTCAGTCTTACTTTCATGTCATAACCATTAACATCTAATGGAGAAATTCCATAGAATGCTTGCACTGACGGTCTGAAAGAGCTTCCAGGAATTTGTAATCCATTCTGTACATTGTAAGTCCTGAAGTGAGTGGCGATCCATCCCCACAAAACCTGGAATGGTCCCACTATTCTTAAAGGAGATTTACCCTGGAAGACGTGAAGTAAACTCCTGTGAATCTTTGCTAAAATGGGGGTAGCTAACCCAACCATTTTTCCCTCAGCCAACTTTGCCGCAATGAAGAAGGTCCCTGGCCTAACGCCTCCCTTCGAATCCCTGACCGACAAGAGATAAACAATGAGCCACATTGCCAAGAAACCCTCCAGACGAGTTTTTTTTGGAATTCTTTGATTCACTTCATATCCCCACTTTTCAAAATCTCCTGCTTCTAGAGTTGGCCAGAATGTGCCAGGAGCTCCTCTCTTCTCAGGTTTTGGACAAGTGGTAGGACGTCTGGGCCTGGTATCCTTGGATTTCTTTTTCTTGGATCCTTTTTCTTTTGGCTCCATCCTTTTCTTCTCAGTAAGAAACAAATTCATCCATTCTTCCGGATGAATATCTTTTCTAAAATGAGTTAATGAGGTCTCTGAACTCTTGAGCCTGTGAAAGATTTTAAATAATTCTCGAGCTAAAGAAGGAGTCTTCTCTGAATCATTCCAAGTCACCTTGGGAGGAATGAATTCATCATACATATCGCCCAAGATTGGAGATCCTGAAATCTTGTGGACATCCCACAAACTGATACCTACTTCTCCATGAGTCAAATGGAAAGAATTAGTCGCTGGGCTCCAGTGGCTGAGTATCTCTGGCACGAAGTTATCATGTCTGTAAACATATGTTTGCCCAACCCAAAAAGCCTCATATATTGCAGCTCTCTTCAGATCCTCAATAAACTCTATGCAAGTCTGTCGCACCCAGTATGCCCACATCCAAGTTGGCTTCACACCTCCCCCAGGACGGAAATCCCAACTTTTCTTCCAGCCTTTGGATTGATCCATCTGAGCATTTCGGAAGATTGAAGGATGACAATGTGGTTGAAGCTCAGGTGTATGTTTTTTCAGATCTGGTGTTCAAGGGCTATGATGCATCACATAAGCCTTCTCCACTGTTCTAGAAGTTAGAAATACTCCTCCACCTGAGATATTTGCTGAAGAAAAATTGGTATAATTCTGAAACCACGAAAATGGAAGATAGTTCTTTACTTCTGGAATAATAACTTCTTGTAGATGACCATAGCCATACAAAGGTAGATAAGTGCAGTGAGGAAAGTTGCGATGATATTTCTTCAGATACTTAGCCAAATCTGGAAGATTACTATCTTTGACAGTATAGTAATCAGGGCCAATGATATCCATCATATCATCTATCCGCTTGCTAGCCAGTTCATCAATTAATCCAGGTCTAAGAGCCATTGAATCTGCACAGGAGTTGAATAAATTAAACTCTTAAAATGGGTTTATTTTTCATAAAATTTGTGAAAGAATTTGGAAAAAATGGCTAAGGCATTAAGGCGTGCAAGTGTGGAGATGTCGCGCAAATGATACATGTGCCGCGCAAGTTTTTGTCGTGCAAGTATTACCGCGCAAGCCCTATTACCTTGAGAGTAGCGCGGCAGCGAGGAAACAGTGGAAAAAGAAGACTTGCGCGGCAAGAGCTCGAGAACTTCGGGATCAGGTGTTATCCACGGCCAAAAGCGGTGTATTTATAGGCAAGGAGGCCTATCTGCGCGCCGCACTCAGAGCGCTTAAAGCCTGCGCGACGCAAACTTGCGCGCCGCCCTCTGTGCACTGAAGACTTGGGCGCCACCCTTTTCCTTTGGATGGATTCAATTTCCTCAGAGTCAAATCCTCATTTCTCTCCGGATCCAACTCTGAGGGGGGACTTTTGTTGATGCTCCTTTTGTCACAGAATCTAAAGATCGGAAAAGGGAATATCTGAGCTCAAAGTGATTCAACCTTTGAAGAAAACATCAAAAATCGACAAAGGCATGAACAAAGGATCAACAGCAATATCACCGCACAAGTTATCTAACTGTCTCACAAGTGTACTTGCGCGATGACCTGGGCCGCGCAAGTGACTTGCGCGACCTAAGTGGTAACCGCCCGGTAACCGCCCAGGGCCTTCTTTTGCCTATAAATAGACCCTGTGGGCCCCCCATTCGAGAGGATCTTTTTCCAGAAACTCGGATTGAAGCTCTCGACGCCCAAGTCTCTTCTTAAAGCTTTCGGAACACTTCTAAGGTAATTTCTTACCTAGAATGGAAGATCTAAAGAGAAGAAAGAAGGCCAAAGTGTTGAAACTTATCAAAACTTGCGCGCCGACTTATTTCCTTCAATATAACTTGCACGTCCCTTTTCTGGAAGAACCTCAAGAGGATTCTAAAGGGTTTAAAAAAGATTCACTCAAATATTTCAATGCTGGTTGAAAATCGCGCAAGTACACCATGTGTCGCGCAGGTATACCTGCGCGACCAAAACTTGCGCGCCCACGGAAGACTTGCGCGCCTTTCAAGACTTGCGCACCCCTATCTTTTTGGGTGCCCATCTTGCCCATTTTTACCCCTCTTAAGCCATTTCACCTTTCCTATTCAAGATTCAGTCTTCAAGACACTCTTCAAAGCCATTTATGGCATGATTTCTTGATTTGATTTCCCTTATCTGAAAGGAATTCGGTGGAATATCTCTCAAAACCTAGTGATTTATACATCTTTATGTCACCAAAGATTGAGAGTTCGTTCATTCAACCTCATCCTTTAAGATGAGAGAATCCTTAACCTGGGTCTCCTTTTTTAGGAATAATCCCCAGTTATAAATCTCCTAATCTGGGCATCTTCTTCAGGAGTAAGCCCCCAAATTCTTAAAGTTTCCCAAACTTGGGCATCCTCTTCAGGAGTAAGCCCCAATCTCAAATACTGGGCATACTTCTCAGGAGTAAGCCCCAAACCCTTAATCCCTAACCTGGGTCTCTTTTTCAGGAATAAGACTCAGTCATAATCTTGGGCTTCCTTTTTAGGAGTAAGCCCCAAGTCCCCTAACCTGGGCCTCCTTTTCAGGAATAAGTCCCAGTCATAATTTTGGGCATCCTTCTTAGGAGTAAAACCCAATCATAAGTCCCCTCCTAATTTGGGCATCCTCCTTAGGAGTAAGCCCCAAGATTAGAGTATTCAAATCTCCATGAAGCACATATACCTTTATGGACCCTGTTCATGGATTTTTTCTCCCTAAAAGTAAATCCTAAACCTTCATCTATTTGGGCAGTCATACATACATAAGCCCCAAACAATTTCTTATGATTGCATCTTTCATGGCACAATTGTCTAATTTTTACCAATACCTCTTGTTTCTCACACCGAGCATGACTCACGTGAGCTTAGAGTGTAAAAGTAATTATGACATTCTTCTTTGAGCCATCAATCATAAACATCATACTTCATTACTCGAACTACGTGGGTTCTGATTCCTTTTTTCAAAACAAAGGATACGTAGGTAGACCATTTATGGGTTCTATCCCAACTTTGAAATAATCCCTGTCCTTCTGAATGACGATAAACTTCAAGTGCCCCACTGAGTGGCTTTAAAACCAGCCTGTTCATCATAATGACCAAGAGATTTTTTATATCAATGTTTTGAAGGATACCATTGACCAAGAATCTCTAAAAAGATATAGATGATTCTCTATTGATGAAGAACCTCGAATACATATAAAAGATTCTCTAAATTTCTTGCATATTTAATCATTGATTGTTAAAACTAAAGGAAAGATCATTTTATACTTGGTAATGTAATAAGGATTCACGAACATAACTTAAATCTATAAAGAGAGTCCCGGAGTAGACAATAATTCCCCTCAAAAAGGTGTGATGAGTCCGACCTCCCATCCTCTCGACCAATGAAAATTCCTAAGCCTCATTAGTCCACAAACTAATGAGCGCCTACCTTTGGAAAGTAGGTCCAAACGGATGTGGAATCATTGGATGTTTTAGGTTCTACGAACAAACCCGCTAGAAACCGATCGGAACGTTTGAATCTCCCATCCAGGAGGTCATCCCCGAAATCCGTGCGAAACAACCATCAATTACATTCATTGACCTCATTGAACTCATTGACAATAAATACAACTCAACTAATAAAGTGGTCCCAACAGACACATCATCTATTAAGATAAATAATTTAACATTTTAGAAAATTTTGATTGATAATACTGATAAAGAATATATACAAAAGTGGAAATTATTGATAATAACATGCTCATTCTGGTTTTGAGTTATTTTAAAGTGATTACATATATGATTTATTTTCATGATTATAATTTTAATAAAATTTCATCAGTAATACTGATTATTATTACTCATGTTATGACCTAATTAATCAATATTTTATATTTACCATTTTTGAGAGGTAATTTAATTTTTTTCATATTATTTATTATATAAACTTTCTTAAGAGATTATAAACATATACATCACTATGAGAATTTTATTGATGATATGATTTTATGAAGGAAAATTTTGAATTACATTAATATTATCAAGTCCATCATTTGATTATTTTTAACACATTTTATCTTAATACCTAACCTCCATTTTATCCTTTTATAAGCTTATATAGACCATTAATTTCCTATAGGAGGCCACATTAAAAGACAATTTATTCTTTCTAGACTAATTCTTTAGAATAATTTTATTATTTTAATTGATCATAAAAAAGGGAATATGGGTGATTTCATAGATCTGTTGGAATTTTTTTTTGAAGTTTATAAAGTGGGGATTCATCTCTTGATTATTTAGAAAATTGGATCACATTATATTTGTGATTATTCTTACATAGATTCTCAATTTTTGACAAAAAATGAGCAATGAAAAACCTTGGATAAAGATTTGGTTAGCCACATTCCCCCTTCTTTTATTACTATTACAATAAGTGTTGGAATGTGATTTATGGTGAGTATTAGGATTCTATTTTTTGACTTATAAGGACGTGGTAATTTCTTCTTATAGAAATTCCATTAAAAATTTATAAAAAATAAGATAAAGAGGAAATTTCATCACTATTTTGTATGTTCAAGCTATGATCCTAGGAGGAAATTAGAGAACGGAAAATAGAGATTGATAATATTTTAGTGATTAGGAATGATAAGTTATTTTTGAATGAGATTAATTAAATATATTGCATTTAATATTAAAAATTAATCCTCCTTTTTTAGACTTTAATTATTATTTTTTACATTATGAACTACCCACTGTAAACCTTAAATAATTAACCTTATAAAAATCATCTTGATTATTGCGATTCCAAATATATATGGATATTTAGATAAATTTAAAGCTTATAGATAGAGTGAATATACTTAAAATTGATCATAACTATAACTAAATTATATTGAAGGATATGTGTAATTATTTTTTGATATGGTAGATCATAAGTGTCATTGATAATAATGAAAGGTTATATAATTGGTATTGAGGAGAAAAATAATTTTGAGTGGGACTTATAGAAGAGGTATTATTGAAACACTCATGATTTGAGGAGTTTTTTACATTTATAATTATTAATTATAAATTTATATTTATTAGTATAATAAATTTAATATTTACCTTGTAACATTTTGGATTCATTTTGATTTAATATTGAGATTTTTCTTGGTGACCGATAAAAATTTATGTGTGGGAGAATTTGATGACCCAAAATTATGCATAATATTTTTCCATGAATTTAATTCTCATATGGATCAAATATAGTCTCATATTTTTATTTTTTAATAATTTTTTAGAGAAAAGAAGAATATATGAATTTTAGAAAATCATTGTAATAAATTAATTTAATATCAACAAAGTCATGCAGAAAAACATGATATTATAATGCAGTTTAGTCTATATAGACTTGCATACGAATAAATAAGAAGAAACCATGGTGTATCTATTTTAACATGATATTATACCTCTATAAAAGAATAACTTCGAATAATTGAAAGAAATTTTATTACACAATTCTAATGAAATCCATATTACAAATGATTTTTGTATGAGTAAATTCCATGGGTAAAAATTCAACCAATTATGAATCATGAAGTGATGTTTCCCTTAATGATGCAATTAAGATAAGATGATTTGACTAATTATGAACTGAAATTTCAAGTCATATCTCAACACTCTATTCAATTCACAATTATCCTATGGAATATATGAAAATATAAAGTCATATATGAAATATTTGGTGGTTGTACCATGATCCTCGAGGATCTAAATGTAAAGAAAGTGGAGATAAGAACATCTCACCAAAACTATCATCATTTAACCATGATTAAGGAGTGATATATTCTGGAATAAATATAAAAATTATGATATATGGATGGAGGAGTCATGAGGACAACTATATAGATGTATTATGGTGAAACTGAGGTTTTCTCACTATGATTTAATTGAAGACATTAGAAAAAGGGTTGAAAAAACAATGCATTTTTAGTGGGTTAAAATTGATTATTTAAAGTATTGGGGATATTTACAATGAGTTTAAGAGGCCTTGGTTTACATTTATGGTCAATCAGAGTTTAATTTAGTAAGTTATGTTTATTTTTAGAGCATTATAGGGTACCATCATCTACCACAACAAGTGGTAATATTTTGTCCCACCTTTGTCTGAACTGTCATGGTCTAAACACCTATTTTGTGGCATGATATATCTAAAATTTTAATTTTTGAGATATAAATACACAAATATATATGAGAACTAACCTATATTTTTTATATGAATTATGGTGGACCCTAAATAAATGTTAAGGACTATTTTGGGAAATATTTTACCACTATTAAAGAAAAATGGGATGAGAAGTTCCTGGAAAGATATTATATATATACACACATATAAAAGGAAGATCATGATACCTGGAAAAATCATTGACCACTTAGGATACTATAGTTTGAGGTTCTTATTCTACCAACCTAGGATTATTTGTGGCTATTATGATAGGTTGATGGAGGTATGAAATATCTACAGATCTAGATAGGATTTCCTTTCTTTCCATTATCTTTAGTTTTCAATTGTGTAATTTTGGAATTCCTATATTGAATGATTCTTATTTAAAGAAAGTTTTCTATTATTTATTAATCTTATTTTAATTATTTTTGTTCTAAAATATCTTTTATGATTTATAGTTAATTCATTATTGATGAAAATCAACTATAAATGGATAAAATCATAAAAGAAGGTGGAAAAATGAGAAATAATTTTTACGAGATATTTTAAATTATACTTTGATCATGAGTTAGATTTATTAAATAATATCATGTTTTGATTAAATTTATTTATCTTATTTTTCATTAGATCATTAAACAAGCATTTTTAATAATTAAATAAACCCAAACTACTAGAGTAAATTAATTCATGAGGGTGAATTGAATTATTCTTTATATTTTTCAATTTGAACTTAATGCACATAATTTATTTTTAATATTATGATGATTAAGAGTTTAGATGCTAAAGTAGTATTAATTTAAATTTATCACATGGATTTCAATTACATTTATAATAAGAAAACAATTAATTTGATTGATTTTAAAATTCAAATTGAATTATTTTCATTATATAAAAACCATCATTGGAAATTAGTTCCACTCTCTTTGTTTTATTCATTTGTAGTTAACACTTTTACATAGTTTATTTTAGATTATAATTCAAATTCCTAATCATACTTTTAATATATAACAATTGGTTATAAATATATAAGTGATATAACTAATTTTTAGTTGTATCAACCATGTACTTATGCTATAATATTCCTTTGAAGTTAGTGTTGGTTTATGAAACAAAATTTTTAAGCTTTGTCCATCATGAGAAGTAACAATGCTAGTTGGTGTTCAGTATTGATCATTGTTCCTTATCCATTAGTTAATCAACACAAAAATAAACAAGTTAATGGAATCATAATTCTATAATGTTTTTTAAATTTTCATTTACATTCCATGGAAGTTACGAGTATGATTCATGAATAAAAAATACATAATGCACTTGTTTTGGTAATTTTAGGAAACATAATTAGTTATTTTAATAATGAGTAAACCATTATTTATTACTATTAAAAATTATATAAACAACTTAAATGCATAATTAAAACTGTATATTACTATTATTTATGTTTTCATACTCATCTATGATGATAATTTTATAAAATCGTTAATATAGGTGGTTAAACTAACCAAAATGAGAACTTTTTATATTGAATGAATGAGTAAGAATAAATTTTTTATTATTATAATTTCAATTTTTTAGAAAAAAAATGATTCAAATTCCATGTTACTAAAGTTTTAAATTAGATTGAAGAAGAGATAGAGGATTAAGATAAGTAAAATCATTAAGGAAAAAATAATACTTATATTGAGGAGTGAAATCTTTCCTTAAGGGAATTCATTAAAATGGGGGATTTGAGACACCTTTTTATGAACAGAAGATAGAAAAAACATAAGTGGATTCAAGGAAAAGGAATTTTTTTCACATATAGACCCAGATAACCCATCTTTCTAGGATCTAAACCTAAATGCGGTAAGACCAGAAGGACATTCTCGATCCCCAAGGGATGAAGACTAGCACATGGGCATCAAACAAAAAATATAGGGAATTATTTTAACAAACCTAAAATAAGATACATAGAATACATACATAGTGGAATTAAATAATTGAATAAAACTAAAATAAATATATACCATAACCCAAGTGAAACAGCCGTAGCAATACAACTCTAAAACAATAGATAAAACCCAAGGTACATTTCCAACCAAACTAGAAAGGACAACTAAAACCAAAAACTACTACTCCATGTGATATGTGGGAAAATCCCCACCATATCACTACCAACTACCCAGACCCAGCTCACATGAACCTCATCACCTCACTACGTTTCCTTTTCTTTTCATGTATTAAAAAGATATAACAAGGTCTACACACCATCAAAGGGGTGTATAGGATGTGAGATAAATAGGATCAGTATGATCCCACCCAGTTATTCCATATCAAGTATTTGTACAACAATAAAAATATGCTCAATTTTTTGAAAATAATGGCATTAAAAGATGTTAAAAAATTTTTATCTAAAAAAAATGCTAAATAAATCCCATTTTCCACAATTGTAATACCAGCTAGGTAAATTTTTTTGAAGCATATAAAATTTATCCAAGAAGGTAATCAAATCCAAAATTGTATAAATAAAATAATAGGTAAATCATACCAAGTATTACTACATGTTAAGATAGTAGACTAGTCATACCATAATAAATAACCATTGTAGAATTAAGTACTTATAACATTGCATTAAGGAGTAGAGGAACAACCCATGAGTGAACCCATCGATAACATAAATAACAAGTCCATAGAATAGTAGTACTAGGGAATAGAGGAACAACTCATGAGTGAACCCCCTAATAATAAAATGGATAATGACCCTAAGATACACCTTCCACTTAAGTACCCAAGGCTTTTCATGTGTTTCATTTCTCAAATCATTTCATCAAAAAAATGATTTGAAAACCATTTCATAAATCTATTTTAATATGATTTGAAAATAAATTTTCTTTTACCAAAATTGGGGAAAATGATATTTTCTCAAAAAAATAGTTTACACATACAAAAACCAATAAATCATGCCAAATTATTTAGATTTTTTTTAATAAAACAAGAGAAATCAATTGTTCACATAACATAGTCTAGAGAATAAACCAACTACCTCAAAATTAGGTTTCACACCAAAATAGATGAGATCCAAAAATTATAGAAGAAATGAAGAATGTCAAATGGAGTCCCTATGAATGATTCCCACATCTTAGAATCATACTCCATGATAATAAGGGCTGATGGAGAGGTTAGGTCACACATACCTTGGGAACCATTCATGCCCCACACCAACCAAAGTAAGAATCGAACTGTGGAAGAAAACAACACAATGGATCTAGGAATATCAAACAAGAATCACCATGGCATGATAAATTAATCCATGAATGCATCCCAACATCAGAACCATGACCAATGGAAATGAATAAGAAGAACGTTAGCATACCTAGAGAGATGTAGTGAAACTACTATGAAGATAAAGTGCCGAACAAAGCAGTCCAGAAGAGGAGGAAGTACCCAAAATCACTTGTAAGAGCCTAGGGTTCAACGTAGGTAAGAGAAAAATAGTATGGATTAATATTTATTCTTATAGAACATAAAACCTATAGACCACAAATTATTCACATTGTGAATTATAGACTCATGATGTGAATCCCTCGAGTTGCATGTAAATCGAAAAAGGCATCACCTCAGGTTAAAAAAACTATAGCGATGGATTCAAGTCATGAACCAAGTTTAGGGATTTAATTATCTTAATGTTTTGAAAAAAATTCACAAAATAATACTTGATACACATTTATTTCGTGAATTACATTTACAATGTGAGTTTTTCCTACAACCAATACCAAGAACAGTTCCTACATAAACTCTTAAAACATCTCCAACACCATCCAAACCTGAGAAAAAATATCTTAAACACCAAAAGAGAGCATACCTTTTATCTAGGATGTTAAAATTTCCCCACCATAACACTTTCCATCCCAGTTAAGTCATGTGAAAGGAGGGTGTTCCGGAAAGTGGTGAGGCCAATATTCCCTCACCGATGATTCACACTCCCAAGTCACGTGGGAATCCAATATGTGTCACCATAGCACTCTAACCAATAGAATAGACCTCCCAAATAGGATTTTAACTTGGGTATCAATGATATACACTGGTTAATTCATAATTAATACATCCGAATATAACTCAATCTCTTTTCTAACTTAGAATATGGTAAGGATCAGGGTGGTATTTCTTATGCTGGGATATGTGGAAAATTACATGTATACCCATAAACTGAGTCAACAATTATAACCAATAATAAAACTAACCAGTCCACTCAGTGACCTAAAATAGTCTAACATATTTCAAAGCTATATTACCCTATTTCCCAAGTTGATGGTGACCCAACTGAGGATAAAATTTCAAGAAAACCTAATCACTAGTGGAAGACTCCAAAGGATGGTTTCAATGATCCAAATATGATTTCTGCTGACTCTGCATTGTAACTAGATGACTAGGTATATCTTGGGTCCTTAATGATGTATCTTGTATGAAAATTGGTCCCAAAATAGATGCTTCACCCTCCTTTCTCAAATAAATAGGTGACCTACATGGGAGACTATACGAATCCTTGAAAGGTGTAATTCTGATTGATGAATAATGACTATTTTTATAAGAAAACTCAACCAGTCCTTGATGAATATCCCACAATCCACCGAACTCCAAGATACATATAAGAATAATATCCTCCCAGATATGAATATCATGCTTTTTCCGACCGTCTATCTGTGGGTAGTAAGCTGTACTCAACCCGACCTGAGTCCCCATCACCTCTTGGAGACTCTTCTAGAACCTAAAGTAAACCTGATATCCCTATATAAAATAATGGTAGAGGGAACCCCATGTAACCTCATGATCTCTTACATGTACAACTTTCCCATCTCTTCAACCTTATTTATATATATTATTATAATAAAATGAGAAAATTTTATTGTATGATCAACCACTATCCATATAAAATTCTTCACTCATGGATTCCACAATAAAGTCCATGTACACCTTGTCCAATTTCAAAACCGACACTAGAAGTGGCTAGAGTAAACCAAAAGGTTTCAGATTCTATGACTTTATCTATTGGTAGGTGTAATAATGAGACACAAAATCAAAAATGTCACACTTCATACTTAGCCAATAGAATCATTGTCTCATGTCATAATACATCTTTGCAGTTCCAAAATAAATAAACCACGAATAACAATGGTAGTAAAATAAAAAATTACTCCTCACAAATACTGGGATGGAAAATTAATTCCCTAAATGGATAATAAAAAAATAAGTGAGAGACCAACCAGAAACGATCTACCCACCATAAAGGGTTTTTATGATTCCTTTCAAACTCATTTTCTCAATGATTACTATGCAGAATAGACTCAAGGAGAGATGATGAAAATGAACACTAGTCAAAACCATGCTTAAATTGTCTTTCTCTTAGTATATATATTCAGTTAAGTGAATATCCCCATTAAGTTCCACAATTCATTCAACTTCAAGTCTTCTTGGATGGTATTTTCCTACTAAGAGCATCTATGATGACATTACTCTTCCTCATGGTATAGGTGATATCGAGATCAAATATCTAAAGGTACTCCACCCATCACCTCTATCTGTGATTTAAGTCCTTATAAGAAAAGATAAAACTTGGACTCTTATAGTTAGAAATTTTTTGAATATCCTCCCAAAAAGATAATACTTCCAACACTTAAGCGCCTGAATAACCGTGACATGATCCAAATCATGAGTGGGGTAATTATTCTCATGAGGATGAAGCTATGGAGATCCATAGGACACCACATTATAATCCTATATAATTATGAAAAATAGACCAACACCAGAAGTATCATAGTATACCGCATACCCCTTATCAGTCTTAAGTAAGATCAGAATAGGTGATGATGTCATAAGTATTTTTAACTCATTGAAAGAAGTCTGAAAATTTTCATCCCATATGAATTTCACCCAATTCTTGGTAAGATTAGTCAATGGAGATGAAAAATTTGAGAAATCCTTGAAAAAATATTGATAGTATCCAACAAGACCAAGGAAGTTTCATATCTCAAAAACATTCCCTGGATCCTCCCTTGATAAGAAGACATTCAACTTATCAGGATCAATTGATATGCCATGTTTAGAAATAACATGTACCAAGAAATTCACTTATTGGATGAAAAAAATGAATTTTAAAATCATTCCCTCATGTTAGTATCACCACATAAATTTTAAAACCAATTTCAGATCGTGCTCATGATCATGATCAGATCTCAAGTAAACTAGAATATCATCCACAAACACAATGATAAAAGTTTCAAGATATTGATAAAATATTTGGTTCATCAAATCCATAAAAACTATTAGAGAATTAGTCTAACCAAAATTCATCACAAGGTATTCATAGTGGCCATACTTTATCTTAAAATCTATCTTTGGTACATCAAAGTCCTGAACCATGAGTTGATGATAACCTGATCGAAGATCAATCTTCAAAAACCATTTCCCCCCCTTTAACTGATCAAAAAAATCATCCATTCAGGGAAAAGGATACTTGTTATTAAATTTCACTCGGTTCAACTTCCAATAGTCTACACATAATCAAAGTGAATCATCTACCTTATTGAAAAAGAGCACTAGGAATACCCTTAGTGAAGCACTTATGAAAATGAAACATTTCTTTATTAGGTTATCCAACTAGATCTTGAGATCTTTCAACTCTAATTGTTTCATGAGATATGAAGTTATCAATATCAGATGTATACTTGGTACCATATCAATCATAAACTCTCCCTCTATCTCTAGAGGAATACTAAAGAAGTTATTTTTGAAGACATTAGATAAGTCCCAAACAACTATAGTAAGATCAAAAATAGAAGAGACCACATCAGGATCAAATAAAATAGTAGACAAAAACCACTTATCTCTAGTTGGGAAGGTCCTACATGACCATATCTTGGATCCCACTCACCTAGAAACACTCAATATATCCCATTGACAGTAAGGAAAATGAAGATCCAATGATAAAAATCAATCTTAGCATGGTGAGAAATAAGGAAATTCATCCCTATGATAATTTATAATAGATCCAGACTGAGAACCATAAAATCCTAGACTAACTCTATAACATGTATCAATAGATAACAAGAAGAACATAGAAACCTCTACTCTTTCCTATCTCCAAGAAATGTATCTAACTCTATAAAAAGGACATGATATTCTTTGGAAGTTTTAGCATATAAAACAATGGGTAGATATAAATGAATGCAAGGAACTAGTATGAAATAAAGTAGTTACTATAGATTATGTAATAAAAATGGTACCTATAACTATCACTGAGCTTGTGTTAACCTCCCCCGGAAACTCATCCACTATGTAAAAGTGATTCACTCTAAAGGCATACTGCTAGAGCCCTTTGGACTTTGAATCTTCTGACTATGCCATAATGGCCTTTGGAGTCAAATATCCCTAACTATAACGAGACATAAAAGTAACCTAGAAGAATCTATAAAGATGTTTGTAGTGGAAAAAATTATTTCACATCTTCACAGATGTGGAATAATAATGTTGGGTGTGCCTAGAATTTCCACACCAATATCAAGTCAAGGGAACACAACTAGCTGATACAAATGGTGAAAAGGAGGATTACTACTAAGAACCACCCCCACCACTCTTTGGATGAACATTACACTTCCTCTTCCTTACCTACACACTGATGAAGCTACCAATGGGTGGAAGAGAAGGGTCAATATATCCAACATTTCCTATTATGTTCATCTCTGCCATCATAGACATGTCAACCATGTTATCATAGGTAAAAAACTTTAGTATATACACTTGTGGTGAGATATATGGTCGCAAACCCTATAGGTACTTTTGATCTTTCAACTGATCATTCTTTAACACCACTAGATAAAAACAAACCATCTCCACAAACTGATTAGTGAAATCTATCAATGAATGCTCTCCCCATTATAAAGATATAAAATCAAGATACTTTTCCATCATCAAAGACTCTGGGAAGAACTATTAAAAGAAGAGGGTCTTGAAACCCTTCCAATCCAATCCCACATGCTGATCTGCTTGTACCGTGGAATCCTACCACCACTTTTTGGGTCCTTGGAGCCTGAACATTAGGAACTTCACCATGATAGACTCGAGTATAATTAAGAATTCAAATACCTAATCAATATTATCCAACCAGTCCTCCACCTATTAAGGTTAATTAGTACCCTTAAAGGATGGGGGATTCTTATGTAAAAACTCTCATGATTGATTTATTTATCCTCCATATCTCAGATGTACCTTAGCGACTGGGTTTTGAACTCATGGTATGTTTTGGCCTTTGGCCTGAAATGCTCACAAGATATCCTCTATAATATTCTTCTCCAAATGAGGATCCCCTTGAGGAGCATCCGCTGCACCCTCTTGTGGAACCCATGGAAGATATCTCAAAGGCATACTACCACACACCAAAAATATAAGAAAATGATTAGATAATAGAAAAATATCATTTTAAACAAGAAAACCCATAATAATAAACTGATACTAAGATCAAAACTCAATATAGGAGACATATCCCAACATACCATAGTAACTTGAGGCTCATTATGGAAAGATATACCTAGGCACTCACTATAACCTACTTATCAAGGCCTGATATCCCTATATTCCACCTAAAAACTTTCCCAATACCAAGCATAAACTTCCTATAATACCAATTTTTTACATCCCAACATGGATAATATATCTATCTAGGCTCCAAATTGAAATTCAGTAAGACCCGAAGGGTGTTCCTGATCCCCATGGGCTAGTAACTAACACTTAGGAATCAAACAAAAAAGAGATGGAATGATATTTCATAACCTAAAATAAGATACATTGCACATATACAAACCAAAAAGAAACAATATATGAAAACTAAAATAAATATATTCTATAACCCAAGTGAAACAATGATAGTGATATAACTCTAAAATAGCTGTTAAAACCCAAGGAATATGTCCCAAAAAACTAGAAAGGATAAATAAAACCAACAACTGCTACTCAATGTGATACGTGGGAAAATCCCCACCATCTCACCACTAGCTACCCATACCCTTCTAACATGAACATCAACACCTCACTGTAGTTCCTTTCCTTTTCCTGTATCAAAATACATAACAAGTTCTACACATTTCAGAAGGAGTGTATAGGGTGTGAGCTAAATGGGATTATTTGGATACCACCCGGGTTTTCCATGTCCAGTATCTATAAAATAATCCAAATATGATCAATTTATCGAAAAATGGCATGATAAATAGTTAAAATAGTTTTTATCTCAAAATCATGGTAAATAAATCACAATTTACCATAATTCTAAAACTAGTCAGGTAGAACGGTTCAAATTATATCACATTTATCAGAGTAGGTAATCAAAACCAAAATAGTTTAAACCAAATCATAGGTAAATCATGCCAAGGATTACTATAGGCCAGGTCAGCAGATTACTCATACCACAATCAATGACTAGTGGACAATCAAATACTTAGAACACAAGCCTACAGAGAAATGGAACACCCCATGAGTGAACACCCCAAAAATGTCAATACCAATTCCCTAGAACAACATTCCCTAGAATTAGAGGAAAACCACATGAGTTAACCCCATGTTAATAAAATGGATGATGGACCTAAGCTACACCTTCCACCTAATTACTCAAGGCTTCCCATGTGCTGCATTTCTCAAATCATTTCATCAACACCATTATTTGAAAACAACTTCATAAATCCATTTAACAATGTTTTGAAAATACCTTTAATTTTAGCAAAATAGGTAAAAAGATATATTTTCTCAAAAACTATTTTACACACAAACAAATCTATAAATCATGCAAACTCATTTAGAAAACATTTTAATAAAACAAGATAAATCAACAATTCACGTAACATAGGTTAGAGGTGGAACCACCCACCTCAAACTCAAGATTCACACTAAAAGTGACATGATCGACAACCACCGGAAGGAATGTAGAATGTAAAATAGAGGCCCTATACATGATTCACCCATATTAGAATCATATTCTACCACAAAACATGTGATATTCAATTTTCTCGCTTGGAAGCGGCGGTGACGCTCCCGAACCATCTCCAGTGATTCCCTAGCTTCCATGGCGGCGGCGACGGCCCCTCCCCCTCCGGGGGAGGGACAAGTTATTACGCTTGGAGATGCAGTTCCCAAAAGGAGTTCCTTCCTCCCTAGAATCTACGTCACTCCAAAGGTACTTGGAGTCTGTAATGGCCATCCAGTTGTCCCAGTTTTGTCCAAGGAATTCTCCGAAGCTTCGTCGCTTCTCGCCACGGCCCTGGTCTCAAAGTTCACTCATCGTAGGCCTCCGGTTGAGGTGTTCAAGAGGTACATGAATCAGGAATGGGGTTTAGTAGTCACACAGTTTTCGGACTCCTTGGACCACGTCAAATTCTTATCTGTCTCGCTAATGAAGACGACTTGGTGCTGGCCTGGTCTCGCGCAAGCAGATCCGTTAGAGGGTTTCCATTCCATCTTCATCGCTGGAAGTTTGATTTATACATGAATCACGATTATTCCTCTTCGGCAATCTGGATTCAGCTTCCGGGGTTACCTCTACCCTTTCAGAATCCAGCTCTCCTTCGTTCAATAGGTAATTCCTTGGGTCGTTTCCTCTGTGCGAATTGGAAAACTGATTCCATGGTTCATCCGATTGTTGCGTGCATCTGTGTTGAAATGGAGCTCTCCCGTCCTCTGCCTGACAAGGTTTGGATTGTGATTGAGGGGCAATACAGGTATGTGCAAAGTGTTTTCTATGAATCTTGGTCATCGTTTTGTTCCTTCTGCCATAGACAGGGCCATCGTTTTGATGAGTCCCGCAAAAGGTCTTCGACGGTTCTGGTTGATACTTCTCCGGCGGGTAAGGGTGATCCAACCCAGGTTGAGGGCGTTGGAGCCAGTTCTGGAAAGGGCACTGAGCCTAATGTGTGCAAAATGAGGTCACGAGAAGTGTCTTCGAGTACCATTGATCAGGTTGAGGCACTTCGAGGTGATCAGGAGCAGGGGCCTCCTAGTCAACCTGGGGTGGGGTTGTCCCGTCTTCCGAATGCTTTGGTGGTGGATCCTACTAGATTGGGGAGGGCGAAACTTGCAGGACCGGTAGTGAAGGATGCAACAAAGGTCTCAGAACCTCAGGTGGAGGCAATGTTTGATCGTCTTAGGAAGGATTTGGGTGGATCCCATGCGACCAACAGCATGGGGAAAGAGAGTCAGGGTCAGACGGATGGGGATTTGGAGAGGTCCTCTCTTCCTACAGGTGAGACTTCCAGTCCTGAGGCTACCTGTGTTTCGTTCAGGGGGTGGGAGAATCAGAATCCTCAACATCAGTTTATGGGCAGGGTTTTTGATCAACCTGCTGTTCAGGAGGGGTCATGGGTTGAAGAAGCTTGTGTCAAGGGGAAGGAAGGGGCCAATGGGGGAGGGTTTTCTCTGGGTAGAACCCATTTTCAACTGTTAGGGAATGTCTCGGAGGTGCAGGCTCAGATCAGCCTAGGAGATGCAGGGGTTTCGGGCTCTGGATTTCTGCCAGGGGTTGTTTCTTCTACCCAGCCCCCTGTCGTCTTGGGAAACAGGTTTGAAGTACTGAATGAGGTAGATTCGAGAGTGGAATCATCTGCCTTGGCTGAGGAATGTAAAGACAACAGGAGGAGCATCGATGGCTTCACTCTGGGAGGTCGGATCATGGGGCATGTTCACCCAGAGTGTGCTTTTGGTGGAGGGGAGACTGAACTCGTCGAGGTCAATAGGAGTTTTTCTGAAGAAGAGCCCGATTCAAGAAGCAACAGGAGTAAGAGGAGAAGGAGAGGTAGAAAGGAATCTTCCTCCTTGTATCCTCCTATGAGGACCCGGTCATTAAGGAAGATAATGGTTGAGAAGTTGGACAAGGAGGTCAGGTGTCACCTAAAATCATCTGAATAGCCCGAACCTTTCTCGGACTTGGTTTTAAGTTCGGATGATGTAGTGACAGAGCAGGTGCTATTTCTCAATGAATCGGAAGAGGATGCGGCCAAGATGATGGGTCGGAATCTTGAAGTGGACCTTAATGAAGAATAGTATTTGTGGGTTGACAAACAGGACATGATTCTGGTTGGAGGCTTCAACAAGGGGTTGATCAGACTCGAGGAGTACATGCAGATCTGGAATAACCTGACTGCTTCCTTTGAAGACCTGATAAGGGGGGATCCACTTTTTCAAGTCTCTAATTTAACCTGGAAGCTGTTTAGGGATACGAACTCTGGTAGAATGCAACTGGTTTTCAATGATACTGTTTTTTTCTTTCATAACTAATGCTTTGTTGAGTTACAACCCTTGTTGTGTGTGGTAATGTTGGAGGGTCAGATCGGCTTAGACGGGCTAGAGCACGCTGCTTCTTCCTCTGAAGGTCATTTCAGATGTGGATAATTCAGAGGAATGGCTTGCCATTGGGAGGGACCATGCTTGCATGGGATTTTCGAGCGGTCCTTCATTGGAGTTAGAAGTTGCTGCTTTTGCTTGGAAGAGGTTGGTTCTGGTTTTCTGTTTGGCGCTGTTTGGTGTTTGTTGGAACTTATGGTTTCTCAATTTTACCTCAAAAGTGTATTTCTTAATAAAAAATAATTTTCAGTCATATTCTACCACAACAATAGTCAACATATAGGTTAGTTCACACATACCTCGAGAACCATGCACACCACACCAAGACTAAATCGAGGACCATCCCCTCGAATAAGATCAAACAATGAATCTAAAAATATAAAGAAAGAATCATTATCACATGATAAACCTATCCATGATTATAAGCAAATGCCACAACCACGACCAATGATAATGAGGAAGTAAAAAAGGATTCTTATTGAGAGAGATGCAGCACAACCACTATAGAGGCTGAGAACCAAAAAAAGAGACATAGAAGAGGTGGAAGCACCCAAAATACCTTGGAGGAGCCTAGGGTTCTAAGTAGGGAAGAAAAAAACCATATGGATTAGGATTCAGTATTGTAGTGTATAAAACATGTGGATCGAAAATGATTCATGTCATTAATTAAAAATTCATGATGTGGATCCCACAAGCTTCATGTATATAAAAAAGGCACCAAATTAGGTTAAAAAATACTTGAGTGATGGATTCATGACATGAACCAATTTCACAACTTTAATTATATTCATTCTTTGAACCAAATTCATGGCATCAGACCGGTGACATATTCAAATCATGAATTAGGTTCATAGAGTGTGTTTTTCTTGTATCTAGAACCAAGAATAGTTCCTATAGGAATTCTAAAAATAACTCTAATGCTCTCCCAACCTAAGAAAATAAGCTCTTAAATACAAAAATATAGTATACCTTTTATTCAGGATGTTACAATTTTGACAGAGGAAGGTAATAAAATTGATCATTAAGTGTGGTCTATAATATGTGGTGTAGGGGTCCTTTTATAAGTGATTATGGGTGGAATATTTGTAAATACACATTCCTTAATGTATAAGGAATATAATATTTCAATTAAAATGACTCAAAAATAAAACAATAATGAATATAGGCCATTCACGACCACATAAACACATTTTTTTGTGACAATTTTAAGAGACATTTCATCAATTTACTCATTATTTATAAATATTTATGTTATTTAACATTTTACTATCATAACTAACTTATTACCTTGGAAACTTATTTTTTTTGATAAAAAAATTAAATTAACCATATTACATAATCCTGAACTGATTATTCTAAATTGGAAATCCATTTTATCAAATTTAAACTCAAACTATATGAAATGTATCATTAAAATAAAATACATATAATATATAGAAAAACTGTTTTAATAAAAACCATTTTTAAATATAAAAAGATTTTATTCTTATTCATTACCAATTACTAATAAAACCATTAATGTTAATTTAATTCTTTATATATAATCAATTAAATTTATTCTTTAAAAGTGATAAATTTAATTTTTATAAATAAAATTACATAATATATAATAATGAATTTTTTTAGAGCATGAGATATTTTTATCAATGAATTATTATATTTTTATCTTATTAATAAATTATTTATTATATATTAATTAAATGTAAAATATTCTATTTAAAATGTTAATATATATTTTTAATAATTAAATAAATTTTATTTATAATAACTAATGCTCGTAATTCCATACTGATAATATGTTTCAATATATAGAATCTTATGACAATATATTCAATGATTATATATTAAACAACCATATAATGGTACTCATACTATTTTATATTCCTATATATAACCATTAATACTTTTTTTACAATGATTCATCATGTTCCCTAATTTCATCCACAAAATTTCTATCATATTTCTAATGTTTTACATTTTTTTACAGTTATACTCATCAGTATAATTTTTTTGGGATACCGTAGAGAAAAATAATATAGTATTTCCATATTATTATTTACATGTGGTTATATTTCAATAGAAATTTTCATAATTATATTTCATTTATGTTTTTTGTAATAATGTTTTTTATTTATATTATAATATTATAACTGAATAAAATATATCATTATTCATGTTAGCATGATATTGCATATCATTTATTATATACAAGAGATAAATTCTATAAAATGAATATATATATATATAATAATTTTCATATAACACAGGGAAATAAAATGTGTTCTAATATCTAGAATGTTGCATCCGCCTTTTAAAAAATATTAACCTCAAAATTTGTATTTTCTCTAATTTATGAAAAAACCAAGGGTTTCCTTAAAATATACAAAAAATGAAATATAAGTTCTATTTAGAAATAAAAAAAATCATCTAGTTAAGGGTCCAACAATAATCATATGTAGATATTTTTTTTATCATGATCATTTTCCATGAATAATCATTTATTAGGTAATAAGACTTACACTTTTGAATGAATTTCAAAAGATTTATTTTATAAGTTATGAAATGTTTGTCTCAAAGGGCCTGATATATTAATCCTACCTTTTCATTAAATAAATTATTTTTCTCATTATTTTTGGGAGATAAATTGAGAAAAAATGTTTCTATGAATCCCACCCATTACATGGGCTCAATTTTATCCTTTTTTTGTTTTAATCAATTCCAACCACTGAATGAAATCAAATTCTAAATAATGAATGAACAAGATAAAATTTTCATCTTTAAAGATTAAAAAATATATTTGTTATATCATTATAGTTCATTTTTCAACCATTAATGGATTAGAAGACCCACTAAAGAAAAGTATGCTTCATTATATAAAGGATTAAATGGAGATTTGTTCCTCCTGGATCTAGTCACTTACTAAAACCCAAGTGGTTAATTTAATAACTAAGAAATAAATTTGAATAAAATAATATTATAAAATAATATAAATATAAAAAATTCATCCTAATATTTCTTGTCCCATGACAAATTTATTTCAACCTACGATGCTTTTGGCTCAACCTATAACACTACTAGCTCAAGTCTTACACCATTTGTTCAATATATGATACCATTGGTTTAATATTGGTTTATATATGCTTTATCTTATTTTTATTATTTACCCAATCATTAAAAAAATCAAACCATTCCCTGATACCTAGTAAATTTCCGAAATACTGGCACTCCTTGATTTGGTATATCACATAAATACTTTACAAAAATTTTCTAATACCATTTCCGAGAACCTAAAACCACATACATTATTTTACATAATCATTAATATTTTCTCAATATTCAAACACACTACAAGGAATTAAAGGTTTAGTGTCTTTATAGATCAGGTACATAATAATGTTTTTACTTAGTATAACTTCTACTTAATTCTCACAACTTCTTTTCCCGTGAATCTATCTTAAACATATCCCTTGTCATGAACCCATCCCCCCAAAGTTACCCCTATTGGGTCAATAATAAAGGAATAGGGATGATAACATCCAAAACCCACCTCCAATAGGCCACAAGATGACAACTAGAACTGAGGATATATCATACACACCAATGGGATGAATTACCCTTTAAGAAGAACATGAGGAATGAGAGATTTTATGAAAACACAAAAATACTAATCATAATAAATAAAATATCCAAATAAAAGTATATAATGTTATGTAAATGGAAAAACTATAAAAGAAAATTATAATAACTAAAATAGGTCCTCGATAGTGTCCTCGAAGCACAAACAACTCATAAAAAAATCTTTAAGTTATTAATGTATAGATCAATCACCAACCATCTCTTGTAAAATTAAAAATAATTTTATAAAGACACAGGGTGAGCATACCTGTATGCTCACTAGGATCCTCCCCAAATCCTCTCGTGAGAAAGTGAATAAAGCATACTAAAACCTTGTGAATAAGAAATGAAACTAACTTGTCACATAATCAGGTATGTTAAGTTATCATCCTCACCATGTGTATCTCACAAAGTATAACATACAAGTAATATATAATATACAACATAATATAAAAGTGAAGATACCCCTCTATCACTTCCCCACTAGTTTTCCAATCTATATCAATATCACATGTCCTGAGTCATATCTCTCCAAAATTTTACTTGCATCAAAGGAAAAAATATATTAACTCACACCTTATGTATATCATAATCCCATCAACATACTCACCCCCATATAGTAAATATGTATTGTATTGGGAACCTCCATAGCTCATACACCGGATACTATACCTCAGTCCATTACAGCTCATACATAGTATAATTGTAGTAATCCCTAGGATAATATATCTAGAGATACATGTGTGTGAAATAACCACAAGACATTACAACTCTCTAAACCCATATATAGGAAGGTAATTACTATGTATACCATCACATAATATTACCAGCAAAATAGAATAGGGAAAGAGGGGGTAGTTAGCCATCCATTCCTCTCCAACCTGGATATTGAGGAAAACACCCTCTTAGAGTCCACTGGGTACTAGTCGCTCTACCAATTTGGGTGGGGTAGCATATAAAATTACATAACATAAGAAACACACACACACACACACATATATATATATAGCTCACAACCACACTATAGAAAACTTCCTAGTCTTAGGATCAACTGCAGCTATCATACCTCAGATACCTATCTACCACTGCTAAGGACTATAAATCCAATAAGTACAAAAATAATTAAATAGATTTTATTTTCATTCTTTTCATTAATCATTTAACATTGCATAGTTACAAGCTAATTTTCTGAGTCAATCATTAAACACCGAACCTCATGGGTTAAATCATTCATTATTAATTACCATTCCATAATTCTAGGTACTCCGAGACTCATCCTAAGATAGTAAAATTATGAATATACCGAGAACAAGAAGTTATATTAAGAAACGGGTAAAGGAATATAGAGAAAATAAAACTGGATATTCAACCTCCCAAGAAAATTCATTATCAAGATAACATCTTGTTTTTTAGCACAACAAACAGTAGAAAATCCTAGCTTTAACCAGCTCTATCAATTCTAATGCCATACCCAACACCACTATAAATATCACTATCCATCCCTTTAATTGGGAATTATCAGGTGTTAATAGGAATCACTACCACTGGATCATCTTAATGAAATCCTTATAGAAGAAGTCTATCAAATAAAATCAAAGGATATCCTATGAAAAGATTATGTATTGATCATATAATATTTTATTGATGTACTTCTTGTGGAATAACCTAGATGTTTTCCTGATCATGATGTTAAATTTTTCATTTATGTTATCATTGATGTAAAATCCATATCTAAGACTCCAAATAGAATGACACCAATGAATTGTTGGAATTTAGAAAACAATTACAAGAGTTGTGTGATTAGAGAATAATACACCAACATGTCTCAACATGGGGATCTACTATCCTATTTTTATAGAATAAGGATTGTTCTATAAGATTTTTCATAAATTATAGAGAAGTAAATACCATTAAAAAATTAACACATATCTTTTACTACGAATTGATGTCCTATTCGATCAACTTTAAGATGATCAATACTTCTAAAAGATTAATATTTTTTCTGGTTATAGTCAAATAAAAATTATGAATTATGGTATACTAAAGGATACTTTTCATATAATGTATTGGAATTATGACTTTACATTAATTAATTTTTGATTTATAAATTAACCCCTAATATTTATAAATATGATAAATAGAGTATCCATGGATTATTTTGATATTTTTTGTGTGGAATTTAATGAGGATGTATTTATATAATCTAATAATTATGAAAAGAATAAAATCCACTTATATATTGTTCATGATAATATTTTATAAAAAGAGTTTTATAGGAAATTTTTTAGTCTATTTTTTTTCTATTAACAATTATCTTTTTACTTCCTTCTCACGTCTAAGAATGGGACATATTTAAACCATTGAAAGAAAAATTGTTTTAATGGATGGATGATACTAATTAATATAATTGAGATATATAGTTTCCTTATATTAGCTAATTAATATTTGAGAATAATTTAAAAAAGTTCCTTATTAGCTAATATATTAACAAGGAAAACATTTAAAGGGTCCAAAGTAACCTGTTAAAATGAAAGTGAATAAAGTATTTAAGAACTAAAGAAGAGATTAATCAATTATTTTCTATTAAAATTTCCAATGAGGAAGGAATTATTTTTAATATATAGTGATTGATCAAAGAAAATACTTTTGTGTTTCATAATGAAAGATGAAAAAGTTGTCTCATATGCATCCTTAAAATTAAAGACCATTGAAATTTTTTATCCAGCACATAATCTAGAGTTGGATGAAGTAATATTTTCCTATAAGAGATTGAGACACTATCTATATGTGATATATATATAAATAAATAGAGATTAATGTATATATTAACACTATATGGTCTCAATAAGAGACAAATTAGGTGGATTAAACTTCTCAGGAACTTAGATTCTGAAATACACTTCCAACCTGGGAAGGAAAACATAATTGAAGATACATTAAGTTAGAAGGATCATGTAGTTCTATCCATGATGATCATGGATAAGGATAAAATATTCATGGATATAGTAAATTTATACATGGAAATTATTATATTATGGGAGACATCATTTTTTTTCTAAGTAATTTACCAAACATAATTAATACAAAAGATAACAAAGTCTCAACAAGATGATAGGGGTATAAAAAATAAGAACAATTCCCTGAAATAAGGGAGATTGGTATGATTTAATTATAAATATATATTTTTATATATTTTAAAGTGATTATATATACAATAAAAATCTAATATGATGTTATAATTATAATATATAACTCATAGATAAAATTTATTTACAGAAAGTTGGTAACACCAAGATGTATAGTGTTTTTGTGATAATACTTTTGGTGGGACCATAAGAAGTAGGATGCTACTAACTATGTGTCATGATGATTTGTATAAAAATATGTAATGGTATAGAGATAACTTCAAAATGGTTTCATATAATCTCTCCCCATACCAATATTAATGTGGTATAATATCACTATGTATACTGTAATTGGACATCCTAAGACATATAAGAGGAATAATGAAATATGATTTAATTTGTATTTACTCACACATTCAACACACTTTCTAACAATAAGAGTAGATTTACCCCTTGAGTGTCTTGTAAAAAATTAAATTAATGATGTAAGGAGGTTTCCATGCACACATTTATCAACTAAATCGTATAATGACCCTCCTTTCACATCAAAATTTTTTAGCGTTATTTAAAATGATTTGAACATGGAGAAAAATTTAAGCACCACCTATCATCCTCAAATGGATGTGAAGTATGAAAATAATTTCCAAACTTTATAGGACATGATAAGGTCACAAATACATGAATTCCAAGCAACCTGGAACCAATATAAACATTTTTGGAAAATTTCATAAAAAAATATCTTTCATTTAAGCTTAAAAATAGAAACACATGGTTATTTGTATGGGAAAAGGTGCCACACCTCAACCTTCTAGGGTGAAGTTGGGGAAAGGAGGCTATTTGTTCAATAACTCATTACGATAAAATTGGGAAATCATGAGCTATCCATAACCATATCAGGATTTCTCAAAGAAAATAAAAACTTTATAATGATAATCAAAGGAAGTACTTGGAGGATAAAGTAGAGGATTTCATGTTCTTTAAGGGGTTACTATGGAAAGAAGTTATATGGTTTAGAAAGAAAATGATTATATATCCTAGGTACATTGGTTCTTTTGAGATTTTATAATGAATTGGAGTTATATATTATAAAATGGATATGCCACTCAACTTCTCATAAATACATAAAATTATTAAATATATCACTATTAAGGAAGCACATGAATGATACATATTATGTATATACCACTGAATAAATTTTGAAAAACCTTTTCCTATCTTGTATTAGAGATCATTTCCATATTCTTCATACAAGATAAAAAGTGTCTAGGAATAAAAAAACTCATTTTTTAAAGATTCTTTGGTTGAATTAAAAATTATAGGAAGAAATGTGGAATCCTATGGAGGAAGTGAGGAAGAATTATCAACATTTTTTCATAAATTTATATATACTCCAAATTTTAAGGATGCGATTATTTAAAATGGGGATTATAATACCCATGATTCTGATATAATAAATAAAAATTTCATTAAAATAGTCACCACATAAAAAAATTCATTTTATTTTATCATAATAGTATATAACCTATTATAGAGTTCTATTCACAATAGAACCTACCACTAGTGAAACTGTTTATATAACAATATAAGGACCCACTATAATCTTGAACTCCAGATATTTATATTCTATAAAAAATAAAAAAAATAAAAAACAATACTATTATTTTTTTAATGAAATGGAATATAAATTATAGAGAAACTATGAAAATATAATGAATAATTTTAGAAGTTAGGATTAAGTGTATTTATAATGGTAATATGATTGTTGGAAGGGTTAAATGATTGTTATAATATTAATATATTAATATGATAGTTGTAATAGTAATGTGAATATTTTTTGTAACATAAAAGTGTCCAATAAAATACATAATATCATATGAAAATACTATGTTTAATAAACCTAAATAATTTATATTAATCAAAAAATAAGAATGCAATAACATGTATATGTCTTAGAATAATAAAAAAGTTATTAAAAAGGATTTTTTAAGATTTTAGTGTGAAATTCATGATTTTGAAATACACTAAGAGTTTTGTTTAATAATTAATTATTACATGAATATAAAATTATTTTCATGAAAAGAACTTAAAATTTTGAATCAATATGATGAAATTAGCTGATGGTGAATTTTTGATATGGTTGAACTACTGGATGAATAAAAAATATAGTTACACATATATTAGGTATTATTAATTTTATAATATAAATATGATGTAATACAAAATATAAATAATTTCTCAAAAAAACGTGTCTGTTGAATAAAATAATGTATTTTAAAGTATAAAAATAAATTTTATAAACCCATAAATATGTTTCCAAAGCCTAAAATGTATTTTAATATTTTTAAAAAAATTTATTGTGAGTAAAAGTCTTATTGATGAAAAAAATAATATAAAAATTTATTTTGGTTCATTATGTAATAAAAGTTAAAAACCAAGTTAAAAACTCTAAATACCACAATTTAATACTTTAATAAAACCAATGGAATTTAATTTTCTAAAACATAGGTTTCTAGTGCCAAAATCTAAAAAATATATAATAGTTAAACCTCATTTTATATAAATATCCACCCATCTTCTCATTAATATATAAATTAAAACCATTCAATATGCTTATCTACTCCATTTACTTCTCAATATTCATCTCAAGAAACACTTATGGCTCTATAGAGTTCTTGCTCATGTTTTAGAAAAGTATATAGCAAGGTAATGGTTTTTAATCTTATTTATTCATTTATTATTTATAATCTTTTTTCATTCCATTTACTTTATTTATTAAATATTTTTAAGAATCATTATAATAAATTCTTTTTTGTAATATGAATGAGGTAGTACCATTCCCATTTTTGCACTGCCTTCATAAGTAATTATAATTTCAAATCATTTCTACAACCATAAACTCTATTATCCATATCTATACATATTCTATGTATTTAGTCAATTATGAGTGTAATATTTCTAATAGTTAAACTTTTTCTAAAGAATAATAATTATAATATAAAAGGTGAGGCTTCTATCAATTCTACGGTGAATCAAGATCTATGTTGAGAAAAGGGAACCTTTAGTATCGAAGCTTATTGATATTAAAATTTATCCATAAAGAATTTTTTATCCCTATTTGTGCCATATTCACTATTTTTAGAATGTATTTATATATTATTAAATTGTTCATATACTATTGAAAACTATTATAATAATAAATTGATCCTTATTGATATACTTATAAAATTAAGTACCCTACCCTATTACTCCCTTATGTTTATTTTGATAAAAGTACCTTTTATTGAACTATGAATATGATATTATTTATAATTTGATTTATGGATATTATCTTATATATTCATATTATTAAATTGGAATACGAAACCATAACAATCTAGATATTGATTATTTCTATTAAAATTACTATTAATTACTTTATAATTATTATAAAATATGTTCATCTGGGAATATTATTTATTGTATTATTTAGCTGATCATGTTATACGATGGTTGAATTGGACTTTTTATGATATGGGTACGTCTATGAATTATATAACTCCTCTATTTATCATTAGGTCTCATGAGGAAATATTCATTGGGTATTCAGTGTGTTCCTTCCATTTTATGCATGATATTTTAGTACAAAGCCCTTAAAATATGGTTATGATGTCTAAAATCATGCATTCCATCATTATGATATCTATTATTTCTTTCTATATGATTATTTATTTCCATTTTTATGTTATCCGTGGATATAATATTCTTATGTTATCTATGGATATAATATTCTTATGTTATCAATTATACAAGACCATTTGATTATTTATTCTTTCCAAATTATATATTTCTTATTTATTCCCTAATATCTTTCACAATACTCTATCCCTTACTAAGTGTCTGATCTCACCCATTATATTATTTTCTCATTTTCCTAAATAAGATATAAATAATACCACTTGTGACTTAAGTATAATCATGGATAAATAATAATGATTTATGTATTTTTATGATGTACTTCATATTTTGAGTGTAATGTGATGACCATATTTGTGTTTAGTCTCATGAGATTACTAAAATTTTAGATCACGTGTAATGTGATTTTAGGTATTATGTATCATTGTAATAAATAAAAATTTTATATGGGTTATTAAAGTATAGGTTTTCACACCATACACATATCTAATTTCCCTATAGGGTGATTGTTAAGGAGTACATGTTAAAGAATACACATAAAAGTAAAAATTTATAAGTAGAGTAATATTAAACTAGAAAATTCATTTATCATCAATGTTTAAAACGCCTTATATATAAATCATCCTCCTTACCTCATTTTACCTCACTTATGTTTTCATAATTTTATTCTTTCCCATGCACACTAATGAATTAATTTCTTGGAAAATTTCCCACATCAATAAACGGTAATTTTATACAAATAGTGATCAGATATGGATAGATCACTAAAAGGGTAGGTGTGAACCAATGATATATTTTTAAAAATTATTTCTTTTTAATTTAACCTCAATGATCAATTAAGATCTCTATCAACTCAATATATGTCTCTAATCCTTACCTAAATATTTTTGAAAGTAAATGGAACATGACATAAGAATTTTTAAAAGGTTCAAAATTAAAATCCAACTCATTTACATGATTGGATAGATTTTACAATCATGGATTCTCCAATATATATAAAAGTGTTACACTAAGAAACTTATAGATCCCATAAGAATAAATTTATGCTATGATTTTTTGAGAGTCCCATTGGAGACCGTATCTTCTCACTAACAAATACAAAAATGTTTAACCAAAATAAGAAAGATCACCTTTTTTTATCCTAGTTACTTTTCAACTACTAGAAATAAATATTAATTCATGATACTTATGGATAAATACAATTAAATTTCATAACCAAAAATGGTATTTAACTTCCACTGAGTAAGAAACTCCAACTGTATGTAAGTTGGATGTGAAATCTTAGAATAATCCCAATAATTAACTCAAGATCCTTCAATTTTACTTGTTTTCTCAGATTTTTTCTATCACAACTTATCCTCATATTCTTATTTAAATATTTTTCATTCAAGTGAAATAAAATTAGATAATCTCATCAACCATTTCACACAATATATTTGCACTACTATTTCTCTCTTTTAGTAAACTTAATTCTTCTAGTGAACTTTAACTACTGCTTCTAGTATTGTCAACTCAACATGTCGAGACCCAAACTACTCATACAAATATATAACATATGAATAGATGAATATTAATTATATAAAATAATTATCCATTATAGAATCATTTAGGACAAGTTCCTTTGGAAACTTAGATACATAAACGACTAGTTCCCAAGTGAACTATATCATCTTCCACTGAGTTATTTATAACTAGAACCCTTCTTAGACATATAATACATAATATCTTTCTTAACAACCTTGGGAAAGGAAACATAAGAAAGGATGAGATAATAATCTCAATAAGAGTAAATAAGGGATATATCAACATCACATGAGCATAATATTATGAGTACATAATGATAACACTTGTAAACCATACCCTAAATATAATATATCATAAACTTGAGTCATGGAATAATGTTTGGTAGTTTTTTTTGAAAGAAGGATAATATTAATAACGAATATCAGCAGCAGTACATAAGCAGAGCCAAGAAGGGAAGTTTTCCAGCCATAGCTGGTTGACATCGAAGGGGCCTGAGGCCTCCAACTGATGGGATGCATTATTTCCTTCCCTTTTGGTAAAGAAGAAGGTGCAACAAGAGAAGCTTTGGTGCAGCAAGCGGATTCTCCTGACGATGAAGCCAAAGGCCTGAAGTCCAACGTCATTGTGGTGAATGGAATTGATAATCGAAAGGCAGTCCGACTCGATGATGATATCTTACCATCCACATTCCATAGAAAGCATCATCCATACAAGAATGGCATAGGCCTCAGCAACTGCGGGTTTCCAGAAGGCATGATGTGGTTCATATTTTGCTGCAATGATCTACCCGAGATGATTTCGAGCCAGGAGGCTGAGAGCAATAGGACCATCCTTGGGGAGAGAAGCATCCACATTGATCTTAAGACTCCCTTTCTTGGGGGGGGGGGGGTCCAATGAGGGGGGGAGTAGGGGGTAACGCCTGGCAAGAGGTGTCCATTGCGGTCCTTACAGCCCTCAATCCATGAAGTGGCTCATTCAATCCAGAACTCGGGGGGCTGATGGACATGGTGGAAAATCGAATCGTTGCACCGAACCCAAATGATCTAGGCCAGGGTGCAATGAGTTCTTGCATTAGTTGATGAAAGAGAGAAGCACCAGCGCATCAGAAGACTAGGGAGGTCAGAGGCAATGTCCGGTGAAGCATCCGAAGCCAAGCCCCATTTATTCCAAATTTTCTTGGCTCTCGGGCAGTGCATGATGGAGTGCCAAGGAGTTTTAGGAATATTTGGGCAGAAGGGGCATGAATCAGTGCTGGAAATATATCAGTAAACAAGGAGGCTCATGGTAGGAAGGGTACCTGTGCACACCTGCACCAAAATTGGTGTATTTTTGGGGGGACATTGAGCTTCCAGAGCACTTTCCATGGTCCCTCATCACGGTCGTGAGAGTGAATGCCAAGAGCCAGTCTGTACTTGGATCTCACCGTGTACTCTCCTGAAGAATCATTGGTAAAAAAAAGATGGTCAGGGCCTGCATCAGGTACCCAGGGGATGCTCAGAATAATTCTTTGGTCTCTTTCATTAAACCATTCCTGTATCTTTTCCCCACACCATCCCGGGCCCTAGTCTTAAAAGAGGCAGTTGACTGTGGTGTTTTCCAGACCAGGTTGGGCGGGGGATGTGGCCCGCATACCATCCTTATCAAAAAGCCAGGGATCAGTCTAGATGTTGACAGAAGATCCATTTCCAATCCTCCATCCCAGTCCTTTTTCTAGGAGAGTTCAGGCCCCCAAACACTTCTCCAGAGGAAGCTAGGGTGGGGGCCAAGAGAGGAACCGCGGAAGTCCATGTGGGGGAAGTACTTGGCCCAGAGAATTTGTGCACATAAAGATGATGAACAGTTAAGAAGGAACCATCCTTTATTGGACAACAGAGCGTCATTGAACAGAGGAAGATTCTGGAATCCCATCCCTCCCTCCGACTTGGGCTTGCAGAGCTTCTCCCAGGCCAACCAGTGGGGTCGATTTCTTCCATCATTTTCCCCCACCAGAAGTTGGCAGTATGTGAATGGATCAGGTTAACGATGGCCTCCAGGAGCTTAAGCATCGACATAAAGTAGCTAGGGATAGACTGAATGAAATCTTTAATGAGGGTTTCCTTGCCATCTTTGGAGATTCTTTTTGGGGTCCGTCCTTGATTTTTTTTCTCAATCCTATCAACAAGGCCCAATGAGGCTATAATTAGTTTTATAAAAATATTAAAGGAATTTTAAAACAAACATTTGTAGTTTTAAAAAATAATGGAATATAACTTTAATGATATCTCATATAAAAAATATGAGACCACAGTTGAATCTATAATGTAGGTTTTACCCTAGATACGACCAAAAATTGGCCAGTTTTAGACATCCAGTTGAGGAAATCATTGGCAGTGCGTTTGATTAAAATAAATAGTTAAATTTATTTATTTTATTTAAAAACCTAGAAACTAATATATTTATAACTCCTTATAAAAATTTCCTAGTTTTGGATTCATAAACCCTAGAAGAATTGAGAGGATCTCTGATGTTCTTCATTGGAGGATCGAGATTGGATGAAGAACAAAGACTGAATCAAGGTGGAACAACAGGTAGCGAATGTAGCGGACCATCCTTGTCATTGAGGAACATGTTATTCACCAACGATCGATATAAATCAAGATAGGAATCTTAATTTGTGGTTTCCACCATTATTATTAAAATATTTATCATGATAAAATCTATTTTCTTTGATCCATGTTTAATTGAACCTTCACATGAGGCCATTGGAATAAAATTAAATTATTTCTTCAATTTGTTCTTGATTATTCCATGTTTATCAACCTAGTTATCCCTGATATATATTAATTGGACAATAATTCTTGGAAAATGATGTTTATCACATTTTTAATGGTACTTTAACCCCATCGTTATTTTTATTCTTCACAATTATCCTACAGGGTTATTTTTCAACTTTTCTGGGAAGGTTCGACCATGATTGAACCCTCGGATTCATAGAGGTTGTGAGAATGATGATCAATATGTATATTTTCAGATGGATCATGATAATTTTTGTTATGTGGGTGATGTTTCCCATGAATTTGGGATCTATGATCGATCGATAGGCTATAAGAGATGGTGGGAGGCGCTACAACCTCATACAAGCTATTCAAATTCTTGATTTTCATCCCTCAAAGAATGAAAATCGATGTATAATGATGGAACATGAATAGAAAGACTTAGATCCTTGACTTATATCATGATTCATGATGGAAAAAGTGGTAGTGTAGGTGCAATAAAGACACATGAGGGAAACTAGAGTTTCAATGATAATTATGACTACACGACATGTATAGGGATGAAAACACGCAGTGTAGTCTAGTTTTTGTAGTGTTTGGGGTTTCATGTTAGAGTTAAATATGACATTCAATGTGGGTGGACCACATTCTCTGCAACCCCTAACTATCTATCTTGGTGTGTACAGAGGGTACATGCCCAGGAGCCTATGTGTCCCCACACGCCATGTATGTTGGGAGACATGCCATGTACTTTAGATAGTACATGGGCTTGGGAAAGAAGCACGGGCTGAGTATCATTCTAAACTTGACACACCATGTGTTATAAGGGGCATTCCATGTATAAACACATGACCAATGTACAAAGACATTACCAAAAGGAAATTATCATGACTAAGAGAACATAGATTGACCACATGAGCCTGAGACATGCCTTGTAGTAAATTACACATTGTGTAGTACTACATGGCCAGTGATCCATGTGATGGAGAGGACACAACCAAGTAGTGGAGTGGGGCCATGCACCATGTGGAACCCATAAATTACATGCACTTCCTTTTTAAGGAAACTTCTACCTCTCTCATATCATTCATTTGGACTCGAATTGTGGCCTGTGTGTATCCCATCCTGAGTGTTTTTTCCATGTAAAAAATGATGGAGTCCTTAATAGTGACTTTTGAGATGTGAAGTGAGATGTTCCAATTGTGAATATTCTTTAAACTATGCTTGATAACTCCAATGATGGAGTAGGATCATTACAGAGTGGTACCCCCTTAATGGAATAGGGCATGGGTAATCTATCTATCCATAGAATGGAACCCTATTATTGGATTAGGGCATGAGTTCTCTACCTATTGAGTGGAACCCTCCTGTTATATCAGGGAATGGGTCCTCTACCTACTGAGGGGCTCCCTCCTACTATGACAGGGCATGAGTCCTCTACCTACTGAGTGGAACCCTCCTGTTGTGACAGGGAATGGGTCATTTACCTATTGAGTGGAACCCTTATATTGGATTGGGGCATGAGTCCTCTACCTATTGAGTGGCACAAACCTTTCATATGAGGGCATGGTTCCTTTACCTATTTAGTGGCACATTTTTTTCATATCAGGGCATAGGTCCTCTACCAACTAAGTGAAGCCCTCATTTTTTATGATGGCATGGGTCCTATACCTACTAAGTGGAACCCTCCTATTAGATTAGGGAATGGGTCATCTACCTATCAAGTGACTCCATCATGCCATACTAGGGCTTGGTTTTTATACCTACTGAGTGTCACCCTCATATTGTACCAGGTCATGGATACTCTACCTTGAGAATGTGTCCCCTTGATTATGCATATAGTGGCAAGGTGTGGCGGCACAAAATTACTTCTTCGTACAAATACGCGAGATGTCAACCATCACTTATGGACCTTTGGAACTATTGGAACACTCTTTTACTAGGAGGGGATGTGAGATGGAGATCCTATTTCTCTCTCATCTAGGATTATTTTACAAGCATATATCTTTGATGTAGGGTTTAGATTCCCTCATTTTTTGGGTTTATCTGACTTCTTCTATCATGTATCCTATTACCCCCTTCAGTTTCGGGGTGTCCTACTGGGTATGTATATACTCACCCCTGAATGAGATTTTCACGCACATGTAATGTCTTATGAGAAAAACGGATAGGTCAAAGCTGATTTTAGAGGTTCATAATGATACTTAGGTGAATTTGACCGCATAAGGTGTTTGAGGGCTTAGAGCTATGGGGCTAGGCTCTCTCAACATTTCTTTTTCAATCATTGTCTATTTGGTACATCTTTTCTGGTTGGGTGTGTATTTTACCCTTAATTTTTAGTTTACGCTATCATACTATTTTATATTCTATAGGGCTTATTACATGCATAAATGTTTCTCTAGAAGTTACTTTCTTTTATTATTATTCCACTTCACTACTTCATGGAGATGATTGGGTGCATGCATATATGTACTTAGTAAAAGGACTCCCATTTGAGTTATGCCTTTCAATACTTGTCTCCAACCCCTAGACCATGAAGACAGGCTTGGGGTAATTAATTCTTGACCTTCCACTGGAAAGGTGGGCCTTGATGGGTCAGGTCATGATAGATTTGTATTAGAGGTGGTTTGACCACATGATGATGTTTGGAGTTATGTTGCCTTGTGAGGTTTGGTTGGGAACTTAGAGTAACAATGTCAAAGTGTCTCAAGTGTGGATTTTAGGCTAGGGAACCTATTATTGGTATGAAAAATTATGTATCCATTCATGAGGAATATAACTATCTTCTTGTCAACTCAGCATACCGAGACATTGGTTTCAGGGAACATTTTTACATTTATCATACAAGATTGAGTCCTTTGATTATCCTTCTTAAGTCATCTACCCATATATATGCTCATTAGACCATGGTATATATTGATAAATTTTGACATCACTTCACAAAGACAACAAACTAGGTTACTGATTTTGTATTGTGATGATGATCTAATGAGTGACGAGGCCTTAGTTTAGGGCCAATCATGTAAGATCTTTCCTCCAGGAAGGCAATTAGCATCTGGCCCACCTCTTGAGTAGCAGATTATATCAACAAAGAAAGATGATGATTCACATAGCCTTAGCACACTTTATGAGTTATAGAACCAGAGGCCACTGAGGTTCTATGGTGATACAAATCCCTAGGCAAAAAATATTTGTCTTGAGTCAATGATATGAGTTTTTACGCTTATGAAGATCCCAACTGATTAGATTGTTTCACTCACAACTAGTGCTCTTCTTAGAGAAAGAGTCGGTTATTGTGGTACCAGTAGATGAAACACCTGTAACGACCCGAATCCAGAGCCCCTCAACTGGTGCCCCATGCCCGGTTCACCACATGACCTCAAGTGCATTTCCCCAAACACCAGAGGCTGCTGACTAGTATCGAGGGCCTTGGTAAGTTATTGGGGAAACTATGCCCACATTTGGTAAGGTATACAAGGTACATGAAATAACAGTCAATAGCGAAAGCAGTAAACAACATACAACAACTGAAACTAAACAGCAGAAGTAATGTATAATATAATAATGATGCAGCATGGTACATGTATCTAAGGAAAGCAGAAAACACAACAACGTGCTGAAATACAACTAAGAACAAAGTACTAAAAGTGAACAACAACTCCAGCAGCATCGCAATCCTAAGATCGGTCCTATACTCTCAATATCCAACCAGAAATCATTTACCTGAAGTAGAAGGGCCATAATCCCTATCCACACCTGCAACCATATAAACTGTTTGGGCCGAAAAGCAGGACCCAAACAGGGTGTGAGACTAATCCCAGTAGGCAATCACCACAAGATCTGTGCCCTACTGTCAGTGAGCAATATAGAAAAGGTAAAGGAAATAAATGCAGTAGAGAAACATGAGTACTCTAAAGTAAAAAAATCATACCAATATACATTCACATTTATTTATTAATTTAATTCACTCATTAAATTATCAACCAAGGAATCTAGCAAACAACTCCATATTCACAAGGCATAGCATGTAATGCAACTGGTATCTTAGCAGACTACCTAACAGCAATAAGTACAAACTCAAGCTTGTTCTTTGACATGGTGGACTCGTCACAACCAACCAAAAAATATTCATGGTGACTCTATGGGTGGCTCACACTGGCAGATCCCTCTAGTCAAGTAAACATACAAAGGCACATACACTCTGGGAATCTCTCACCGTCAATTCCCCTGCGGTCTTGCAACGATAACTATAGACTCTCTAAGGAAGAACTTACGTCTAATTACCCCTATAGTCTCGATACGTAACTAAGGACTCTATAAGGAAGAACAAAGTCTCATTTCTGTAGGTCCTTCGAATGATAATAGTTTATAACAGACTCTCTAGGGAAGCCCTTAATCGTCAATTCCCTCTTTAGTCTACCACACCAGGTTCCCACAGCCCTGAGTAGTGTAGTCATGTGTAATCGACTATTACCAGCCCAAAGTAAGCTCAAAACCAACTTGGATAATATCTACAATGCATCAAAAGCATATAAACAACATGCAATACATGCAATCAATTATATCAAGGCAGGAAAACACTGCAACAAGGTATGCCTCACAGGTAACCTAAGACAAACGATGATAAAAAGAAAAAACAGGGAGAACACCCATGGGGTGATACTCAAACATGCTAAAAAGAAATTATCAATCATCTAATAACCTCAATCATACATAAAATCTAAGGCAGATAACAATACAGGATCAAAACCCTAACCCGAGATACCAGATACATGGGTATCCGACACTTTTGCACAAAAAAACTCAAAGACATTCAACGTAGGGAAAAAACTACCTACCTCGATCCTAGGAGATCGATATAATTGAACCTCGTCCTGTGAATCAGCCTAGAATAGAGAAGATCTGCAAAAACATCTAAAAACTTCAACCTCAGATAACTCTTACAAGAGAAGGAATCAGGAAACGTGGCCAAGGAAGAACCAAGAACTCACCGCTGTGATTATATTACAACTGATGACATTTGATTTGAATAACCAGTGAAGGATCGGTGGCTCAGAGAAGATTCAGCCTCCTCAGACGCTCTGGACGTAATTAGGCAGAGAAGAAGATGAAAATAGGTTTAAGATGTGACCCGATCCAATTAATGAAATAAAAAGAAAAGTACACGGTGTGTACTTCATGAGTACACGACGTGTACTCTCCCTTTCTGTACACCGCATTAAGAGGCCTCTTCATCACCGCTACACACCGTGTGTGTGGCCCAAACACGGCCAACACATGGACTTACATGGGAGAAAAGTACACGGCGTGTACTTAGAAAATTTTCAGATTTTCTTCTTTTTCTAAAAAATGACCAGAAATGGAAAAACATACCTGAAACGAAGATCCAAGTTCTTAAAAACTTCCCCCCCTTAAAAAAATTCATCCCTGAATTTCCCTAACTTGGTGGCGAAGAAGAAACCTCGAACAACTCTGGCCACTGTGATCGCATATCGGCCTCCCTCTCCCAAGTATCGTCCTGTACACGGCCATGCTTCCATAGCACCCGTGCTAGAGGAACAGACTGGACACAAAGTATCTTTGAACTACGATCAAAAATCTAGATAGGATGCTCCTTGAACAATGCATCCTGATCCAGCTCAACCTCCTCCGGTTGAAAAACATGAGACGAGTCTGAGAAATAGAGGCGAAGCTAAGAAACATGGAAGATTTCGTGTATAGCCTGGTACCTCTAAAGAAATTGAAACCTATAAGAAACCAGCCTGACTCTCTCCAGAACATCAAACTGTCCGACATATCTTGGTGAAAGCTCACCCTATCTCCTGATCCTCTTGCATCTGAACCTCAGGGTAACATGTAAGAAAACCTGATCCCCGACCTTAAACTCTAAAGATCGTCTCTGCTGATCAGCATAAGATTTATACCAAGACTGTGCAGTAGCCAACATTTTTTGAATCAACTCCACCTGCTCTGTGGTCTCCTGAAAAATATGAGGCCCCAACATAGCTGCCTCTCCTGCCTCCAGCCAACACAAGGGTGATCAGCACGACCTACCGTACAAAGCCTCGTAAGGTGCCATCTGAATAATTGCTTGAAAACTATTATTATGGGAAAACTCCACTAGAGGTATATGTCTCTCCCAAGAACCTCTAAAATCAAGGACACATGCTTGTAGCATGTCCTCTAGCACCTGAATCATGCGCTCTGACTGGCCATCTGTCTTGGGATGGTAAGCTATACTCAAAAGTACCTATGTACCCAAATCCCTCTGTAGCCCTTGCTAGAAAGGCGATGTGAAGTGGGTGTCCCTATTTGAAATGATAGTACTCAGAACCCCATGCAAGCGTACAATCTCATGGATGTACAACCGTCCAAGCTCATCAACACAGAAGGTCTCCTTAATCAACAAGAAGTGAGAAACCTTCATGAGACTGTCAATGAAAATACATACCGCGTCATTCCCTCGAGGCGATCTCAGTAACCCTGTCACGAAGTCCATCGATAAATCATTCCACTTCCACTCGGGAATGGGTAGTTGCTGTAAAATCCCTTCCGGTCGCTGGTGCTCTGCATTCACCTGCTGATAGGTGGAACATCTCATGACAAAACCAGGAACATCTCTCTTCATTCCTGGCCACCAATACTGGCGGTGTAGATCACGATACATCTTGGTGACACTAGGACGAACTTCCCAGACTGAGGAATGAAAGTCTCGCATAAGCTCCTCACATATATCTGCTGGAACCGATACACATCCCTAGAAACACAAGATCTCATCCTCACCTACGGTCCATCCAGGAAGAGGGTCCTCTCCTGACACGCTTTCCCGTAGGACTAGGCCTTTAGAATTTAACAACTGCCTCATCCGAACTCAGTCGAGAAGCGTAGAGGTAATAGCTACAAAAGATAGAATATTCCTCCCCTGTCTGTCATGCACCTCCAAATGAATATCAGAGAACAGAGCCATAAGCTTCCACTCGCTGTTGGCCTCCTAAACTGCTTGTATCTGAGTCCTCCTGCTCAGTGCATCAGCCACTGCATTTCCTTTCCCAAGCGTATAGGCAAGCTCGAAATTGAAAGACTGCAGGTACTCAACCCACCTCCGTTGTCTCAGATTCAAGTCACACTGTGTGAATATGTACTTGAAGCTCTTATGGTCAGTATACACCACAAAATGATCTCCTAGAAGATAATGTCTCCAATAACGCAAAGCATGAACAACTGTAGCCAACTCCAGGTTGTGCATAGGACAGCTCCTCTCATGTGGCCTCAACTGCCGAGATCCGTATGCAACAACACGATCCTCCTGCATAAGCACTACTCCAAGCCCGATGCTAGATGCATCACAAAAAACTGAATAACTCTTGCATAGCTCTAGGAAAACTAGGATCAGTGGTGAAGTAAATCTCCCTTTCAGCTCTTGGAAGGCTGAATCATAGGCTTCTGACCAAACATACTTCACCCCTTTCTTAGTCAAGCCCGTCAGTGGCGCTGCTAGGCGTGATAAGTCCTGTATAAACAGCCTGTAGTAACCATCCAACCCTAAGGAAATCCGTACCTTGAAGATGTTCTTCGGCTGCTCCCAGGCGACCACTGCTCTCACCTTCTCTGGGTCTAATGATACTCCTGTATCTGAGATGACATGACTTAGGAAGTGAACCTCATCCATCCAAAAGTGGCACTTTGAGAGCTTATCATATAACTGATTCTCCCTCAGTGTACTCAAAACGATCTCAAGATGGGTAGCATGGTTGTGTCGAGTGTGAGAGTACACCAAGATGTCATCCACGGAAACCACCACGAAGGAATACAAGTAAGTATGGAAAACTCTATTCATCAGCGCCATGAAAACTTTTGGTGCGTTCGTGAGACCGAAAAACATAACCAAATACTCATATAGACCATACCTTCTCCGGAAGGCTATAAGAGGTATATTAGATGGTCTGACATGCAACTGATGGTAGCCGGATCTCAAGTAGATCTTCGAGAACAATCTAGCTCCTCAAATCTGATCAAAGAGGCCATCTATCCATGGAAATGGATATTGGTTCTTGACCATCAACTGGTTCAGCTTCCGATAATCCACACAAAGCCTAAGAGAGCCATCTACCTTCTTCACAAACAGGACCGACGAACCCCAAGGAGAACTACTAGGTTGGATGAAACCCCTTATCTGCAACTCCTCCAACTGCTTATTAAGCTCCCGCAACTCATGTTTAGCCATCCTATAAGGGGGAATGGACATCAGTTCCGCTCCTGGCACAAGCTCAATTGATAAGTCTACCTCTCACTCTAGAGGAAAACCTGAAAAGTCTTCTGGAAAGACATCTAGAAATCGATCAACCACTGGAGGAAAATATACCCGAGAAGTCCCGTGGTCATCCAGATATAAGCTAGCAATATGGGCCATAACACCGCCCAACCCATGATGCTTTGGTCCAGCTCTGCTTTCCTGGACATCCCATTCTCCCTTGTGAAGAAAATATCCACCCTCTGGTGATGTGAAACTCACCCTACGACGATAGAAATCGACAAAGTCCTGGAAGGGAACTAACCAGTCCATCCCAAGAATGAAATAATAGCCTGACATATCCAAAACATAGAGACTCCAGGAAAAATGACACCCACCAACCTCGAGGGGGCAGTCTAAGCACTGACGCACACTAGCAGTTCTAATTCCCAAGGGAGTGTCTAGTGTCATCATATCCTCAGAAGTATAAACAGTAAGTCTAAGGATTTCCACAGTATGAACAGAAATAAATCTATGAGAAGATCCTGTATCGAAAAGTTCATAGGATAAAACTAAGGCTACTAAAATTGTACCTAGAACTGTAGAAGGTCCAAGATCCTGCTCCTGATGAATCTACTCTACAGCAAAAGTCTGGCCCATACCGTGGCCCTATGTAGTAGCCTGAGATCCCTGTGATACTCTTCCCTGAGCCTGATCACTACGTCCATGGCCTCTACCCTGTCCTGAACGACCTGAAGAACTCCAGCCCCCAATCTACTGTAGAACTGGTAATCCTGCTCCTGTATGCGGAGTCGAAACTGATCCTCCTTCACTAGCCGCTGGCAGAAGAACCTTCTAGAAATGCTGCAGATGACCCATCTTGCTGCAAGATCGGAACTCTATTGGGTCCCTCGGGCACTGGGGCTTCTTATGACCACTTCTTCCACATTGATAACACACCACTTGGTTGCTAGAGGGAAGATCCCATTTACCATAAGGAATACCTCGCTTCCTCGAGTCACCTCATGTAGACTCTTGGTGGCGCTTCCTGCTGTCTGTCTGGAGAGAATCAGCCTTGGATGCTAAACCACCCTGGTCCACAACTCCAACCTCCCTTAGGTTTCTCTCCATAATAAGCACCTGGTTGACTATTAGAGTGATAGAAGTCAATTGAAAGACGTTCACTTGTGACCTGATTTCCGGTCTGAGGCCTTCCTCAAACTTCCTCGCAAAAAACATATCATTATTTCCCAGAATGAGAGTGAAACTCTGTAACTCTGTAAAACGAGAGGAATACTCCATAACTATGAGAGAGCCCTGCTTCAGGTTCATGAAATCTCTGGCTCTGTCTGCCCTCACCGTCGCCAGGTAGAATTAGTCATAGAACGTACGCTGAAACTCATCTCAAGCCATAGCCTGTTGGCGACCTGTCTGCAAAACCAAATCCCACCATATCATGGTGGAATATCATAGTATATAAGTCTCTAGATTCACTATCCTCTCTGGAGTTGTCTCTAGATGCTCGAATATGGACAGCATGGCTTCTATCCATGACTCCGCAACCTGTGGTCCTCCATCCCCTGTGAACGTGGGAGGGTGCTGCTGCTGAAAAACCCACGTCAGCTCTACCATAGATGGGGCAAGATGCTGAGCTCCCTAGAAGGTCTGCATGAATATCATGAAACCCTCTCTAAATTGAGCGTCGACACCATTGTTTGGAATCACTACAGGTGCCATGTCCGGAATGATAGGTAGAACTACTGGTAGTCCCTAATCTGCCGTATCAGGCGTACGGTTACTGCCTAGTTTTTGACGTGCAATGAGAGGAAGTCTTGGTGACATAGCTCTAAAAGGTCAAAAGAACACCTTCATTAATGACAAACACAGAAGAAACTTAAGAGATCAAAATAGAATAGGAGATAAAAACTTTAAAATTTTGGAAAACATGACTACACGGCGTTTAGTACTACTACACGACGTGTTTCTTAAAAGTTTACCTCGGGTGTGTACCTTGTCCATACATGGCTATGTAAACCACCTGACTACACAACATGTTCTTAAACTACATGGTGTTTAATAACCCTTTTCCTTCCTGCCCGTTCACTCCTACATGACTTGGAGCACAGACTGTCCCAGCAGGAAACTACACGGCGTGCTTGTCCGCTACACGGCGTGTCCTTAAGATCTCTCTACTATCCGTTTCATTAGTCACATGGACTGGTACACGGACAACTACTACGTGGCGTGTCAAAGACGACATGTCATGTACTTGACATGCCTTACTTGGCCCGTGTTGTTAGTGACACGACCTGACACACGATCGACACTACACGATGTGTTCCATACGGACACAGTGTGTACACGGATGGATAACACCAACCCGTGCTGTTGGCTACACGGACAGCTACATGGTCAACTATACACGGTGTCTTACCAAGGGACACAATGTGCACTTGAAGGAAAACCACGGCCCGTGTTGTTCATGACACGACTGGATACCTATTCCAGACTACACGGCGTGCTATGCTGGTACACGGCGTGTTCCTACAGGAAACTTTACAACCTCATGTCTCTACCCAACACAGTCAGGGACACGGCTAAAAACTACACGGTGTGTATGCATAAAGTACACACCATGTATTATGGGTTTTTCCGGACAGTAGCCTCATAACTGCACCGGAGCCTAGAAAACACAGAAAAACAAGCGTTATGGTGTGAAATTCTGATCTGTGGGGGCCCATACTCCCTACGAATCAAAGTTTGGCATCATAAAAATGGATATAACAAGTAAAAATTATAACAACTCACGATCCACCAAATTCCAATCCTCGAGGTCCCATAACACCTCTAAGACCAAAGTTTGGTGTCCATGATAAAGAAGCTCTAAAAAAACGATACCCTATCAACATAACAGGTATTCTATCACATCAGCTATCACAACATCATGCATCTTCTATCACAAATTCTATCACAATAGCATGAAAATTCTAATTCAATCTAGATGGAATGAAAAAATGCATGACATGTGATTTTCTAACAAGTGACTATATGATGCATGAGATGGCATACCCTCATCTCATCGAGTTGCAACAAAATAGAACCACAATCATACAAACAGTAATAGCACAAAAAAAGTGCACCACCCAACGGTGAAATCAATTAAACTGTAACATTGGAAAAAACTCAAAAATTGCAATATTTGAGGTAATATAGCTTTTTCCCTGTACACGGGTTCTAGAATGCCCGGCCACAACTATTTACTGTTTACCTATTCTGTCCTATTTCTGTCTAATGTCACTAAACAGTAAGTAAATAGAAAAGGAAAGAAACTCCTTTGATACCACTTTGTAATGACCCGAATCCGGAGCCCCTCAACTGGTGCCCCATGCCCAGTTCACCACATGACCTCAAGCACATTTCCCCAAATGCCAGAGACTGCCGACTAGCAGCGAGGGCCTTGGTAAGTTATTGGGGAAACTATTCCCTCATTTGGTAAGGTATACAAGGTATAAGAAATAACAATCAATAGCGGAAGCAGTAAACAAAATACAACAACTGAAACTAAACAGAAGAAGCAATGTATAATATAATAATGATGCAACATGGTACATGTATCTAAGGAAAGTAGCAAACACAAAAACGTGTTGAAATACAACTGAGAACAAAGTACTAAAAGTAAATAGAAACTCCAGCAGCATCGCAAGCCTAAGCTTGGTCCTATGCTCTCCAGCTCCAACCAGAAATCATGTACCTGAAGTAGAAGGGCCACAATCCCTATCCACACCTGCAACCATATAACCTGTTTGGGCCAAAAAGTAGGACCCAAACAGGGTGTGAGACTAATCCCAGTAGGCAATCACCATAAGATCTGTGCCCTACTATTAGTGAGCAATATAACAAAAGTAAAGGAAATAAATGCAGAAGAGAAACATGAGTACTCTAAAGTAAACAATCCTACCAATCTCCATTAACATTTATTAATTAATTTAATTCACTCATTAAATTATCAACCAAGGAATCTAGTAAACAAAACCATATTCTCAAGGCATAGCAAGCAATGCAACTGGTATCTCACCAGACTACCTAACAGCAAGAAGTACAAACTCAAGATTGTTCTTTGGCATGGTGGACTCATCACAACCAACCAAAAAATATTCATGGTGACTCTTTGGGTGGCACACACTGGCAGAACCCTCTAGTCAAGTAAACATACAAAGGCAAAGACACTCTGGGAAGCACTCACCGTCAATTCCCCTGCGGTCTTGAAACGATAGCTATAGACTCTCTGAGGAAGCACTTACATATAATTCCCCCTATAGTCTCGATACGTAACTAAGGACACTCTAAGGAATAACAAAGTCTCATTCCCGTAGGTCCTGCGAATGATACTAATTTATAATAGACTCTCTTGGGAAGCCCTTAATCATCAATTCCCTCTTTAGTCTACCACACCAGGTTCCCACAGCCCTGAGTAGTGTAGTCATGCGTAATCGACTATTAACAGCCCAAAGTAATCTCAAAAAATACTTGGATAATAGCTACAATGCATCAAGATAATATAAACAATAGGAAATACATGCAATCAATTATATCAAGGCAGGCAAACAATGTAACAAGGTATGCCTCATAGGCAACCTAAGCCAAACGATGATAAATAACCAAAACCGGGAGAACACCCATGGGGTGATCATCTAAAATGGTAAAAAGAAATTATAAATCATATAATAACCTCAAGAATACATGAAATCTAAGTCAGATAACAATACAGGATCAAAACCCTAACCCGAGATACCCGATACATGGGTATCCGACACTTTTTCACCAAAAACTCAAATACATTCAACGTAGGGCAACAAACCACCTACCTCGATCCTAAGAGATCAATATACTTGAACCTTGGCCTATGAATTAGCCTATAATGGAGAAGATCTGCAAAAACTTCTAAAACTTTCAACCTCAGATAACTCTCACAAGAGAAGGAATTAAGAAATGTGGCCAAGGAAGAACCAAGAAATCACCGCTGCGATTTTATTGCAACCGACGATGTTCGATTTGGATAACCGGTGACAGATTGGTGGCTCAGAGAAGATTCGGCCTCCTCGGACGCTCTAGACGTAATTAGGCGGAGAATAAGATGAAAATAGGTTTAGGACGCGACCCCAGTCTGATTAATGAAATAAAAAGAAAAGTACACAGCGTGTACTTCATGACTACATGGCGTGTACTCGCCCTTTCCATACACCGCATTAAGTGGCCTCTGCATCACCTCTACACACCGTGTGTGTGGCCCGGACATGGCCAGCACACGGACTCACGCGGGAGAAAAGTACACGTCGTGTACTCATAAAGTACACGACGTGTACTTAGAAAATTTCCAGATTTTCTTCTTTTTCTCAAAAACTACCAGAAACGGAAAAACATACCTGAAACGAAGATCCGAGTTCTTACAAAACCTGTTTTGAGTGTGCATTGTGGGTTTTGTAGATAAATATCACCTAGGTTTGTGTTGATCTATACTCCCTTATTAGGTGGTTGAGGACAGATCCAATCCTCTAGTTTGGATATACTAATTGGATAAGACCCCTTTATATGGTAGTCCTCAGGGTGAGACCTCTCTAGGAAAACCCTGGGCATCAGTAGAGAATTATGATGTAGATTTTTAGCATGATTTCATACATGAAAGGAATAGGGACACTTCCCCTACTAAGATAAATTCTTTTGATGTGATTTAAACATGTGAGGGAGAGTTAGTGCTGCCCAAAACAAATAGTGTCAATTTTTGGTAGATAATTCCCTTTGACTTGTGTGTTCATGGACGGTTGGTGTGATGAGGTGTTAGATCAAGCACTAGTTGAGGATAGCAAGTGGGTAAGGGAAAGGATGAGTTTTCGGTAAAAGTGGATTCTAGTGGGGAGGCTCAAGTGTGGTTTAGGGTATGACCTATGTCTTCATTTCCCCAACTGCAGTCTTTAGAATAGATTTGAAAGCCACATTTCCCTAGATGTAACCCCTATTTGATACCTAGAAATACTAATGGAGGACCTTTTTGCTCGACCCTTGTTTTAGAAGCTCTTGCAGAGAGGATCGATTATCACACATTTCTGCCGATGGAGTGACCATAATCTGCAAGAAGAGAAGGCATCACATGAAATATTTACATAGTGGTAGTGAGACCCTATGATGTTTTCCTTAGTATAGACTAGTCGTCTACCATCCATACTTAGATAATTTATACTAGTGAATATGGTAGTGCTTGCAGTTTGTGGGATGGAGTTTTCCTCCTTTATAATGAGTGATCCTCGGGAAGAGTAGGATGATCTCATTCATTGGAGGTTACAAATGATTTATCAAATTTCTAGTATTACCCTTGGTGTAATTAATTCTATGAGCTCTCATCTCCCTACAATGATGGTTGGGTATGAGGACGTTTTCTTTAGGGAATTCCAGGTTTAACCCCCATGAGATAGACCTATACATAGACTTACACTAGATATGACTTGATGTTTGTGATAACACGTCAGATGACACCATGGGGATGTGGGAGATAGTGGTGTAGTTAGTGATTCTATAGAGGTAGGGATTTATAAGATCTAGTGTGTTTACCTGGGTATCCCTATGTTGTTTTCCTGAGAGGTGGATGAGATCTCAATGTGAGGTGTGGATTGATGTCACCCAAATCAAGTTATTGTTAGGAAGGAGTATCCTCCCTAGATAATAGATAACATCTTCAAATAGTGGATTGGGGAGAAGTAGTTCATATATTTTACCTTAGGATGGGTTATCACTAGCTATTGGTTTGAGAGAATTCTATACCAAAAGTGGATATCTAATGTTGTTGCGATCACATTGAGTTGATAGTGATACCTTTTAGTACATTTGATTCCCCAATAATTTTGAGAGACTTGTGAACTGGGTCCTTAAAACCTTCATGGATCGGTTCATATCAGTATTATTCATTGGTTCTTTTATGTCCTTCGAGTGTGAGTAAGAGTACATGGGACACTTGAAGACCAATTTTATATGTGCTTTGAGAGTATTGGTATCATGGGGAGCACTTATAGATTCAATTCAAGATTCAAGAGGTTAATGGTGGAATTCTATAGGATTTCATCTCTTTGACCACCATGCCATGGAAAGGGAATCTTTTTACCCAGACTGAGTAGTGCCAAATATCCTTTGAAGATTTGAGGTTCAGGCTGATGAGTTCTCTATTTTTGAGACTATTGGAGCAGGGCATGGAGTATATATTATATTACAATTCCTCTGGAGATGGAATCTATTGAATGTTGATGCAGAGGAAAATTTTTATTGTATATGGGTGGAGGAAATTTATACCCCATGAGTAGAACTACATGAATCACAACCTAGAGTTGGTAGTGATGATCTTCTCTCTAAGGATGTGGAGGCACTATCTTCTGGGAGAGAACTTATTGTTTACTCAGACCATCAGACTCTCAAGTATTTCTTCATGTAGAGAGACCTAAACCCGAGACATAGGTTCTGGTTATATTTCTTACAAGACTATGACTTTGAGATAGTGTATACACCCAGGAAGAGAAATGTGGTGGTAGATTCCCTTAACAGGAAGTCCCAGGCTTTCTTGATGGAGGAATATGAGTAGTTGGTTACTTACATCTGATCTAGGTTGTGAAGGAGGGTATAGTTTTTATTCATTTGATTGTGTTTACTCCTCTTCTTCTTCAACATGCGTGGGAGGATCATTTATGAGACATATATTATGAGGTTCTACATGAACAAATATCCTCAAGATATTCACCAGATGGATTTTATGAAGGTGGGAATCATGTCATCCTTTTCTAGGGAAATATGGTGGTTTTGATCATAATGTGAGATGATTTGATTACAGAGTTTCACACTTCTACTATGTCTATACATCCTGATGTATGAAATATTTATAGAGAAATTAAATGGTAGTTTTTTTGGGTTGGAATGAGGTGGAGTGTAGTTGTGTTCGTCTCTTAGTACCTCACATGCTAGAAGGTGAAGGCTGAGCACCAGGTTTTAGAAGGTTTGTTTCAACCTCTTTATATCTTCAAGTGGAAATGGGAAGGCATATCCATAGACTTTGTGTTATATATTCCATGGATAGTGAGAGTCCATGAAACCAAATGGGTGATAGTTGACTGACTTATGAAGTCGGTGCACTTCCTTGCTACCAGGGAGTAGAGTTCAGTGAAGAGTTTGGGGGAATTTGTACATGAATAATATCATACACCTTCAAGGGGTTCCATTGATGATTGTATCCAACCATGATGTGAGGTTTACATCATAGTTGTGGATAGGAATTTTGGAGGCATTCAGGACCCATATAAGTATTAGGGAAAATTTTCACCCCCAAAAAGATGGTCACAACAAGAATACTATCCAGGTGTTGAAGGATATGTGGAGGGCTTATGTTTTAGACTTCTTCTAGGGAGGAAATCTTTTCCTAAGGTTCATTAGGCTGTTTGAGATCTTATAGAGGATTGGTGAGGTTTCATACCACCTCACCTTACCCCCACAATTAGAGTGGGTGCATGATGCCTTACATGTGTCACAGTTGAGGAGATACATTCATGGTCCTACACATGTTATTTACTGGGGTGAGCTGGACATCGAGGATAGATACACCTTCATGGATTACCCAATGATGATTGAGAATCAGCAGGAGAATATCCTGTATGGATGGACCATTCCCTTAGAACCTATGCTGAGGCAACATGGGAGTATGTAAGAGATCTCTTTGGAGAAGGAGAGCTATAGGTGGGCTCATTATACCCACCTATTTGCTTAGTTTTTTATTTTTAAGGATGAGAGTATTGAAAGAGATAATAATGTAGAGACCTTATATTTTTATTTTTAAGACATGGAAATATATAAATTAATATTTTTAGATCTAGGTGATAAGAAGGCATGTGATGCTGAGGCCTGATGATCTTAGAATTAATTTTATAAAAATATTAAATGTATTTCATAACACACATAGAGAGTTTTTTAGAAATAATGGGGTATATATTGAAAAAAGTCTCAGATTATAAATCTATGACCATAGTTGAATCCAGAGTACAGGGTTTACCCAAGGTGCGGCCTAATGTTGGTTAACACCATACATCCAGTTGAGGTAGTCATTGGCGGTGCATTTAATTAAAATAAATAATTAAATTTATATATTTAATTTAAACACCCATGACCTAAAATACTTTATTTATACCTCATTATGAAAACTATCTTGGTTTAGATGCATAAACCCTAGGAGAATTGATATGATATCTGGAATTCTTTATCAAAAAATCGAGATCAGATGATGAATGGAGACCATATCGAGATGGAACAGTAGGCAGCGAACACGTTGAATCATCCTCATCATTTGTGAACACGTTATTCACCAATGATCAATCAAAATTGTGTTAGGACTCATCATTTTTTTTGTTTCCTCCATTATGATTAAAATATCGAGCATGATCAATTTTTTCTTCTTTAATCTGCATTTAATTGAACCTTTATATGATCCCGTTGGAATCAATTTAAATTATTTATTAATGTTTTTCTTGATTATGCAATTTTCTCACCCTAGTTATCTAAAATCCATATTATTTTTCCAGTAACACTTATCTGAAGATGTTGATCACCTTTTTTATGGTGTTTCCCCTATCTTTATTCACATTATTTATTATTGTTCTACAGGTTCATGGTTCGACTTTGTCGGGTGTGTTCTAGCATGATCGAACCCCCAGATTCATGGCAGTTGTGCAAAAAATGATCAGGATGGTGTTTTTCATATGGATCATGATCCGTTGTGGGATGTGGGTGATGATTCCAATAGATTTGGGATCTAGTATGGATCAGAAAGCTACAAGAGATAGTGGGAGGCACTATGACCATGTATAGGCTATTCAAATTCTTGATGTCTAGCCATTGGAGTTTGGAAATCAATGAACAATGATAGAATGGGCATGGATGGCCTTATATATAGGACTTACAATGTGATTTATGGTGGAAAAGGTGGTGGTGGGGTTGTGACGATGACACATGAAGGAAACTGGAGTTTTTTGTGAAAATACCAACTACACAACGTGTTTGGGGATGAACACATGCTGTGTAGTCTAGTTTTTACGGTGGATAGAGTTTCTTTTTAGAGTTAAATATGACACACCATATAGAGGGACCAAACACCATGTAACACCTAGATTACTAGATCAACATGTACAAAGGGTAAACTCTTAGGATCCCATGTCGCCCCACATATTGTGTATGTTAGGAGACATTCCATACACTTTGGAGAGTACACAGGCTTAGACAGATGACAAAGGATGAGTGTATTCCTGACCCTGACATGCCATTTGTTATTAGGGGAACATCATGTATAGACACATGTCCAGTATACACAAACATAACTTGAACGACATGAAAACAACTTGGAAAACACAGTTTAACCCTGGGAGGCTAAGACATGCCTTTTAATACCTTAAACTCTTTGTAGTACTACATGGATAGTGATCCATGTGATTTCAAGGACACAGATAGGTAGAGGAGTAGGGCCACATTCCCTGTGGACCCCTTACATACCATGTACTTCCTTTTTGAGGAAACTTATACCTCTCACATCTTCTTTGTTTGGACTCAGATTATGGACTACAAGTTGCATATCCTGAGTTTTTTCTATGTAGAACGTGATGGTGGCCGTCGTAGTGTATTTTAAAATATGATATGATATTTTATAAGTTTGAATATTTTTAAGCGATTATCGATAATGGAAGTGATCTATATGGATCATTATAGAGTGTTATACCCTTTGAAAGACTACTTCATGGGTCCTCTATTTATCCACATAGTGGAACCCTTCTATTAGAATAGGACATGCATCCTTTACCTACTGAGTGGAACCCATATGTTGTGATAAGGAATTGGTCCTCTACCTACCAAGAGACACCCTCTTATTGCAACTGGGTATGAGTCCTTTACCTATTGATTTAAACACTCCTATTGGGTTAGGGAATGTGTACTATACCAATTGAGTGGCACCCTCCTATCGTATCAGGGTATAGTTCCTCTACCTACTGAGTGGAAGCCTCCTATTTTATCAGGAAAAGATTCCCCTACCTACTAAGTGGAACCATCCTATTATATCAGGGAATGGTTCCTCTACCTTATGAGTGTAACCCTTTTGTTGGATTTGGTCATGGTTTCTCTACATACTGAGTGGAACCCTCTTATTGTATTAGGGCATGGGTCCTTTACCTAATGTGTGGAAACCTCATGTTGTACCATGGCATGGGTTCTCTACCTATATAATATTTCCCCTTGAATATGATACATAGTGGTGAGGTGTGTCTCAATGTAGTTACTTATTTTAACAGATACATGATATGTTGGGAATCATTGATGGACCTTTGGAACGGTTGGAAGACTCTTTTCTGGAGTTGGGATGTGAGATGGAGATCCCTTATCTCTATTATATAGACTTCTTTTACAATCACATATCTTTGTTGTTCGGTTTCGATTCCCTCTTTCCTTGGGTTTAACTGACTACATATATCACATTTTCTATTCCCCCTTTCAGTTTTGGGGCATCCTACTGTGTATGTATATACTCACCCCTATATGCTATTTTCCCATGCATGTTGTGTCTTATGAAAATAATGAATAAGTTGTAGGTGATTTCAAAAGAGAATAAGGAAACTTGGGTGTATTTGATCATGTATGGTGGTCGATACTTGGAGATCTAGAGTCAGGAACTCTCAACATTTCTTTTCCAATTGTTGTTTAGTTAATACATCTTTTCTATATGGGTATGTATTTCCCCCTTACTTTTCATTTTATATTATCATATACTTTTGTATTCCATAGAGGTTATTACATGCATGGGTTTTACTTTATATGTTACTTTATTTTGTTATTATTCCTATGAAATTATATATAAATATGGTTGGGTGCGTTCATACAGGTACTTAGGAAAAGTATCTAATTTTAGTTGTGCCTTTAGGAACAGGTTTCTAGCCCCCATTATATGGAGGCGAGCTTGGGGTAGTATCAGATCATACTTCTATCAGCTAGGTGGGCCCTGATGAGTCCGGTCAGGAAAATAATACTGGCATAAGACATGGAATTTTGGAATACACATAAGCATAGAAAAATCATTTCCTTAGTAGTAAAGGCTCATTAACAAGGATATCATAGTGGATTGGGTTCACTCCCCAAACCATCATAGTGGTCAAGGTTAACTTCTAAGACTATCATAGTGGAAAAATTACCTTAATGAGTTGGGTTTACTCCCTATTGCAGTACTATTTACCTCCTGAGATATCAATATTTACCCAATGAATTTGAGGGAGACATAGATCCAACCCGTACTTGGTTATAACGTGACCATCATCCTTGGTTATAACGTAACCACCATCATTTGTTATAACATAACCACCATCCTTGTTTATAACAGAACCATCGTACTTGTTTATAACATCACCACTATCACATAATGAAAACCATACATTGGTGTGCCAAAAGATCATAAAACTTTCATTATATCATAACCCATGAAAAGAAATGGGTTTCTTAAACACTTTATCATAGCATAACCCATGGAAAACAAATAGGTTTTATAAAAATTTCATCATAGAATAACCTATGGAAAAAGGAATTGGTTTCATAAACATCTTGTCTTCATAAACATAAACCATCGAGAAAAAAATAAGGATGATATCCTTATATCTTATACATAGTAAATCATAAGTAACATCAAAGGATGTTATCTTATATGAAATATCACTTGAGACATTTCTTGAGGAAAATAACCTTTTCACTTTTAAAATAAAAATATTAAAACTAAAAGTTTACAATTTTTTTTGAAAATAATTTTTTAAAAATAATATTTTAAAATTAAAAAGGAAGATTTAAAGCATTGAGTTGTGATGATGCTAGATAATACCATTCATGTTATACATGTTAAAAGAATGATTCCTTTCAAATTTTCGTTAAAAAGTAAAAAAAACTTCATTAAAAAAATGATATGAATACTCCTTTAAAACCATTTTATAAAAATTAAAACATGGGTAAATATTAAATTAAAAAATATTTGAATAATAGTAAAAAAATTATTTAATTTTTTTTAAATCATGGATATAAAAGAAAACAGATTTTCAATCAAAGAGAGAAATAAATTTTATTTTTCTTAAAAACATTATTTTAGACTCTTGAGTACACAAAGGTACAAAAATGAACGGAAAAAATTTATTTTCAGAAAATAACCATAAAAAAATAAAATTCACGAGTTTATTGAGATATAGATTATAATATCTTATAATCAGAAGAATAATCATAAACAATCAAAATAAACAATGAGATTGTAACATAAAACCATTACCACTTTGGTAATGTTTGAATTACAAGACCCATGAAAGAAGTAACCTTATAAAAAAATTGATATCCCCATAAAATCCATAAGAATCATCATAAGATACATTTATTGGAATAATATGCACTACAAAAAACAAACAAGTGGTGAATATGACTCGTGTCCCACAGAAATAAAAATGAGAAGAAAATTACCTTACCTTAAGTATTGAACTACTTTGTACACATTCATGAATATTGTATAATAAATACAGGTTTATTATATATCTATTATAAAAACATAATCATATATATATATATATATATATATATATATATATATCATACCATACATTATTTACTTATGAAATTTTACTACCTATTTATTAATGAGTCCTTGTTAAAATCACATTTTGGGTAATAACTGTTTCATTTTTCATATATGTTTTGATTTTTTATTTTTGATAATTTTATTTTGATCATGGTTACATAATATAAAAAATTATAACCATGATATAAAAATAATATATATTCATTATATATGTATTTATAGTAATTCAGAAATTTTAGAAATATAAAATTAATTACTCTGTTCGTGGAGACGACAGGCCGTACATACGCATGAATGTTGTTTGAATTTTCTCGATGGATGGAAATAATATATAGAATTTATAAATTAATTATTATTTCATATATTTCACAGATATTAATTACATTTTTCTTTATTACATTCCATGTAAATCGTAAGTGAAAAAAAAATCACAACGCTTCGCGAGGAGGTAGTCCGCCGTATACACGAGCGACATTATCCTATTACCACAGAATGGAAATTAATAATGTATATATGATATTATAATTAAATAAGTATAAATATATCATCAATACCATATATAAATATAAAATCCATCATTATATACAACCATGTGATTTGGTGATGGAAAATGAATTATATCAATTTACGAGGCGACTATCCTCCGTACACATGATTGGTAGTTTCATTTCCCACATGATGGAAGAATATATAGATTTAGGTCATTAAAATAATATAATAAAATCAAATTATATGGTATATACTTATTATTTTATATCCTAGTGTTTAAATAATATTTTAATGAGTTAGAGGAAGAAATAAAATGAAAATGCATAGTTAAGGACTATAACTCTTCTTTAGATAACTCCTTTAGGTTTACACCTAAAGATTTCTTTGGAGGGTTTCATAATCGAAATAAGGACTCTATTATGTGGGGAGGAAATTAAGGATTTTATTTGGTCAGGTATTGGGTAGATAAAATAACTTTTTAAGTATGTATAGGGGAGGATAGAGGGTGTCATTTTATAAGTGTGGGAGAGGACACACTTAGAATTTTTGAAAAGAAAAAAGGTGTACCCAAGTTTTAGATGTTCGAAAAATCTCCAAATAGAAAATTATAGAACCTTATATAATATATGTTCTAATTTTTTCCATAAAATGGGATTTTTAAATGTTTATAGGTCATTTTACCCCTTATCTTTTCAGTTTAAACCTCGGTAAACCCGTTTTAACCTTAACTCTCATAATTGTTTTTTACTATTTTTAATATTAATTTTGACCCAAAAATAAGTTTAAATTGTTATATAATATTAATTATTATTATTCCAAATATCAAATCCATTTTTAATATTCCATTCATATAAGTGAAAATATTTAATTTAAAATTGTACATGCAGATGCAACGAAAACATGGTTTCCCAAAGAGAAAATTTTCATAATTATAGAAATTTTTAATAAAAAAATAAAATATATAATTGATTCCAATTACCTATACTAGATTAATAAATATAAATTTTAAATAATTTTATTTTTAAAACCATATTAAAATAAAATTCATCTTGTAAATTCTTTAAATGAAAAATAAGTTTTTAATAAGAAAAAATATTTTTGACTAATCATCGAAAAAATAATCTTTATAGAAAATTATCAAATATTTATTCAAAGATAATTTTGACATGTTGATTATAAATATGAAGTTAATTTTTTCCAATAAATTTTTAAATTGTTTTAAAATTTTATTTTATTATTAGTTGACAAAGAGAAATGAAAATCATTTTTTGAGAAAAAAGTACTTTCGAAGAATATAAAGACTTTACTAATAATTAAGTACTTATTTATAAATATATTTTATTTATATAAAACCTTTATACTTAATTTTATTTTTTTTATTCCTATTCATACTAAAAAAAATTTAATTATTAGGTTATAATTGTCAAGTTTAAATAATAATAATATTTGTATATCCTGGTTCGTTAAAACTCGATGTTTCATGTAACACAAGCTATTGAAAAAATTAATCTTTTTGAATTTTTTTCTATAAAATTTCATATTTTAAAATTATACCCACTTAAATTTAATTTCTACATTAAAATTACATAAATTTTATGAAAAAAATTGAGGATACTTCTGCCTCATTAAATCCTCACATTCCCACATACCTTTCTCAAATTGGTGGTTTCATCTCAAAACTTTGGCCAAGTGAGTAGTGTTGTTTCATACCACTTTATCTCTATGATCCATAATCTCCACCAATTATTCCTCATAAGAAATATCTTTCTCCATTGGTATGACCACTAAGTTTTGTACATGTAAAGGGTAACTTATGTACTTCCTTAGGAAAGATATATGGAACACATTGTGGACTTGAGAGAGGTTTGGTGGAAGTGCCAAGTGATAAGAAACCATACTTACACATAGAGAATCCCAAAGGGTCCAATATACCTAGGGATCATATTTCCATTCTTCCCAAATATCATAACATTATTATATAGAGAAATTCAATGAAGATCCTTCTCACTAACTTCAAACTTCAGATCACACTGACAATTGTTTTCATAACTTTTATGTCGACTCTAAGATGCCTTGGTGTGCTGTTGAATGTATTTATATTTCTATCCCATTTACATAGCTATATCAAGTATAAATATATTTATTTCTCCAACTTCACTCCAACATGTTTGCGTTCTACACTTATTTTCATAGATGGATTTATAAGGAGTCATATGAATTCTTGAATGAAAGTTATTGCTATATGAAAACTTGACTAGGTGAAGGCATTGATCCCAACCACCTTTGAAATATATAGAACCGGATATCAATATATTTTCTAGGGTTTTAATTGTTCTCTTATAATGACCATATGTATAATGATGACACACAGTGATGAAACTCAATTTTATATCAAGGGCTTGCTGAAGACATCGCCAAAACTTTGAGGTAAACATCGAATCCTGATCAGATACAACAGAATGCGATACTCTATAAAACCTTACCACTTCATTAATTTATATCATGGAAAGATGATCCATATAAGAATATTCTCTAATAGTGATTATGTGCACTAACTTTTTAAGTTTATCTACTATAACCCATATAACATTGTTCCCTTTATAAGTTTTAGGGAGTCCAACGACAAAATCCATGGAAAATTTTCTCATTTTTATTACGGTATGGGTACTGGTTGTAACATCCCCTTAAGAATTTTTTCTCTTAGTATTAAATTGATGACATACCAAGAACCAAGATACAAACTCTACAATATCTCTCTTTATTCCATCCCACCAGAGATACTATTTCAAATCTCTATACATATTTATACTTCCAGGATGAATAGAGAATAAATAATTATGATCCCCTTATAACAACTTCTTAAAATATAATATATACGGAACAAATAAACATTTTATAAACCTTATCATTCGATCATAATCAAGGTTGAACTTAGGAACATTTATCACATTCTTTTGGAGCTCTATATCATCCTTTTGTGTCGCTTTTATCCTCACTTAGATAGATGGTTAAACAATTATTTGAGATAGACAAGATTTACCCCCTTTAAGATTTTAGGATCCATCCTTTGAAAATATATAAATATTAGATCTTTTGTGATACTCATCATGGATAGGTTAGCTTGATCATTTCGAATCAAATAATCTTCAACCTTGTTCACTTTCCCGGGATGGTAATGTATTGACCATTCATAATCTTTAATCAGATCCAACCATATTATATGGTGCATGTTAAAATACTTCTATGTGAATATATAATTCATAAATTTTCTAATCAGTATATATATCACACTTTCATTCATAAAGATAATTCCATTAAATCTTTAATGAAAAAATTACCACATCTAACTCTGAATCATGAGTTGGGTAATTTTTCTCATGAACCTTCAATTATAATGAGGCACAATCTATCACCAAATAAATTTTTAAATCCCATGGTTATCTCTATAATAAAACATATATTCACAAAATCAACTTAATATTTATATGTCAAATCATTTAAAAAATAAATTTCCTAATAACCAAGACATCATGTAGGCTAGAGGTTAGAGTTTCACCCTTATCACCCTTTGGTCGTGGGTTTAATCCTCATGTCCTTTCCAGACATGATAGGTTGTCCTTTTTTACTAAAACTATCTTAATATAATTCTTATAACATACCCAATAATATGATGAGAATTCTTGATAATAAATTTAATCATCAAATATCATATAAACCTTTAAGGTTATCAATACCTTTAAACTTATAAAAGGATCCTTCCAATCAAATAATAATTTATATTGAACCTAAGGGTTATATATACCTTATCATAATAAAACTTCTCCAAAAATTTCATTAATCACATTAAAATACCATAATAAAAAACTTTAAAAGTTGTGTTTAATACTTTGATCTTATGATAAAACCTTAAATCATAAACCCAAGATGGTATCTAGGATTCGTAAGTTAATCTTATTGACTAACTGAAAATTACCTTTTTTATTTTACAAACACTTTTAAGGGAAACATGAGAACCAATTAAAGTACAGAATACAATTCATCAAATACAATATGAGATGGATGAACCATTAAAATCTAATTTAAAACTATTAGACACATTATCCTAAAATAATTTCTTTTGGAGAATATTTACCTCTCTAGCCAGGTCTTCCTTGATAAGGCCTTGAAAACAATAAGTCATCTTGTCCCACATTTTAATGTACTCCTCCATTTCTATTTTCCCTGTATTGAAGCCTCTTACTAAAATATGATCATGCTTGTTGATCCAATCCTAATAATTAGTTTCCATAAGTAGTAGTCGCTCAACCATATTATATGCATCCTCTTATGAGGCATTAATCAAGAGAAATTATTCCAAGATGTATTCCTCAGAGTGGATGATTAGCTCCCAAAGTTTGAAATTATTTGAAACCTCATTGCATGCCTCCCACTACTGGTCGTTAGGCTTTACCTTATTGAGATCAACTTGGTTAGTGGTGTTATCATTATCCACCATCACTAAGGCTTCCCAAATCTTACTTGGTTCTCCCATCACACCTCTAACCTCTTTTTCTATGGATAAAACACTCTAAGTAATTTGGGTACTACACTGAACCATCAAAATCACCCTATGATCATTTTACTTATCATAAGGTTTAAAGTCTATCTACTTAGGCCTTGATCTCATAGAAGAACTTGTCTCCGCCAATTTAGGTAGGTATGAATAGTATTTTATTCCGTTGGATATCTATTTTTAAATAATAACGTAGATACTTGAATACTTGTTTATTTCCACCCCTTCCTTCTCTGTAGATTGTGTATCCCTCTTCCATGGTTTCCCTTTACACTGTCATTTGAGAAAATTCTAGAAATACCATCACTTGACTCTACCCTGAGGATACATTTTCCTTAATCAGAACCCTCATCCTGGATTGGGTTATCCTGATACAACCCTTTAATGTATAATCCTTCAAAATATTTTCTCAACTGAATTGATGGCCTAACCTTCCTTGAACCTGACCATTTATCTGTAGTCTCCGCACCCCCTATGACCTGTATATATGAAATCATGTAATCCTTTGAAAATTTTTCAATTTATATCTAGATAACCACATCTTATAGAAATTTTAAGTTAGGATACACTTCCCCTATACCATATCATCCCTCCTTGTGCTTGGTTCCACTACATGCTCTCATGAACTCAACATAGGATACAACCTTGGGTGAAATAGGAGGACCAGAGGCACCCAAGTCCTCTAACCCCCTAACCCGGATGTGGCCTTCATTTTTGAAATAGCCAGATCATGTTTTAACCCACTATAAAAATAAAAAACATTAGGATCAATCACTCTCGGTCAAACCTCTTTCCGGGAAAGAGCCTCTATTACTGCTTCACCCACACCCCACTAGTTGGATTTCTCCCTATAGGAGGAATACTATGGATCTTGGTAGAAATCAACATGAAATTATTTTTGATATGTAATAGGCCTGAAATATTGACCATTTCCAAAAGGACCTGGCCCTTACTCAGTCTCCATCTAAAAAAGATTCAAGGCCTTGAGCCTACACAATGCCATCATATGAACAAGATTCTTACATGAAGAGAAATAATTGATCCACTACTCAAAAAACTATTTCTTATATCATAATTCATCTTGAACTGATATCTACACATACATAACTAGAAATCATGAAAGGTCAACTTAGATGCGGATTCTTGGAGAAATCAGGAGAAATACTTCATGAGTTCTACTATCATAACATAAATACTGACCCACTAAATTCCCAAGAATTTTAATGATAGAGGTATTTTGAAATGGAAGGGGGATTTTAGGAAAATTTAACCAAATCATCATCATAGATGAATCTCAATTCATATGAAAATTGTAGTACCACTTGAATAAGAAGAATTAGAATATGTTGCGGACGTGGGATGACAGAGGTCCCTCCCTCTTTCATTTGTAATTTGTAGTCTCTTCATAATAAAAAAACATTTACTTGTTCAACCTTGATTATCATATTTTTGATCTTTAATACTAGGTTACCTATTTTCATAATGCCCATAATTTTCACATTTAAAACATCCTAATGTTAGTGATTCCCTAGGGAGTGTATTATTCTCATCCATTATGTTAACAAAACTTTTCATTTTTCCTCAATAATTACTTAATATATTCCCTTATTCTCAACACATAAAACATATTCTCATTCCTTTGAGACATTCCATTGTGCTCTTATTCATACATTATCAACATATATAAAATGAAATATTCTTTTCACCATGGTCTTCAACACCCGATCTCTCAGCAAACTCCATACTTCTATTCTTTTGTGAGTCTGAAATTTGGTTAAGGTTCAAGTTATTTATCATATATAGTGATACTTGATTAGTAATAATCACAATATCATTCACTCTAGTCATCATTCCATTTGGTTGCTCTTTAACACATCATTTATCACATTAAATATTAACTCATTTCATTTTGGTCCCCGCCATTGTCTAAAACCAAAAATCATAGTGTGAGAAATAATATTTATAGTGGGAAACCAAAAAAGCATTAAAAATTATTTATAGGATGTCTAAATCAAGAATACTTCTTTTCAATATTTGACACCATTGGTTTTACGAAGGCATTCATGATTATTATCTATTAAAATCATTTATAATGGTTTGTAAAGAGTTTGTGAATTTCCAAATCAAATCCCCTGAGAGTATCAAATAAGGTGCGTAGTAAGGCCCATTTTTTTCACCAAGTGATGATCGAAACAACCTCAATCCACCCTTTTCATAGTTTTTACCCCTATGTACAACTATTCTAGATCCACACCCACTTTTAGTATCTAGACATAGATGTAATTTCTTGGAAACCACTTGCTCTATCCTCTACCAAAATTCTTGTATTTTTTTGTATACTTAGACTTATCCTTAGAAATATCCTTATGGATATCACTAAAGTTTTCTTATCCTAGTTTCCAAAGTTCAACTAAACCTTTATTTGACACCATCTATAGAGACCCAAACAACTCATACATAGATATCAAATATGAATAGATGAATATTCATTACAAAATATAAGGATCCACACTAGAATCATTTTGGTCTAGTGCCTATGGAAACTTGGATACATAAAAAACTGGTTCATAAGTTAACTACATAATCTACCACTAAGTTCTTGAAAGCTAGAACCCTTCTTAGATATATCATACATAATACCTTTCATCATAACCGAGGGAAAAGAAACATAAGAAAGGGTGATATCAGATACCCAGTAAGGGTAAACAAGGGAGATATCAACATAACATGACCATAAGGGTATATGAATATGAGAATAACATTTGGAAATCATACTCGACATATCATAGATGATAAACATAAGTCATGGTATAAATCTTGGAAGTTCATAAGACACTAATCATAAAGGAATCAAAAAACACAATCCATGGAATCATAAATTTAGCATAAGACATGGAATTGTGGCATACACATAAGTATAGAAAAATAATTTCCTTAGTAGTCAAGGTTCATTGTCATGGTTTTCATAGCGGATTGGGTTCACTACCCAAACCATCGTAGTAGTCAAGGTTCACTCCCAAGACTATCTTAGGGGAAAAATTCCCTTACGAAGCTGGGTTTACTCCCTATTCTAGTTATTTTTACCTCATGAGATATAAATATTTACCCAATGAATTGGAGGGAGATATTGGTCCCACCCACCCTTGGTTATAACATGACTATCATCTTTGGTTATAATGTAACCAACATCCTTAGTTATAATGAAACAACCATCCTTGGTTATAACATAACCACCACCACATAATGAAAACCATATATAGTGTTAGTAAAAATTTCTCCTTTGACTTCTATACCTTGTTTTGGAAATTACACATGTCTTTTACCATGCTGATCATACTGACCATGCTGATTGTACTGACCATGCTGATCGTACTGACCATGCTGATCGTACTGACCATGCTGATCGTACTGACCGTGCTGATCGTACTAATCATGCTGATCGTACTGACCATGCTGATCATACTGATCAAGCTGATCGTACTGACCATGCTGATTGTACTGACCATGCTGATCATACTGAACATGCTGATCGTACTGACCATACTGATCGTACGGACTATAATTTTCATACTAACTCTATCAATCGTATCAGACTGACTCTGTCAATTGTACTCACATTTTTGTATCTTACTTTGTATCCTATCAATACATTACATTTAGTAATACTTATAATACTCATACTTTCATTACTTGCTTGTTTTGGTACTTAGTCAAAAACACCTGTTTCATATTAATCGTACTCTTGTTTATCATCTTCATATATCTTTTGTTTTAACCAAAATGATTTCATTGAGTTAGTTACAAACTAATCAAAATGATGTCGTGCTTTATGTTTCAATATGACCGTTATAATTCCAGGTGTCCAAGTCCCTCCGAGTTTTTTGGAGAAATATGACCATTGGAGGAAATGTGACCGTTGGAACCTGAGGCCTATAAATAGAAGTTCATTTGAAGCCGAGAAAGAATAACTATGATACTTTGCTTCTATCAAGTTCTAGAGAGAGACGATGTGACTTCTCTCACACTTTGTGCTTTGTGTGACCAATCTTCTTATCGAGGGATTTCAAGTGATTGAAAGACAGAGGTGCCGATTACCTAAAAAATCAAGGGCTGCCGGGGATAGGCAGACAGACGAACCGATCATCGTATCGAGGGCTGCCGGGGATATGCAGACAGATGAACCAATCATCGTATCAAGGGCTTACCAAGGTGGTGGTAAGACATACCTCTTATCCTAGGTGAAAGGATAACCCTTCTCTTTGGGTCAAAAGAATTGTAATACTTTTACTTTTCCACTGCTATTTGTATCAGAAAGGAATTTGTATTGTTTCCTTTCTTCTTTACACTTTCAATTGTAATTGTTTCAATTACGATTATTTTATTACATATTGTATTAACAGATTCTATACGCTTTATGGTAGAATCTCTCACACTTGTTTTACTCTAATTATTGTATTCATCTTGAATACAATAAATTTACTTTTCTAATAGTATTACATTACATCATATCTTTATATTCAATACAATTTTGGTTGCTTGAATTGTATTATTCTAAGATCTTTTAAACTAATCTCTTAAGTGTTTAAACAAAAAGTTTTTAAACCTAAAATTCACCCCCTCTTGTATTGTTCCATCTAACATACATATACATCTAAATATTCGATCTAACAATTGGTATCAGAGGAGGTTTCCACTGATTTGTATTACTAGCTTTATTTCTTTCAAACTTTCATTTTAACTACTTACTACACTAACATGTGGAGTGGAAAAGTTTTTGTTTCATTAGATGGCAGGAATGAATGTTGGGTCAATTGACAACCTAAATCATTCTAGACCACCTATCTTTGATGGGAATGATTATGAGTACTGGAGAGATCGAATGAAGACGTTTGTTATCAATACTGGTGTAGACAATTTTATTATGCTTACTGGAGGTTACAAAATTCCTGACAAAGATGTCAATACTTTCACTAACCAAGAGAAGCAAGAATATCAACTGAATTACAAGGTACGAAATACTCTATTATGCTCTATGACCAGGAATATATACAGCCATATATCTTCTTGTGAAGCAGCCAACTGTATTAGGAAGAAATTAGAAGTCACACATTTTGGTACATCCAAGGTTATAGAAACAAGAAGAGCAATGCTTCGAGCTGAGTATCATGGATTTTTTTTCCTTATAGAGAGCCAGTATGTAAAGTATAACAAAGATTTATGACAATTGTCAACAACCTACAATCTATGGGAAAAAAGGTCTTGATGATGATGAAGGTTCCAGGTGCAGCGGAAGCGCGTTGGTGGGTTTTCCTAACTTTAATTTTAGCATTAAACGACGTTCAATCCGAGATCCGTCACAATATAAAATGCCGGATCTTCGGAATAGAACAAAGAACAAAAAAGAAAAGACGAGTCCCAGAACCCTTGAGATAGTATCTTCATATGTTGGTTATAATTAATTTAATTAATTCATAAGAATTACCTCGATGGAATTCTTTCTTCGTTGGTGTCTCCTGTCACGATCCTGTGATCCGTCGTTGCGTTGGAGAATCCAAGTGTAGGATTCCTCTAGCGGTGATCCACACGTGTGCCACATATCTCTGGACGTCACCGAAGGGAACTCCAGGTGCTAGCGTGGAAGTTCCTTTGCTTGCGATGTCCGTCTTCGATCGCCTTGATCCGGTGGAGGATCTTGCTTTCGTAACTTGAAAGCGTTCTTGGTGGAAAGGGAATTCTATCTTGGATTGAGAGTATTTCCAATCTATTGTGCACAACCAAAAATGGCTAACCCCTTTGAGAATAATGTAATTAGGATTTATAATACCTAGAATAATAAGATAAATTAATATCTCATAAGAATTTAATCATTTCATTTAATTCTTAGTAATACCCCATGTCTTAATAATGACAGTTGACCATCATTATTACTTGACATGCGTCCAACGTATTACATTTAATATCATTTAATTAAATAAACAATATTTTCTCATGAATCCCGAAAAATAAACTACACGGCGTGTATATATAAATATACACGGCGTGTACTTTTATTTTTTCAGTTTTATTTATTTTTCTCCACCATATTTATTAGACCTTGAGTAATGGCTATTTATTTCTTAAATAAATATAACTACATTACTCGCTAATAAATATATATTATTTCTCCCACAATATATTCTCTCGAATAACTAGTGTCGAAATAAATGCGATCATAGATCCTTGAATAATTATTAAACCACAATCGGGAATAATCTTTATTCAACTTGTTAAATTAATATTTAACTAAGATACATGGACACACTTAGTGTGTGAACCTCTAGGCCTATTTCTCAGTGGCATTAGGCAAAGCCTACCCAAAGTCCAAGGTTAGCTTCTAGAAAAATGCCAAGGCCCCCATAGAGAAAGAAGTTAACGCCGCAATGACGTGTCACCTCCTACGAACGCTTATCATGTAATATAATCCCTTTGTCTCGATATCTCTAATCAAGTGGGTGGCATGCTAGTGCCATCAACCCATGTGCTCGATTATTATTTCTTTGACTTCCCAGAATTGAAATCGCCCATACCTTACCATGGCAATGGATTTATTTAGGCTATATCAATTCCATCAAAGGGCCTGAGATATCTACTTCCGTTATGGAACAAAAGGGAAAAATCCTTTCTCGCATTATCTATTAATGCAATATTACTCGTGATGCACCCAACATATCCTACCTCACTGCGAACAGTGTGTCGTCACAGTTTTCTTCAATACATCTAAGTGTGCGAGTTGCAATACCCATTAATAATAATCTTAAAGTCTAAGGACCAATACACACGTCCGCAGATAGGAACATCCAATGACACCATGAAATGTGGATTTCCTACTGGCGGGTCTCGTTCTCATAATATCCTCCTAGATATTACCAAGGGCGCACACCATGAGAAGGTGCCACAAAGTTTTATGAGTCCCCACCCCTAATGGACTGTATTATTTGTGTCCCTCAAATAACATCATCCGACCATAGAACATATATTCAAGAACAGTGTTATGGAACTTCCGGGTTCTCATCATAGCAGGGATCCACTATGACCCATTAATGCAACAGTTGTCCTTAGGACATTATGACATGCATTGTCACACAGAAGAACAATCAAGATGTGATAAGGCATTTATTAATGAATTAAGTACAAAGTAGTTGGTTCTAGGCCACCTAATCCAACAGTCTCCCACTTGGACTAGAGCCAACTGCTAACAAGATTTAACCCACTAGTTCTCACATGATATTCATGCTTCTGCTGAGATAGGCCTTTAGTCATGGTGTCTGCCACATTCTCTTCCATGGACACTATGCTCACAGCAACTTCACCCCTCTGATAGAAATCCCTGAAGAGGTGATTCTTCCAGAGTATGTACTTTGTACGTTGATGTGACCTTGGTTCTTTTGCAAGATCCACTGCTGTAGTATTATCACAATACAATGTAATGGGATCTTTACTGCTAGGCACCAAATCAAGATCCTGGACAAAGTTCCGAATCCAGACGGCTTCCTTGGCTGCATCAGAAGCCGCTATATACTCGGACTTCGCTGTAGAATCGGCGACAACTGGATGCTTTGAACTCTTCCAGCTCACAGCTCCTCCATTGAGACAGAAAACATATCCAGATTGTGACTTCAGATCATTATGATCTGTCTGAAAACCAGCATCAACATACCCTCTGATGACAAGCTCCTCGTCTCCTCCATACACCAGGAACATATCCTTAGTTCTTCTCAGATACTTAAGGATAGTCTTAACAGCATTCCAATGCTGTTCCCATGGATCTGCTTGATATCTGCCTACTATGATTAGTGCATAGGCAACATCAAGCCTAGTATATAACACGACATACATGATGGATCCTATAGCCGAGGCGTATGGGATCTTGCTCATCCTATCTTTCCCTTTTTGTGTCTAAGGACACATTTTCTTAAAAAGATGTAAGCCATGTGACACTGGAACCAATCCTCTCTTGGATTGTTCCATACTAAATCTCTTTATCATCTGGTCAATTTATGTACCCTGACTTAGTCCAAGAAGCCTCTTGGATCTATCAAAAATGATCTTGATCCCTAGAATGTAGGATGCTTCACCTAAATCTTTCATGGAGAAGCATTTGTTCAACCAGTTCTTAACTGACTATAAGGCTGGTACGTCGTTTCCAATAAGCAATATATCATCAACATATACTACTAGGATAATGACCGCATTCCCATTAAACCACTTATAAACACGTGGCTCACATTCGTTCTTAATGAAACCAAATTCCTTTATGGCTTCATCAAATTGAATGTTCCATGACCTGGATGATTTCTTTAATCCATAAATGGATTTTTTCAACTTGAAAACCCATTTGGCTTCACCTGGTGTCACAAACCCTTCTGGTTGTGTCATATAGACATCTTCCTGAAGGTTCTCGTTAAGGAATGTTGTTTTGACATCCATATGCCAAATATCGTAGTCATGGTAAGCTGCTATGGCAAGTATGATTCTTATGGATTTAAACATGGAAACTAGAGAGAAGGTTTCATCATAGTCAATTCCTTGATGCTGTCTAAATCCTTTAGCCACTAGCCTTGCTTTATAGGTTCTAACTTGACCTTCCATGTCCAACTTTCTCTTAAATACCCATTTGCATCCAACGGGCTTTACATCAATTGGATCATCGACCAGAACCCAAACTTGGTTCTGATACATGGAATCCATCTCAAAATTCATAGCTTCTAGACATCTTGCAGCTTCTGAGCTTTCTACTTCTTCCCTGTAGGAGAGAGGTTCATCATTGTCCAAAAATAATGATTCACCATCCTCGGTGACTAGGAAACCAAATCTCTTTGGTTCCCTTACCTCTCTTGAGCTCCTACGCAGTACTTGTGTTTCTGGAACCACTTCCACGGGGACCTGTGGAACTTGTTTCTATACCAAATCCTGTGTATCTTGAGCATCAACTTCGTCGAAGTCAATCTTGCTCCCACTATCCTTCTTGAGGATGTTCTCCCTCTCAAGAAAGACAGCTTGTCTGGCGACAGTCACTTTCTTGTCTTGAGAGTTATATAGGTAATATCCTTTCGTTTCCTTAGGATATCCTATAAAGATACACTTCGTTCCCCGAGGTTCTAGTTTGTTGCCTGAGAAGGCCTTAACAAACGCCTCGTATCCCCATACATGTGTATGCGACAAAATGGGTTTATTTCCATTCCATAACTCGGAGGGAATTCCATTTTCCGCCTTAGTTGGTACTCTGTTTAATGTGTATGTTGTAGTTTGTAATGCATATCCCCAAAAGGATAATGGAAGATCCGCATGACTCATCATCGACCTCACCATGTCTAACAAGGCGAGGTTCCTCCTTTCACTAACACCATTCCACTATGGTGTATAAGGAGGAGTGAGCTGAGATAGAATCCCAGACTCACGTAGAAGATCAATGAACTCCTGGTTCAGATATTCTCCACCTCGATCCGATCGAAGCTTCTTTATCTTCTTACCAAGTGATTATCTACTTCATTATTGAATTCTGTAAATTTCTCTAAGGATTCTGACTTATAACTCATTAAGTAGAAAAATCCATATCTACTCAAATCATCAGTAAAAGTAATGAATTAAGAATATCCACCTCTAGATTCTACTAGAAATGGTCCACATACATCCATGTGTACTAATCCTAGAAGCTCTGTGGCCCTTTCACCCTGTCCACCAAAAGGTGGCTTGGTCATTTTACCTTGTAAACAGGCGTGACATCTATCAAGTGGTTTTAGCTCAGTAGAGTCTAAATAGCCATCTTGACAGAGCTTTATCAAGCGCTTCTTGTTTACATGACCAAGGCGGTGATGCCACAACTAGGTGATGTATGAGTCATGTGAGTTTGTTTCATTATCGATTGCCAACACTTGGTTTTCATAATTTAATACATTCAAACCATTATTCAAATGTGCCATACCATAACATACGTTGTTCTTATAAAAGAGACAACCCTTATTTCCGAACTTGAAAACAAATCCATCCTTATCCAAACAAGATACATAAATTATGTTCTTGGTAACACTAGGCACAAAATAACAGTTATGTAAAACCAAAATCATCACAATTGGCAGTGAGATGTGGTAGTCGCCAATAGCCAACGTAGCCAGCCTTACGCCATTGACATCTCTAAGATCCACCTCTCCTCTAGTGATCTTTCTAAATCTACTTGGTTCCTACATTTTAATACAGATGTGAGCCCCACAAGCTGTATCTAATACCCAATGTGTAGAAATAGAAAGATTGCACTCGATAACAAACGCACCTTTAGCGTCCCCATGCTTCTGGGTGCAGTTCCTCTTCCAGTGGCCTTGATTGCCACATGAAAAACACACTGCCTCCCATTCCTTGCCCTGCCTCAGGATCTTCCCCGTCTTGGAGGGATGGTGCTCGGGGGATTCAGACCGTTTATAAGTCTTTGGCCCCTTTTCCTTATCCTTCATTTTCTTGTTCACCGAAAGGACCGCGGGTTTGTCACACCCCATGTCCTTATCTACCTGGAGAATCATGGTCAGAAGCTCCGATATACTCTTCTCATTGCCGCTCATATTATAGTTGATAACGAAGCTAGATAAGGTTTTGGGCAATGATGATAGGATGAGATCTGCACGCAACTCATCTGGTAATTTAATCCCTAAGATGTCCAGACATTCAATGTAGCCAATAATCTTGACTACATGAGGCCCAGCTCACGCAGACTCTCCAAGCTTCGTGGTGAACAAAGCATTAGAGATCTCATACCTCTCCTTTCCCGCCTTCTCTTGGTAAAGATCCTTAAGGTGAGACATCATGCTATACACGTCCATGTTTTCATGTTTCTTCAAGAGCTCATTAGACATGGATGATAGCATGAAACACTGGACATCTGTGGCATCATCCATGTGTTTCATGTAGAGAGATAATTCCTTATCACCAGCCTCTTTCCCAGGAGCAACTGAAATAGGCTCTTCCAGCACATACAATTTCCTTTCGTGGCGAAGGACGACGCGTAAACGCCTCTTCCACTCTTGGAAATTGGTGCCGGTGAGAAGGTTTTTCTTCTCGAGTATGGTGCACAATGATATGTTTGAAGTCATTTTATTTCCGTTTCTACAAATTAAGATGAGAAAAGGTTTATTACCTTAATAAAAAAATTGAGACAAATAAATAAATTAATACTTATTAGTCTCCCAATATTTTATCGAAATCCAATAGCCCTCACCATTGACTTCGGAATATTCTGTTTCCTGAATATTCTAATGGAAAGGATCCATATTGCCCTTCGCATTACCCCAACTAGGGTTGGTCAAGCAACTTGAAGGGTTTTAGGTAGGCATTCCAAATGCCAACTTCATTAACTCGCAGCTCTTTGATCCGCTGAGTGGACTCCCCAATCCTGAAATCCTTTTATTTTTGCATTTCCTCAACCTTTGCCTCTTGGACACACCAAGTCCTACTGTGGAAGTCAACCCTTGATGTGAACCAAGTCAAGTCAACCCAGAACCTTGAATTAGAATTCCCCGATAATTGAAAGCACCCCAACTAGGGTTGGTCAAGCACTTTGAACTATGGTTCAATTCTAACCAAGATTATGGAAGGCTATACCGACTTAATATTTCTTTTGAGGGATTTTATACTTATACGTAAATTTCCATTTTATTATCTTTGATTACATGCTTTTTAATATTAAGTGGGATATACTTAAGTGATTAACCATGTCTAAGATAATATTTACGTATAAACCGGTCTTATTTTAGTTCTATCTTGCATGATTGTTATATTCATTAATTGTGTGATCGTGAAAACACACCCACAATAAATAAACCATGTAACTGACAGAAATAAAATAAATGGTATGATCATGATCTTGTTCTATTGGTTAGTTTATCTAGCGGTTGATAAACTATCCCAAGACCTAGGGGAGAAACACCTTGAACCTTGCGGGTTCGTGTTTACAGCTTTCCACCTATCCACCTTTGTATCTCCTTGGATTGGTTTCACCTCGGCTCCTAACTTGAGGCGCCTCCACTAGCTTGGGATCTGCATCCATTACATATGAATTTATCTCACATGCAGGTGAGGGGTAAAAAGGGGGGTTTTACATAAAATAATCCTTGGGCACGCAGGCCCTACATATTAACGAGGAGATGGCTCGTAGGCCAACAAATTTAATTTAAATAAATAAATTAAAAGAAACCATTCACATACAAAGGTCTCGGTCTAGCTCATGATCATCCATACATGCAACGATATTTACCCATAAATAAAACTTAGCATTCAATTCTTTAATCGTTCTTGTTTAAGATAAATCACGCTCAAATCAATTAATTATCTTTAATTAATTAATCCTTTTATCTTAAACCCTTTTTCTGAACTTCCTTGAGATTCCCATCCATCATAATTTTAAACAAATAAATTCATTTAAAATTATCCTTGTACGTAACTTGTACCTTAGAGGCAACCCGGTGAATTCCCGTTCATTACGCAGATGTTAAATTAAACACATATATATAAAAAACCTATCACATGTTGTTCCTCATCTTTACGTATGCCCCATGGTACACGTCTCAAGGGTTTGTATAATATAATAATTAAATTTTAATAAATCTGCGTAATTTGGGTGAGTACATAGTGTGTAGTTCCGACTACATGGCGTGTACTTTTCTTCACCATCCATCCGAAGTACACGCCCGGGGAAATGGCGTGTAAATGTACTTTGGAAATTTTCAGAGTACACGGCGTGTTCTTTTGGACACACGTCATGTAGTTTCTGCGTTACACAGTTTCCAGCCGGGCAAGCCGTGTACGGGGTACACGGCCCAACCCGAACCCAAAGGGACTACACGCCGTGTTCAGTTGGACCACACGGCGTGTAATTCGGAAACCATGTGCCACCTGTTTCTGGTCAACACACGGTGTCATAAATGACCTCAATACACGACCTGATTTGGAGGATCATTCAATGCATTGAACCTAGACTACACGACGTGTACTTCTAAATACACGCCGTGTATTCTGGTGTTGTACGGCCAGAAACGTTTGGCTCCTCTAGATGAGTTCCTCTATTTTATTTTAATCAAAATTAAAAGAAAAATTTGTTTCTGTGAGGTGAACAAGAAACGAGGGAGGAGGAAGGGATCCTGATATTCAGATTTACAGAACGATTAAACATGAATTGAAATAACTAAATTATTAAATGCGTAAATCACCAACAAAAAACTAAATAATTATAATCAATGATATGACCCCTATAATACTAGTTGAAGGTTCTAGGTGCAGCGGAAGCGCGTTGGTGGGTTTTACCAACTTTAATTTTAGCATTAAACGACGTTCAATCCGAGATCCGTCATGATATAAAACGCCAAATATTCGGAATAAAATGAAGAACAAAAAAGAAAAGAAGAGTCCCAGAACCCTTGAGATAAGATATTCATATGTCGGTTATAATTAATTTAATTAATTCATAAGAATTACCTCAATGGAATTCTTTCTTCGTTGGTGTCTTCGGTCACGATCCTGTGATCCGTCGTTGCGTCGGAGAATCCAAGTGTAGGATTCCTCTAGTGGTGATCCACACGTGTGCCACGTATCTCTGGACATCACCGAAGGGAAATCCGGGTGCTAGCGTAGAAGATCCTTCGCTTGCGATGTCCATCTTCAATCACCTTGATCCGGTAGAGGATCTTGCTTTCGTAACTTGAAATCATTTTTGGTGGAAATGGAATTATATCTTGGCTTGAGAGTATTTCCAATCCATTGTGAACAACCGAAAATGGCTAACCCCTTTGAGAATAATGTAATTAGGATTTATAATACCTAGAATAATAAAATAAATTAATTGCTTATAAGAATTTAATCATTTCATTTAATTCTTAGTAATATCCCATGTCTTAATAATGACAGTTGACCATCATTATTACTTGACATGCGTCCAACATATTACATTTAATATCATTTAATTAAATAAACAATATTTTCTCACAAATCCCAAAAAATAAACTACACGGTGTGTAATTTTATTTTTTCAGTTTTATTTATTTTTCTCCACCATATTTATTAGACCTTGAGTAATGGCTATTTATTTCTTAAATAAATGTAACTGCATTACTCGCTAATAAATATATATTATTTCACCCACAATATATTCTCTCGAATAACTAGTTTCAAAAGAAATGCGATCATACATCCTTGAATAATTATTAAACCAAAATCGGAAATAATCTTTATTCAACTTGTTAATTTAATATTTAACTGAGATACACGGACACACTTAGTGTGTGACCCTCTAGGCCTCTTTCTCAGTGGCATTAGGCGGAGCCTGTCCAAAGTCCAAGGTTAGCATCTAGCAACACGCCAAGGCACCCATAGTGAAAGAAGTTAATGCCGCAATGACATGTCACCTCCTACGAACGTTTACCGTGTAATATAATCCATTTGTCTCGATATCTCTAATCAAGCGGGTTGCATGCTAGTTCCATCAACCCATGTGCTCGATTATTCTTTCTTTGACTTCCTAAAATTGAACTCACCCATACCTTACCATGGCCATGGATTTATTTAGGCTATATCAATTCCATCAAAGGGCCTGAGATATCTACTTCCATTATGGAACAGAAGGGACAAATCATTTCTCGCATTATCTATTAATGCAGTATTACTCATGACACACCCAACGTATCCTACCTCGCTGCGAATAGTGTGTCATCATAGTTTTCATCAATACATCTAAGTGCGCGAGTTGAAATACCCATTAATAATAATCTTAAAGTATAAGGACCAATACACACGTCCACATATAGGAACATCCAATGACACTATGAAATGTGGATTTCCTACTGGAGGGTCTCGTTCTCATAATATCCTCCTGGATATTGCCAAGGGCGCACACCATGAGAAGGTTCCTCAACGTTTTTTGAGTCCTCACCCCAAATGGCCTGTATTATTTGTGTACCTCAAATAACATCATCCGGCCATAGAACATATATTCAAGAACAGTGTTATGGCACTTCCGGGTTCTCATCATAGCAGAGATCCACTATGACCCATTAATGCAACAGCTGTCCTTAGGACATTATCACATGAATTTTCACGTAGTAGAACAATAAAGATGTGATAAGGCATTTATTAATGAATAAAGTACAAAGTAGTTGGTTCTAGGCCACCAACTCCAACAGATGAAGCTCTTGTAGATAAGATTATTGATATAATTCCAAATGAATGAGAGTCAAAAAGGACTATTATTGATGAAAATAGAAAAGTTTCCCAGATTACTCTTGATGAACTATTCAGAACTATTTTACAGCATGAAACAAGAATGAAGAGAGATGCTGATTTCAACAAGAAGAAAAATGGGAATGGAAGTGTAGCCTTTACATATAAAGCTAAAACACCTGAAAGGATAACAAGATCCAAAGCCAAGAAATTTGTTATATCAGAATCAAGTGATAGTGATCACTCGGATAATGAGTTATCCAATCTTGATCGAATAATGAACAAGATTGTGGGAAAGAAAGACTTCCAATATAGATTAAAAAAGAAAGATAAAAAGGACAAGAAAGATTCAGAGGTAACTTTTTACGAATGTAAGAAAGTGGGTCATATAAGGCCTGATTTTCCTTTAATGAAAAAGAAAAGATAGAAAGGAGAAACATTCTGAAATAAATAAGAAAAAGTATTACAAGACAAGGAAAAAGAAAGTCTTGAAGGTAAATGATACTTGGAGTGAAAGTGGTAGCGATTCTTCAGATAATTCTTCAGAATATGAGTCCTCAGGACAGAGAAATATTGGACTTATAACCAGAATACCAATTAAAGATCATTGTATCATGGATAAGGTACACAATACTGAAGCTATTACAAATGTATCTTTGAATGCAAATTATACTGATAATAAATTTTATGAATCTTCAAATGATGATTCTTCGTCATCAGAAGATGATACATTACCTTCTTTTGAAGAAGTATCTAGATTTGCTAAATTACTTGAAAATGATAATTCTAAACTTAAGAAAATGCTTGATAAAGAAAATTCTAGAATTTTAGTTTTAACTAAAGAAGTATCAGATCTTTATAAAGATCTATATATAAAAACTTCAGATTTTGAAAGTATTTTAAAAACCCTTGAGAAAGTAAAATCTAATAAGGATAAACTTTATAAGGATCTAGACAATGTAATTTCTAAGAAAAACGTTTCTGAGCCTAACTCTAGCTTAAAATCAAATGTTTTGGAGGTTAATAATTTAGTTTTAAAACTAAAGTCAGAAATTTTTTCTTTGAAAAAATGTTTGTCAAACTTTACTTTTGGTAAAGAGAATTTTGACAAAATGTATTCCGAAATCTGGCCTTTGAGAAATAATTCTGGACTTGGTTATACTCATTCCAAACCGGTTTTCAGAAATAACTATTTTGTTCCACAAAATACCCCTTTTTGTTCTAAGTGTCAATGTGGTGGACACTGGAAAAGAGAGTGTTATCTTAATAGAACTCAGTCTTTAGGATTTCATAATTCCCATTTTGCAAAACAAATGTGGATTCCTAAAATTATGTTATCTGACCATTCTGGATCCAAAAAAGTTTGGATTCTGAAAAACTAATTGTTTCTTTTTCAGGAAAATGAGAAGTGTACCAACAAGAATATTTGGTACAAGGACAATGATTATTCTCGACACATGACCAGAAACAAAGATTTCTTTGAAAATATTATCAAAACAAAAGGATGAAAGTTTATCTTTGGAGATAATGCTCAAGGAATATTGTTGGTATAAGTAATATTGTTTTTCTTGGAAAAGTTCTTATCTCAAATGTTTTGTTTGTTAAAGGTCTTAGACACAATCTCATCAGCATAAATCAATTATGTGATGAAGGTTACCTTGTGAATTTTAGAAATGATAAGTGTTTAGTTCACAATTCCAAGGATAAGTTCATTCTATCTGCCCATAGGTAAGAGAATGTATACAATATTAACTTAGAAGACCTTAGGATCCAAAATTTACCCTGCTTAAGTGCAATAGAAGACCATTCATGGATATGGCATAGAATACTAGGACACTGCAACCTAAGAAACCTTTGTAAACTCTCAAAGAAAAGACTTGTAAAGGGACTACCAAATCTTAGATATGATTCTTCAAAAGTCTGTGATCCTTGTCAATTTGGAAAGCAACATAAAACTAGCCTTAAGTCAATTAATGAAGTTTCAACTTCTAATGCATTATAGCTAGTGCATATGGATCTTTTTGTTCCTTCACAAATTGGAAGCATTGGAGGCAAATACTATGTATTTGTTTTAGTTGATGACTTTACTATATTTACATGGGTCTATTTTGTAACAAAGAAATCTGAAGCCTTTTCCTATTTCAAAACTTTTAGAGCCCAAGTTAAAAATGAGAAAAACCTACCATTGATAACTATTCATAGTGATCATGGTGGTGAATTTCAAAATTCTGAATTTGAAACCTTGTGTAGTAAGAAAGGTAATACTAACAATTTCTCATCCCCAAGAACTCCTCAGAAAAATGGTGTTGTTGAAAGAAGAAATCGTATTCTATAGGAAATGACTAGAACCATGTTGAGTGAATACTCAATTGCTAAGAACTTTTGGGCTGAAGCTGTTAGTACTGCTTGTTATACTATAAATCATGTTTTAACCAGAACTTTTATTAATAAAACACTTTATGAGTTATGGACTGGCCGAAAACCTAAAGTTTCATACTTCAAAGTTTTTGGGTGTAAAGTTTTCATTCTGAATACAAAAGATAATCTACACAAGTTTGCATAAAAATCTGATGAAGGAATCTTTCTAGGATACTCAAAAACTTCTAAGGCTTATAGAGTTTTAAATAAAAACACGTGTACTGTTGAGGAAACAGTACATGTAAAATTTGATGAAACTGATCCTTTTGTTTTTAAACCATCCCAACCTACATCCTCAGATGTGCTTTCAAAAACTGATTATCAATTTTTGTTAGAAGATCCTTCTGATAAGGAAAATGTTCAAGAAGATACTTCTGAAACTTTTACCCCAGAAGATTTTCTTCCATATGTTGATGAACATGTTTTACAAAACCCAAATCAATTGTTTCTTAGGAATCATCCCAGTGATAATATCATTGGTGATGTAAATCAACCCATAAGGACCAGAAATTCCTTAAGAAATGAAATAGAACATCTTGTTTTTCTTTTCCAATTTGAACCTAAAAGTCCAAGTGAGGCCTTAGGTGATGAAGATTGGATCAAAGAAATGTAAGATGAACTAAATGAATTTGAGAGGAATCAAGTCTGGACTTTAGTTAAAAGACCTAAAGAAACAACTGTAATTGGAGTAAAATGGGTTTTCAGAAACAAATGTGATGAAAATGGAATCATTGTACGAAATAAATCAAGACTTGTTGCTAAGGGCTATAATCAACAAGAGGGAATAGACTATGAAGAAACATATGCTCCGGTAGCTAGACTTGAATCTATTCGTATTCTATTAGCCTTTGCAGCATACTTTAACTTCAAACTATTTCAAATGGATGTTAAATGTGCTTTTCTAAATGGTTTTGTTCAAGAAGAAGTTTTTGTCAAACAACCTCCTGGTTTTCTTGACCCAAAACATCCTAATCATGTTTTTAAACTTACCAAAGCCCTATATGGTCTTAAACAAGCCCCTAGAGCATAGTATGATAGACTTACAAGATTTATTTTACAAAAAAATTATACAAAAGGTACAACAGATCCAACCCTTTTTATAAAAATGGAAAACAAAAATGTTTTAATTGTTTAAATTTATGTTGATGACATCATATTTGGTTCAACTCAGCAATCTTTAACCGATTATTTTCAAATTTAATGAAGTCTGAGTTTGAAATGAGTATGATGGGTGAGTTAACCTTCTTTTTAGGTTTTCAAATTTCACAAAAACCAGAAGTAATTTATATATCCCAACATAAGTATGTCAAAGACATGCTCAAAAAGTATGGTTACGAAAATACTAAAATTATTAGCACTCCAATTGGTACCTCAAATTCACTTGATCTAGATAAAACTGGGAAAACGGTAGATCAAACAATATTTAGAGGTATGATTGGAATTTTTCTATACTTGACATCTAGTCAACCATACTTAATGTTTTCCATATTCTTATGTGCAAGATATCAATCTAATCCAAAAGAGTCTCATTTAAAATCCTTAAAGAGAATCTTTCGGTACTTAAAAGGCACTATGGATTTAGGACTTTTTTACTCTTTTGGAAATGATTTTGTTTTAAAAAGTTTTTTAGATGCTGACTTTGGTGGTTGTAGAATGGATAGAAAAATTACATCTGGAACATGTCATTTTTTAGGATATTCTCTGGTTTCTTGGTCCTGCAAGAAACAAAACTCGTATCACTTTCCACTGCTAAAGCTGAATATGTAGCAGCTGGAAGTTGTTGTGCTCAAGTGTTGTGGATGCAACACACACTCACTGACTATGGATTGATTTTTTCCAAAACCCAAATTCTATGTGATAACACTAGTGCCATATCTCTTATTAAGAACCCAGCACATCACTCTCATGCAAAACACATAGATGTTAGGCATCACTTTCTTAGAGATCACACACAAAAAGGAGATATTATTTTAAAATTCATCAGAACGCAAGAACAACTTGCTGACATTTTTACAAAACCATTACCTTCTGATAGATTTGAGTTTATAAAACAGAATCTAGGAATGATTACATTAAAATAATCATTCATATCTACTTCATGTTTTAAATTTCTCCTTACATCAAACAACTCCTCTTAGAAAGGGGGAGAACATTTCTTACTGTGTTTCTTCTTATCTTATGATCTTTAATTATCTATTCTCCTGGTATGTGTTTTTTTGTCTATCTGTTTATCATATTGAAAGTTTTATCATATTATTTACCTATTTGTTTATCATAATAACTGTTTTATTATATTATTTACCTATCTTCTTATCGTATCTTCTGTTCATGGTAATGAATTTCTTTTCCATCGGTTCGACCGTTCATAGTAATTAATTTCTTTTCCATCGGGTCGTTCGATCATGGTAATGAATTTATTTTCCATTGATTCGTCCATTCATGGTAATGAATTTCTTTTCCATCGGTTCGTCCGTTCATGATAATGAATTTATTTTCCATCGGTTCATCCGTTCATGTTACTGAATTTCTTTTCCATCGGATCATCCGTTCATGGTAATGATTTTCTTTTCCATCGGCTCGTCAGTTTGTGGTAACAAGATTGTATTCCATCGACACGTCAGTTCATGGTAACAACTTTGTTTTCCATCGGCATGACATTTGATTGTATTCTTTTTCTTCTTACTCTAGTGTTTTCTTTTGTTAATCCTACTAAAACCAACAATTACCTTACAGTCTCCGACATGTACATTTTTTTTAAATTTTTTTTCTTTAGTTTTAATCCTATCCGTTGATCTTATTTCTTCTAATCTCAACCGTAGAAGATCAACAGTCACCCTTTTTCCACCTATAAATAACCCCCCTCTCCCAAAACCCACATCGGGTTTTCAGGTTTTGTGGCGAAGCTCTACTCCACCGGTTTAAGTCATCGTACGATCCTTCAAGCGGCTTCTCCTATATGCCTCAGTCCTCTGCTAATACTCCCGCCAAAATGTCTTCAAAAACATTCTCAGAAAAAGACTTTTTTATAGAAAGGTTAGTTTCTCGAGACTTTTTCGATTTAGTATGATTCTACAATCAAAAGAATCATTTTGTTTCAAGGCTGGGAGCATTTGTGTATTGAAAAACTAGTATCCCAAGATACGGTTATTATTGACGAGGTTAGTCATTTTTACAAAACTGTATCATTTGATAAGAAATTGACTATCAACTTTTCTGTGTATGATAGAAATATTTCTATGTCTGTGAATCAAGCAGATCATTTTCTGAATGTTCAGATAGAAGGTGGTTCTTTTGGTCCATCTCATAAACTACCGGAGGAAGTTGGTATGTTTAACAAAGAAAATGATGAAAAGTCTCTGTTTATTATAAATGAAGAGAAGAGGAAAGTGGCTCATATTTCACCAGATAACAGATTTGTGGATCTTTGGATGCAAGGTTTTCTTATCCCAAGGAAAGGGGATAAAGAGACTTTGAAGGTTTCTGATATCTTCATGTTGGACTATCTTGTCAACATGAGAAAATTAAATCTTATGGGATACATATTTGAAACAATTAAGAATGTCAAGTCAGGAACAATCAAAAATCATTGATTATGTATCCAGCTATCCTTACAATGTTTATTCTCGAGAGTATGAAGTTTTACAATATTCCTTTGAAAGGAAAACTGATAGATCTGAATCCATCATAGATTAGTAAGAGTACTTTGAAGAAGTTGAATGTTTGTTTTGATCTGAATTCAAAAATTTTTGTAAAGGATGTAGAAGCTGAATTGGCTCAGAATCAATCAGAACCTATGCCAGTCAAAGACAATCCTTCTATTGGTGTTCCTCAAAAGTCAGATCCGCAAATCAGTTCAAAGAAAAATAAGAAACCAAAGTACAGTAAGGAGGTTGTGGCCAAGTGGAGAAAATATAAGGAATAGAGAAAGGAAGGTGATCCAAAGTTTGGAATTGATCCAGCTGAAGCCTTTACTGAGAGAATAAGGGTAGAGTAAACCCTTCAAGCTGAAAAGAAAAAGAAGAATGTTTTGAAAAGAAAGGCTCAAGACTTTGATATCTCTAAATTTATGAGAATAGTTGAGGATGCTAGTGATCAACTAACGGAAGAAATACATCAAGAACCTATCATACAGAGTCTTCCAGAGAAATAAAAAGTGAAGAAAATGTTGGAAGAGATAGAGGAATTTGAATAAGAGGAAGGAGATTTTCTTTTAGAATTCTTTCAAAGTTAAAAAAAGAGTAGAGAATAATCTTACCAAAAGCAGAGTGAAGGTATTCAACAAGTTCCTCATAGTGATCAAGAACCAGTTGAATCATTTGAAACTCTGGATAAAACACCTTCTCAAGCAAATCAAGGTGCTCAATCTTATCATACTGAAAAAGTTATTATCATCAGTGACAAATTAAAAGAAGAAATAAGGGATAAAGAAAAAGCAAAAGGAAAACAACCAGTTGTTGAATCAAGCCGATCAAATGAACTGCATTCGTATGATGAAGATACTGATTCAGAACAAACAATATCTCTTAAAAGGAGTGATTACATTGTTCATGTTTTAAGGAGGGTTGAAAAGACTATTCCCTATTTCCCCAGGATGGAAGGGAAAATTGATTTCATTACTGATAATCATAAAAAGAAATTTGGTTCTGTAAGAGAATTAAGAAAGAAAGTGTTGTCAGTTGAAGCCGATTTGAAAGTTCTATCTGAAAGTTTGGCCGCTCATAAGAAGGCTTGCAACAGGATGACCAAGGGGTCATACAAAACAAAAAGCTTAGTGATTGACCATGAGATAGAAATTGAAGATATAAGGAGGTTGTCAAATGATCTTGCGATTTCTTTCAATAAGCTTGACAAAGAAACTGTTGAAAGACTGAATCAGGTAACTCATGGATACGATGTTCCTTCAGTGAAAGAATTATAAGAGAGGATAAATGCTTTTCAGTCTGAATTTTCGAAGGTTTCATCGATCAAAGATGAAATGGTTTTGTTGAAGAAACAAAATTATGTTCTATCCAAAGATTACAAGAATTTGCAAGACAAAATTGATACTCTTGAGGAAGTAATCAGAGTTCAAGAGGAGACCATCAAGAATCAAGATCAGCTTTTTTCTGACCAGCAAGAGCTTCTTAGATCTCAGGGTGATTCAATATCTGAAGAGAAAAAAAAATCAAAAAGATGAAATTTGTTCTTTATGAGCTGATAAAGAAGGAAAAGGAAAGAGAAAACAAATGAATGTTGTTTTTGTTTTTCTTTTCTTATGGAACATGTCTGTTTTGTAATGAAATTTATGTTACTCTTTCTTTTGTCCTACATTTCTTTTCTCTAACTCTTTTAGGCATCTCAAGGATACCCCATTCCTTTTGTAAATTACAAAGGGGGAGAATGTTTTATAAAGGGGGAGAATATTTTAAAAAGGAAGAATGTTTTAATCAAATACTTCGAAACCAAGGAAAATATGTGAATACAATCCTTAGGAAAGTATATAACTAAGGGGGAGTTAGTTGTATTCAAATTCATATTCAGAATATTTTCCAATAACTCAGGGGGAGATAAGTTTTTCTTGTTGTATTTACTCTGTGTTTTGTGATTTACAAAAAGGGGGAGATTGTTGAGTAAAAAGTTCTCCTTTGACTTCTATACCTTGTTTTGGAAATCACAAATGTCTTTTACCATGATGATCATACTGACCATGCTGATCGTACTGACCATGCTGATCGTACTGACCATGCTGATCGTACTGACCATGCTGATCGTACTGACCATGCTGATCGTACTGACCATGCTAATCGTACTAATCATGCTGATCGTATTGACCATGCTGATTGTACTGATCATGCTGATCGTACTGACCATGCTGATTGTACTGACCATACTGATTGTACTGAACATGCTGATTGTACTGACCATACTGATCGTACGAACTATAATTTTCGTACTAACTCTATCAATCGTATCGTACTGACTCTGTCAATTGTACTCACTTTTGTGTATCTTACTTTGTATCATATCAATACATTACATTTAGTAATACTTATAATACTCATACTTTCATTACTTGATTGTTTTGGTACTTAGTCAAAAAAACCTGTTTCATATTAATCGTACTCTTGTTTATCATCTTCATATATCTTTTGTTTTAACCAAAACAATGTTGTTGAGTTAGTTACAAACTAATCAAAACGATGTCATGCTTTCTGTTTCAATATAACCGTTATAATGCCAGGTGTCCAAGTCCCTCTGAGTATTTCGGAGAAATATGACCGTTGGAGGAAATGTGACCGTTGGAACTTGAGGCCTATAAATAGGAGGTCATTTGAAGCCGATAAAGAATAACTGTGATACTTTTATTCTATCAATTTCTAGAGAGAGACGCTGTGAATTCTCTCACGCTTTGTGCTTTGTGCGACCGATCTTCGTATCAAGGGCTTTCAAGTGATTGAAAGACAGAGGTGACAATTACCTAAAAAATCAAGGGCTTCCGGGGATAGGTAGATAGATGAACCGATCATCGTATCAAGGGCTTCCGGGGATAGGCAGACAGAAGAACCGATCATCGTATCAAGGGCTTACCAAGGTGGTGGTAAGACATACCTCTTATCCTAGGTGAAAGGATAACCCTTCTCTTTGGGTCAAAAGAATTGTAATACTTTTACTTTTCTGCTACTGTTTGTATCAGAAAGGAATTTGTATTGTTTCCTTTCTTCTTTACACTTTCAATTGTAATTGTTTCAATTACGATTATTTTATTACATATTGTACTAACAGATTCTATACTCTTTATGGTAGAATCTCTCACACTTGTTTTACTCTGATTATTGTATTCATCTTGAATACAATTACTTAACTTTTCTAATAGTATTACATTACACCATACCTTTTTATTCAATACAATCGTGGTTGTTTGAGTTGTATTAGTTTAATATCTTTTAAACCAATATCTTAAGTGTTTAAACACAAAGTTTTTAAACCTACAATTCACCCCCTCTTGTATTGTTCCATCTAATATACATATACATCTACATATTCGATCCAACATATAGGTGTGCCATAAGATTATAAAAAATTCATCATATTAGAACCCATGATAATAAATGGGTTTCATAAACATTTCATCATAGAATAACCCATGGAAAAGAAACATGTTTCATGAATATTTCATCATTTGATCATAGCATAAACCATGGAAAAAGGAATGGGATTAATAAAAATATTTTTATTATAAACATAAACGATACATAGAAATAATAAGGATGGTATCCTTGGTTCATATCCCAAGTAAAGATTATGTAACATCAAAGGATTTCATCTTATCTGGAAAATGATTTTGAAATATCACTTGGGACATTTTTTGAGGAAAATAAACTTTTCACTTTGAAAATAACCTTTTTAAAACTAAATATTTACAAAATATTATGATAATACTTATCTTTGAAAATATTATTTGAAACTTATAAAACAATATTTAAAACATTGATTAGTTATGGTGGTGGAAAATATCATTCGTGTCACACACGTGAAAACAAATATTCCTGACACATTTTTGGTAAAAATTCAAAAAAAAATCATTCAGAAAGTTTGTAAAAATTACAAAATGGGTAAAAATTGAATTAAAAAATATTTAAATAATAGTAAAAATATTCTTTAAAATATTTTTTAAAAACATGGATGTGGAAGAAAATGGATTTTTGATCGAAGAGAGAAATAAAGTTAATTTTTCTTATAAAAATTATTTTGGACTCTTGAGTACATAAAGGGTCAGAAATGAAATGAAAAAAATTAATTTTCATGAAATAACCATATTATAATATAATTCACAAGTTTATTGATATATATATATCATAATATTTTATCATTGGTAGCATAATCATAAACAATCCTGATAAACAATGAGATTGTAACATAAAACCTTTACCACTTTGGTAATGTTTGAATCGTAAGCCCTATGAAAGAAAGAACCTTATATGGACATTTAAATCCCTATAAATTTAATAAGAATCATTATAAAATAAATTAATTTGCATAATATAAACCACAAAAAATAAAAAAGTGGTGAATATGGCATGTGTCCCACATAAATAAAAGTGAGATGAAAATCCCCTTACCTCAAGTATTGAATTACTTCATACATATTAAGAACACCTGTATAATAAATAAAGGTTTGTTATAAATATATTAAAAAACTATACTCATATATATAATACCATACATGATTTACTTATGACCTTTTAATATCTATTTATTTTCAAATCCTTGTTAAAATCACGTTTCGGGTAATAACTGCTTTGTTTTTCATGTATGTTTTGGTTTGGTATTTTCAGTAATTTTATTTTCATCATGGTTTAATACTCTCCATAATATTAACCCTAATATAAACATAATATATATTAATTATTTATATATTTATAGAAATCCATAAAATTTATAAATATAAAATGAATAACATCGTTCATGGAGATGATAGGCCATACATATGCATGAATGTTGTTTCCATTTTCTTAATGGATGGAAAGAAATGAAGTTAAATAATATATAACATTTAAAAATTCATTATTATTTATTATTTATAACATATATTAATTATATTTATCCTTATTACCTTCCATGTGAAGCATATTTGAAAAATGAATCACATCGTTTTGTGAGGCGGTAGTCTACCGTACACATGAGCCACATTATTGTATTCCTATAGAATGGAAAGTAAAAATGTATATGAGATATTATAATTATATAATTATAAATATTAAATAAATATCATATATAAAAATTAAATCCACTATTATATCCACTCATGAGAGGTGATGATGGAAAATTAATTACATCGGTTCGTGAGAAGGTAGTTCATTGTACACATGATCGACAATTTTGTTTCCCACTTGATGGAAAAGGAGAAATATATAGGTCATTAAATTAAAATTATAAATTATAAATATATGTTATATTGTTATTTTATTATATCATCATGTTTGAATAATATTTTAGGGAGTTATAGTAAGAAATTTTTTTTGAAACACATTGTTAAGGACCACACCTCTTCTTCAGAGAAATCCTTTAGGTTTACACCTAAAGACTTCTTAGGAGGGTTTAATAATAAAAATATGGCCTCTATGATGTGTTGAGGGAATTAATTAATGTATTTTTTAGTTATTGTCTTAAAATATGGGTTTTAAAGTTTTTGTAGAAGATTAGATGAGGTTCCCTTTTATAAGTGGGGGAAATGACACACTTGGAGTTTTTGAAAGGAAAAAGGTGTACCCCCATTTTGAACATGAAATAAGGATAAAAAATGGATCATTATAGAACCTTATATGAGTTAAGTTATAAATATTTCCATAAAATGACATTTTTAAAATTTTATAGTTTATTTCACCCCTTATCTTTTTACTTTAACCCCCGATAAACCCGTTTTAACCTTAACAACAATAATTAATTTTTATTGTTTTTACTATTAATTTTGAAAAAAAATTAAAATTAAAATATTATATAATATTAATTATTATGATTCCAAATATTAAATACATTTTTCTACATTCAATTCATATAATTAAAAAATTTTAATTTAAAATTAAAACCACATACGTGACGAAGAAGCAGCTTCCTAAAGAGAAAATTCTCACAAGTATATAAAGTTTTAATATCAAAATTTAATATTAAATTGATTAAAATGAAGTATATTAGATTAAAAAATATATAACTGAACTAATTTTACTTTAAAAACATTTTTTTAATAAAATTGATCTTGTAAATTCTTTAAACTAAAAGACAATTTTTAATTAAAATCAATATTTTTTACTATTCATTGAAAAATTAATCTTTTTATAAAATTATAAAAAAATCACTTAAATAAAATTTTGACATGTTGATTCAAAAAATGAATTTAATTTTTTCTAATAAATTTTCTAAAAGCGCCAAAAATGAATTTTATTATTTTTTCACAAAAAAATACAAATCTTTTCTAAAGAAAAAGTATTTTCAAAGCATATAAAGACTTTACTAAAAATTAATTACATATTTATAAATATATTTATATAATTTAAAACCTTGATACTAAATATTAAAAATGTGTCTATTCCTATTTATTCCACCAAATTTAACATCTAGGTTATAACAGTCAAGTTTAAAAAATAGAAGTAATATTATATCATGGTTTGTTAAAACTCTGTGTTGTGTGTAACAAAAGATATCAAAGAAATTAAATTTATTAAAATTCATTTTTCAAAAAATCTCTAGGCGTTACACAATATATTCACATAAAATTTTTCTAATGCTTAGTTCTTCTTACAATATCACTTCATTTATGGACTTTATACAAATATAATAATATCTTCACAATATTTATTCATTATACCATTTCAAGTAAATGATCAATGTGTATAATAAAATCTTATATTTTATTTACCATGATTCACATAACTCAAGAATGAAAAAATAATTGTCACTATTAATTCTTCTTCTCCTTTGAAAATCTTTAAGATGATCTTTCAGTTTTGTTTGCGCATCTTACCTGACAAAAGTATAATCATGTAGTATTACCCATATTTTGCTCAATGTATTCTCACTTATTATTAAAAACACTATACAATTTTACATAAAAAATTTCAACATAATGATTCATCAATCTCATAAAATAGCCATCATGCATACATAAAGCCCTGCATGGGATTTTCAGTCCTTTACATAATAGGGAGTATGCAGATTCCTCATTCTTTTTCACACTAATCAAGTTTGTGATATTTTTTTCATATGAGTGTAATAATATGCATGGTTTTGTAATATATATTCCTTAAACAAGCAATAGATAATAAAGGTATTTGTTTCAAGGAGTTTTTATATAAATTAATACATGAATAGAGAGCTTTCTCACTTCACAAAAATTCACCCATTGCTCTGTTTTTTCTAGTCACTCTCATTGCTTATGAATAAATTGATGAGAGGTATTTATAGAATAATTACACTACCTCAAACCCCATTTCACTCCATCAAAACATTTGAAAAAAATTTATGAGCCTCTCATTCCTTCTCGTCTTTGAAAAATATGTCGTAAGTAGTTCTCTAACATAACTCAATTCAATTATCATTTTTCTCAAACTTTTGAAAGTTATGTCTCCTCTCTTTCACCTTACATTTTCTCTTACTCAAATTATCATATCATGAAGTATCTCAGCTTGAAACCTGATGATGTATCTTGAACTATTCATTAAAATCCAGTATGTGTCTTGAGTTCTTTAATTACATTGATCTTATACAGTTTATGCATTCACATATCCATTATCTTCTATGGGATTCACTCTCTTTTGTCTCTATTTCCCATGAAAAAAAATTATGATTCACTACCCACACTTCATGTACAACGTTTTCACTATTGGAAGATGTAGACTCAATACAAACCAATGCATGCCTTCCATCTACTCTTGGTTAGATGTTATAGAAGTGGTCTAATCCTATCATATGAAACCCTATTCAATGATAAGAAGATTACATCAACCGGATGTTGTATGGAACAATGAGAAATCTTAGTGAACACCCTAATGTTGTAAGGTTAAAGATGATCCCAAAAACAATATTTAATACTAGAAGATGCCTGATTTTAAATGGATGAATAGTACATAGTTTTTATTCCATCCCATATTGGTTTATAAGTAGGTAGCGTAGTCATTTATTGCTTGGTCCACTCTACATGGATACTAATTAACCCATTAGAGTTTCCAAATCCAGTGGTCTACCTATTCCACTATGCACAATGGACTCTACCTACTCCTTATTCCACCTCATGTACCTTTAGATTATGATCCCCAAGAGAACCCTTGGTTATTACTAAATTATATTATTATTATTTGTTAAATCAATTGAAAATTCTCATAAATCCAAGCATAAACCTCTTCTAATAATTCGTTCTTATCAAAATATTATACCACATAAAATAATCAAAATTAAAGTATTCAAAGTGGATTAATATCTTTTTTAAATCATACTCTAATTATCACTTCTCTCAACTTCATCCAATAAATTTTATTCACATTGTATGGAAATATTCACGCTGAATCATCCTTGACTAGATTCACTAGTGTTGTAAACAATAGTTCCTTCTCTAATTATCTTCATGAAATGTTAAAAACATAAAAACCATCTCTACACTCACCAAAAGTAAGAAAAAAATGATTTTCCTTTGTATAACTTTATTGAAAACAAATGAAACTCTAGATTCAATAATACACATGATATCTTCAAGCTCCCACTTTTTATTTCTTATCAATATTGTTTCACTCAATACAATTTGTCCTTATAAAACCAATTATATTCTTCCCCTTATTGATTATAAATGTAGAGGAATATAAGGGAATGTATTACTCATTTTATCTTCATGTATTTTGATGTTTTCTAAGAACAAATTCATCTCCCTTATCACTTCTCCAACATAATATAAAAAATATTATTCACATACTATAACAATATTCATACTAAATCATCATTGAATGAATTCAAAACTATTATAGACAATATGTATTTTCTAATTATTTTAGTCACATGTGATAAACATAAATACTATCTCTAAAATTTCTATAAGTAAGCACACATTGAATTTTCTTCATAAAAACTAATTGTAAAAAAATACAATTCAATATTCACTAATTAACACGGGATCTTAAATATCTTGTTTGTATTTGTTTTCAATACCATTTCACACAATACCATTTCTACTTATAAAATCAATGTTCTTATCCTCCTTATTGAAAATAAATGAAAATAAATATAGGGTAAAGTATTTCTAATTTATTATTTATTATTTTCTTGATTTATAAGAACAAATTATTCTCCCTTATTTTTTCAGAAATATAGCTAGGTCTAATACATCTAGTGAAGAATAACATCACACATGCCTTAGTAATGATCTATTCATCATTAAAGTCTAAGTTTGAATTGGAAAACCTAGTGTAGAAAACCATAGTGAATTAACCTAGACATCAAATCTACCTACTAATATATCCAACATGTTCTACCACTTTAAATTTCCAATTCTAGAATATGTACACATTTATTCATCAAGAAAATTATAACCGACACACATCTTCACCATACACATTAAAAAATTCAAGATAAAGATACATAACTCCCCCCTTTTCATTTATTATTCATTAACCATTACTCCCACTTAATTATCAATATATTTATCATAATCAAAACAATAATAAAAATGTATGATTAGAATACCTCATATTCCAAATTTTTAGGATTCTAACCAATTTCTAGAGTTATACAAAATAATTTCTCTCTAATAGCTTATTCTACATGTAAGATCCCCTCAAGGGCTGTACTCAATTATTCATCATGGAATTTAGATAATTCCATGATAATCACCTCTTATTTCTATATATATATATAATAACACTCATCTTTATCCCCATTTAATTTATCTCCTTTAATTACATATATGTTTGTGGAAAATAAAATAAATAAGGGAATATGAATGAATCTATTAGTTACTTAGTATAAAATACTAGGTAGAGAGTTTCCTATCAACAAATATCTTCCATTATTTCTAAATTATCCATTTCGGAGACTTTTCATAATTCCTTTCCCATAAAAAACTTCATTGATTACATGGATTTTTTTCTAAAACTATTTTCTTATGTAAAGTTTTCATCTTAACACTATCATTCAAGGAAAAAATATTAAATAGTGCTTGAATAATCATTTTTATGAATTCTTTATGATATGGTATGTGGTCATATCATCTTTCATACCATGTATATTTTTTACACCATTTTCAAATTTTCACATTTTCACTTCAAGAAATATTGGGTCCTCATTTTTATAAAACCTATCATGAAATTTTTGTTCTTTTTCATGTGAAAAAACATATTCCCCTTTACCATTTTCTATTTATTATGCATTTTAAATAACCAGTTGCCCTATGAAAACAGTCATGAACTCCTTCTTAACAAATTCCACTTTCTTGGAGTTTCCATGTGGTTTATTAGTAACTTAAGTGTTACCCACATTAGGAAACTCCTTTAATTTTTCTTCTTGAATGAAAACCAATAGACTGATCCCATTATCTATCTCTTAAAATGATTGTATTTTGGAATCATATTTCTTACTTGAATTATGATTTCTATTTTCTCTTTATAATGATCCATGGTGTGACCCTTCTCACCATAGTAGAAGAATCTCTACTTGGGTTTTAAATCAATTGCATATTTCTTCCTTGATTTGTTAGGATTGTTTTTCTCAATAATTTTATATTTCTTACTCCTCAAGGTATATTCATCTTTCTTTATCACATGCTTCTATTTCTGTTGAGGTATACTTTTTATATTAGTATATGATTTTTTCATGGGTGGAACATACAATCACTCTTCATAGATATGACCATTTATATTTCAATAACCATTGAAATTAACTAATAATTTAAGTTTGTTCTTGATGGATAGATTGTTTCCCTTATGTGAAAATTTGTTCTATCTAAAAGGATTTCTTTTAACTTTATTTATACCCCCTTAATGTATCCCTTTTTTAATTTTTATACATTGAAATATTATGAAAAATTTATATGGAATTATATACAAACTTCCAATAGAACCAAAAATTTTCAATGAATCTATTTCTTTGTTTTATAGATATAATCATTCCAAATTTAGTTCGTTTCTATCATTAGATTATAAATTTATTTTATTGACTAATGATTGGGGAGAAACATTACTCAGACACATTATTTTATCCACATTTGAATAATTGTTGTATTTTTTGGAATTTTTATCCATCCATATTTTTTTGGATTTTCAATTATAACCCACACTAGAAAATGAAATTTTGTTAGTACAAACAATTTTTTTATGGGTTATGGTTTTATAGTTTTAAAGAGATTGTTATAGGTTGATTAGGAGATGGTATCAATCTCTCATTATCAATAATATAACTCCTTGAGTCATGATTATCATTAGAAGTTTGTGTGGTGACACTTCTTTTTTTTGAAATTTAGAAAGTTTCAATTTGTACTAATTCCTGATTTTTTAATTTCACCACAATTTCATGAAACTTCATATTGAGAGAGTTTTTATAATCCTAAACTGATTTCAGACTATCTTTCCATCCTCTCTTCAGCTTCTCAAAATATTCTTCATGCATTTTTCTTACCTATTACAAGAAGTTGTATCTCTGTTACTCTTTTTTATTTAACCTCAAATTTAGAGTCTATTACATTCACAAAGATTTTATATATACTTTATAATATATATATATATATATATATATTACATCTCTAAATACATTATTTGTGACATCTTTCTCACAAAAACTTCTTTGTAATTATTCTTCATTCATGGAAATATGTTTATTGAAAAATGATATATTTTATTTTTTGAATTCAATAAGTTGTGTGAGAGTCTTGCATATTTGAAAATTCTTTGCTAAATAATTCTCCATTTATTCCCATTATTCTTCCTGACGTTCCTTTTTATCAATTAATTATTTGATAACACCAAATATAAAAGTGATCAATTCCCTGGGATCTTTCTTCCAATGATACTTTATTTTAGAATTAAGCTCACTAAGAGATTAACTATATACATATTCATCACAAATTTAAGTATATTCTTATTAAGAGTCATAATAATATGATTTATCAAGACTTTTACCAGTCTGATTACCTTCAACTAGTGGTGTCTCATTTTTTCTTCAAATTATTCCATAACTTATTTGACTCTTTCTTCTGGTTGTTTTTTAGAGTTTTGGTTGAAACTCCTATGTTTATTATAACAAGACTAACTTCCTTGTTCTCTGAATGAGGTATCTTGAAACCCTTATCTAAGGTTATGTATTTCATAGGAAACATGGTTCAGATCTGATACTAATTTAATTTCCTAGATATGGTTAGATCCCTGAGAGGGGATTGGTGAATTAGCGATCCATTTTTATAGATTTGTTATTTTTTAATTCAACCTATTTGATTGTTTAATAATTGAACCAATCAATACATGTCTATCAACCTTACCTAAATATTATAGAATCTAAATGGAACACGAAACATCAATTTTTACAAGGTTCACCATTGAAATTCAAACCCCTTTCATGATTGGTGAGACACTCCAATCCAATATTCTACACTATATACACAAGTGGTTACACCAGGAACCTTATCAATCCCATAAACACAGATTCACACTATTTTCTTTCTATATTTCCATTGGAAACAATATCTTCTTGCTACCCACTAATTTTTTTTTCAAACCAAAACAAAAAATACCAAATTCACCTCCTGGTTTCTTCTCAATCACATAGAAAAGATATTACTTCATGTGCCTTTTGGATAAAGAAACTACGCATGCTCACTAATATTGGTCTTCAACTACCACTGAGTAAGAAAATATAATTACATGTAAGTTAGACATATAATCTTAGAATAACTAGAATGATCAACTCAAGATTATTCAAGTTGTATTCTTATATTTTTTTTTTCTATTTCAACTTCTTCTAATCTTCTTCTTTTGATATTTTGAGTCCCAATGAACTTAAATTAGCTCTTCTATTAAACTGTTTCACATAATATATTTTCACTAATATTTATCAATTTTATTAAACTCACTTCTTCTAGTTCGATTACACTACTTATTCTAGTATTTTAAACTCAACATCTTCAATCAACCTTCTTCTGATGCTCTATTCTGCTCGTAGTATCACCTCACACATGACCTCCATGAATATATAATATGATATTCACTCAATATTTATTCATTATACCATTTAAATTAAATAATAAATGTGTAAAATAAAATTTAATCTTTTCTTTACTAGTCTTCTCACAAATCAAGTATAAAATAATAACTTTCACTATTAATTATTCTTTTGATTCACAAAACATAAAAATAAATTTTAATTTTTCTTGGTGAATCTTACTTAATGAAAGTATTTGAATGTCATATTACACATATTACCCTTATTTATTCTCACTTATTTATCACAAAAATATACAATTACGCATAACTCACTTCAAATTTTCAATACCACAAGCTCACAAAATATCCTTAATGCATGCATAAATCATTACACAAGATTCTCACTTATTCATGAAACATAGAGTATGCATATTATTATTTTATCTTCACACTACTATGGTTTGAAATATTTTATTCATGTGAGTGTAATACCCTACAAGGATTTCATATCTATATTCCATTATAAAAATATTAGATATTAGAGGTATTTTATGAAAGGAGTTCATAAAGATATTCCTACATGAGTAGAGAAATTTCTCTCTTAACTAAAATCTGTTCACTTCTTTATTCTTTCCACTCACTCAAATTACATGGGAATGAAGAAGTGAGAGCTATTTATTAAAAAATTCCACTACCTCACCCCCTTGAAAATTCCCAAATATTTCAAAAAATATAGAGGCCTTCTAATTACTTCAAAGCTCTAAAAAATATTTCTTCATTAGTGTTGGTGTGAAAATTTTATCTCAACATTCAGAACACATGTTTTCCCAAAATCAAGGGAAACAATAAAACCAAGGACCCTTCTAGATATAAGGGTATGCTTCCTCATAAATTAGAGCATTTTCACTCAACTCCCAATTTTGGATTGAAAATCACTTATGTGGGAACAGTGACTTCAAACAACTTAATTTTCATAGATGTTAGAAAATACCTCAATAAAAAGGTACAAGGTTGTATGCAACTTTTTTCATTTTCATGAAACCTTAATTTTGGTGTTCAAATCACTTTTATGAGAAAGGTGATGTTAAATTATTTCCTTACACAATCATCCTCTAGTAAAAATGCATGAGAGTAGTATAACCCATAGTTGTGAAATCTAGATGGAAGTTAAAAAACATGGTTGAATCCACACGATTAAATACCTAGAAATATAATTTTCCTATAAATAAAACATCACACCCATTTTTGGATGGGCCTCTGAAATTTGAAGCATCAAGATCCCATTCACGAAACCCTTACTTCAATGAACTCATGAAACTCCAACATCATATGGATTCTTATAGGTAGATAAATTTTATGACAATCCTCGCATAGGGCCCAAATCACATCATCTTGTGATAGATATATCCTCACGTGAATTCATTTGATGGATAGATGGGTCTGAACAAGATGAGCTTCCTTCACAAAACCCCTAGATTTACGCAATCCCAAAAGCCAGGCCCAGCTATGACCCATGAATCATTACCCTTTCCAAGTGATAGGGTCCATGGATCACAAAAAATACAAGTTGTGTTCTACTACAAAGTTTTGTGACAAAATATTTGGGTCCCTAACCCAATGATTCTTTCTGCCAAACATATTTGTGTGAAAGTTGAGTGCTCAGGTGCCCAATACCCATCCTAACCAGCTTCATTTGTGAGAAACATAAATTCAAATAAAATATTACAAATCCTCATGACTGAACCCTTTTCTCTAATCATGGACTGGGAAGCCTCATTTCTTTATTTTCCTAAGCAAAGGAACTATAACCTTAGGATATCTACCTATTTTTTGAAGCGGGTAGTGTCTATGCTTTTTTCGATCTAAAAGAACCTATGTAGTGGAAATGTAATACCAAAAGATGGAATCATCTGGGAAAAAATTCCAATTTTCCCTTCAATTAGGGCATTTGGGATCCCTAATCATCCTACCCTAATTAAGGATAGGGTGCCCCATGCATAAGTCCCAATGATATCTGAGTGGTATGACTATAAAATGTATAACATTAACATCTTTTTCATAAGATGTTAATATGCATGACAACATTCTTAGCACATGATGTTATAATCTAGCCTTAACATGTGATAAAAACATAGGGTGTCTCATGTGATAAGCATAAATTGATCCCCCATATCAGGAAATACAAATGTTCTCCCTGCATGATGTTAAACTGCATAGACTAGACTTTCCACAAAACATTAAACTATGAAATCAGAATACATGGGTTTTGATACTTATCTAATATTAGGGTATGTATGATACCTACATGAGGATAAATCCTGACATCATCACAAACCCATATGTCTTCCCCTTGGGAGGTGAAAACCTCTAAGTCATATCATTACCCACGAGAACACACTTAACCTCCTACCACCCAAAACTGAGGTCCCCACTGGACCTTGGTGCTGTTATGCGACACTAAACTACATCCGGAGTAGCGTGTGATGAGAATATATAATAATCATCTCCACTAGGCTTTAAAAATGTAACCAACCATACATGATAAAAATATGTGGGATAGTCTGTATTAGACTCCAAATATGTGAAACGCCCCCACTCATCTTTAAACTCGTGACCCCTCCTGATGCATCAGAATCTCTACCTCATGTGATGAGTATGAGATTAATTAGGTAACAATACTAGGAATCCTTATGTGATAAGAATAATTTTCCTAGAATGATGAGTTCTAGATTCCTCATGTAACACATAATAAATATGAGTCAGCTTTTCTAACAAGTATAGGATACCCAAGGCAACGAGCCTTGGATGCATTATGCCTCTTGCATAATTTAATCCATAGTGAACAAATGATGCCTTGTATTTTACAATTAAGTATCCTCATATATAAGATTCCATCAACCCTAAAAGAGGAATACTTTTATAGATCCCAACACACCCAATGCCCACAAATTCTTAGACATTCCTAATGCCATCATCAGCATCGATCATAGGTATCAACCCTATCATGATATAAAGTAGTGTAATTAACCAGTTTCATATTTAAGATAGCATCGATAATGAGATTCATAAACATGTCTCAAATCTATGAGGGGGACTCTAACTAGGAAACAAACTCTAAGGAAGAATCCATGGAAGGTGGAGCTAACATCCCATTATCCTATTCCAATCAAAGAGATAATATCATTAACTATTTTGGTAGAGGATGATCACCTTTGGAAAGTGGGAATGAAGGATAACCACATTAGAGGTGACCATGACCAATCTAAATATGAAAACCACTCTATTAAATGAAAATAACACCTGATGTGTGCCCCAATAGAAGTGTTAGAAAAAAAATGGTAAACCCAATGTGAATATATTATCCTTCAATAGTGTTCAGATGATGAATGTTGGGTAATCCCAGTATAAGGAATCATTAACCTGAATACCTTATCCACCATAGAAAATGTGAATAATGTGAGTCACTTTGGGCATCACCTTATTTATACATGTACTGACGGTTGACCTCGTATATCTTATAGGGAATAAGATATGGGTAATTCCTGATGAACCACTACTAACAGGAATGGGGGTAGGATATCTAAGAGTGTAGAAATCCCACACAACCACACTCCTGCCATGGTATCCACCACTCATACATATACTAGGAACCCTCTCCCCATATTCCCCTCAGAGATCATCCAATGGAGGGTGATAAATTCCCTTCTTCATTTTTATGAATAAGAAGGGGTCATCCCAATCAGGGACATGTTATTCCAGGACCTGGAAGCTATGAAACCATATAGATACTACTTCCCTCATGGGACAAACAAGGAGAAATCCACCATCATGATGGATAACCTTTCAATGTCTCTCCCTAGAAAGTTTTTATAGATCACCCCTTACTTAAAGTAGGTAGGGGATGCATGATGCATACCAACCATGACCACTACCAAGGATACATCCTATAAGGCTTCCACCCAACAATGCCAAAAATGAAGACCAAATCTATAAGCTTATGAGAAGGTTGATCCCATTTCTCCTCCACCGATTCTAGTTTATAATTCCCAACCTTAATGCTAGGGAACGACCGCTAACCCTACTTGAAAGGAGGCCTATCCAAAAAATCCAGTGGCCCCTTCCACTACCAACACACCTTATACTCTTTCAACCACACATGAGGACAAGTATTCACCCAATTCGGATAAAAAACCCATCCATCTATTAGGGAGGTCATGTTGACTCTCCCCATTATGGGTGCCATAGAAAACCATCATGGTCCATCCCATGATAAATAATGTTTCCATATAGGTCCTCCCTATAACACTATTAACTAATAAAAAAGTATTCACTGTGATGGAGACTTCCCCTTCCCTGAAGGTCCAACCCGAGTTAGAGGGAAAAAACCACCATGGTTGCCAAACCCATGATGCTGGACAAAATAGAAGTGGAAGAAATACTCATTAACCATAGAGGGTCATTTTCATGGAGATCCTGAATTGTAATATATAGGAACATGGAAATTTTCACATCACCATTAATCTCTTGGAGTCTGAGGTGGTTGATGAATCAGTGAAAATGCCACTACCTCCACCACCAGATATGGTGGCAGGAGCCCATAAATTATGGATGACCATCCATGAGGCTAAGATACATAAGTTTTATAGATCCTTTCCATAATTACCTATGTGTGGAAGATAACCTAGCTTTCTTATAGAGTCTCTCTATGAAATCATCACTACAACCATCAACTTCCCTCCTCTCTAGCTCCACCTTATATGTAGGGGAGATGTTAGGTTATAGATTAGAACCCTCAAATAAAGGTGAGAACCATACTGAGTCACAAGGTAATGATTACCTTTAAGATTAGTAGAAGGCCACATATATCCCATCATATATAGAAATGGTTATGAAGTTGGCCTTACCCTCAGAAGACACTCTATAATTTCTGGGATGATTGAACTATGTGACACCCCATCTTCTAGAAAATTAATAATAGAGTAGGTCTCCATCATTACCACCCCCATCTTCCCAACTATTTCCGATTAGAGATTTAGGTGATCAATATAAGAATTAACCTCTATAAAATTATTATAAGGAAGAGTTATTGTTAGAAATCTTGGACACTGACTAACTATAGGTCATGTTTTGGCTACCTACTGCACTATACATCACCATCCTGAAGTTACTCACCGAGGACTGTTCGACATACCAATTACAAAATATTTGGGAAACATTAAACCATTTCAAGGACTAAAAACTAAACTATCCAAGAATACCTGAGAAAATATAGGCTATCTATTAGTATTGGTGAAAGGTTGACATCATTATATTCCTGGTGGATCTGTTCCTCAACTCATATGGGTATCAATAGAGTTTTATGTGGAACTATGTAAGGATCATAATCATGATTCAGGGATTCATAAAAGTGGTTTATCCCCATGTAAAAATTATAGGGTTGGTACAGTAAACTATGCTCTATTTAAATCCCCTTCAATGATGAAAAAAAGATCATCAGAATATCTGCTCTCTAATGGTAAAAGTTCCCCTCCAACCACTACCAACATGAATGTTTTCATGATTAATCCCATGGATTATCATAGAAATAAAACTAAAAACAAGGGGAATAATGTAGATAATACACCCCAATGGGATACACAACATCAGGTAAATCCCCTGATAGGTGACCATACTCATTGTCAGAGAGAGATGTTGGGACTTGTAAGTCCCACCACTGAGAAATTTTTGCTTTCTCATTAACATATCGACAAGGGAAAAGGAGTTTCTAATACTATAGGTCCATATATGGCCATTCCCAAAACCAAATTATATTTTTGGATAGAATTTTTTCTCTAGGATATTAAGGGATTCATAGGATCACCACAGAACTACTTGTTGAGTAGATCCCAGAGTGGGAAAATGTTATAGGGAACACCACCCCTCCTCCAACTAAACATCAAATACTTCTTGTATACATGCCTAGGGTTGAGATGGGTGGTATCGTGCACTGATTAGGGAAGAGGATGATACATATAGAAAATGAATGATATATGAACCACATACCCCACCTAAGTAGCATGGATTCCTAACTTTGTACCATGATCACTTTTCCTCTTGAGCCATCAGGTTGGTCAAAACACTAATGAATACCAAAACTCCCCCTTATGATATGATTGCTACTCTCACTACCCATCTTGAGGATTTATAGATGTAACATAATTCAATTATACATAAAATTAATCTATAACATTCAGGGGTATACTAAATTTATCCACCCCTAGAATTAAGTAATTAAAGCTTCACCCCCATTCAATGGGATAAGTGACCCACTACAACACTTGTCCTGCTTCACTTCATGATGTGGCCCAAAACTGGGGACTCTAGAGCAGCTGGAGGATGCCAAAATTTAATGATTTATCCAAAACCTTAAATAACATACTTTAATTTGGTATTTTTAGTTATCTCTATGATCTATTTATAGATGGGAAAATCACCATGTATAATTTCTCTATTAGTTTGGATTCACCTTGCACAATACTAACATCATTGACCTATCAAAATGAAAATAGAGGAATAATAACTGAATTTATGACTTCATACCCCAATGGAAGGGTCTCACTCACTACCTATATTTTCAATATTCTCAGGAATAGCTATTGAAGAGAATCATAGGAATTTATGAGATAATCTTCTCCCTACCCTCATCTCCCTGAGATATTTGAACAAATTTATAGAATTTACTAAAAGAGATCAGTGTTTAGAAGAATCCTTGAAGCAGAAAAAATAGTGTTCATGCCCATTAACTATTACATATCACATTTATAATCTCATTAAGGTATAAATATTTGTATCTATATATACTTAGGATTCATAGATGGTCCACCTTCAGGCACCCCTGCCAGACAAGCCTCGCCAAACACAACCTCACTGTGAGAATGTTTCCCAAGACTCTAGTCAGGTTCAAGCACCCAGGGTTTCCTTTTAAGAATTTAAGAACATATAATACTCATTAAAGGATGTATAAGTCACATATTATTTCATTTATGACATGTAAAATAACATCTTGAAGTTATTTGAATCCTGGAGGCCCTAAGAGGCTGGACTGACAAACCGAGCCGACTATTTCCCATACCATAGGGTCCTTGGACAAAAAAAGAGTGATTCATGTTAAAATATTTAATAAAGTACTAGGTAGATTGTATCTTAGTATAGATAGGTGAATTCCCAATGTAGGTGGTATATGTATCTACCACCTCTATGGTGAAGGAAAAGTATTTAATAAATGAAAATAGGTTCCTGGAAAGGTTACACAAGAGTATAATGACTAACCAGCTCATAAGATGGTCGCTTACATCCATGAAATTATCCATGGATGGTTAAGAAAACCAAAACCTCCTACAATATCCATTTCCTCTCTATCAAACCCATCAATATAAAACCCCCCCAAGTCTATGAAGAATGGGAGAAGATGATTCTAGGGAAATTAAGGTCCCCTGTAAGATCCAAAACAAACTTGCACTCTCAGAAAATTAATTCCACCTAAATTGGAAGAATCCACTAGAATTCATCCCATCCCAAAATATTACAATTATGAATGAAAAGATTATACTTCTATAAATTTCATCAGATCAGTTGATCGTTGTATAGTACTCAACATTGAAGAATGACACATATCCCCTTCAAGCACTTCTATTCGACACCATCAGGGGGAAAATGCCATGCTAAAAGGAAATATTTATGAGATGACAATTCATAAAGGTTTGTTCATGCTTCTAAGACCATAAAAAGATACTCTATTAGGGATAAGTATGCACATACCTCATAGGCCGCATCATCAGGTACACATCCACAATGGACTAGTTTGGTTGATCATATGGATCAGCCACAATAGCCCACTACTCATCCATGACCAGCTAGAGCCTGATATTAGCCAAATAGTGCTCAAAATAAGCCATCCCATCAATAATAAAACATAATGAGCATTATCTAGGCCATAGTTCCTCAGTTTTCAACACCCACTATGATCCCTATTAAAGAGAGACCCTTAGTGGGAAGAAATATGACTTTCACTTGGAAGTATGATGTGATAAATCACCCTATTAGAATACCAGTGAGTCTATAGATCCTTGACCCACTATTACTACCAGAGAGTTGAATGAGGATTGTATTGAGGCCCTAAAGATAACTCTCCAGTTTGAGATCATGGTAGATATATCTAAGGCTTATCAAGTAGAGGAATCTGAATGGGAGAAATGTTAATCCACAACATCATTCCATGAGGAGGATGAGGGTTCAATGATTCGGGGGAACATATTCCCATTGTATATCAAATACTAGTTCAATGTAATATAAATCCATCATTTCTTGTAAAACACTAGCTTTGGGATAAATATCATACCAACTCAGACACTCCACAAGTTTAGGATCATGGAAGCAGTTCTGACCCCCTCTAACTTGAGAATTCAGAGGTAAGAAAAAAGCAATTAGAAGCCATGTGGACAGATTCATCTAGATACCCATTTCATTGAATTTGTATAAAGCATCGAGTTCATGGATATCTCTCAAGATACTACTAACAACAACTTATTGGAGAGGATAATGCTCCATCTATATGAAGTGATTCCCACTTCATACCACTATTTCCTCATATATCCCCACAATGATTGAGTGTGGGTACTCTATGGTGATTCTTATCCCATAAACTCCTATGAATATCACTATAGGAATTATAGGTTATTACAAAAGGGAGGGTAAGAAGCTTAAAACTTATAGAGTCGATCAAATTAATTCCCAAATGATTTTATAGCTACCTTAGTAGATCCATGGGTGGATTTAAAAGATAGATTCATATTGTTAATGCACCAGTTGGAGCTAACAACAATGGATCTTGTCACGACCCGTCCTCGGGGACCGTGCTGTGACTACCCCAAGCCCGCCTTCCATAGGCCAGGGGCTGGCGACTAGCACCAAAGGCGTAAAATCCCGATAATTGGGAAGGCATTTCCTTTATAAAAGAAAACAAGCACCACAGAGTACAAGCGGAAGCAAAACACTAAGTACAAAAGAAATGCTAAAAAGTAAATGGGCCAGAATACAAACCCAAAAGAAAGTACGACTACAACTGAACAAGGTACAACAGCAAAAAGACAAACAGCTGGAAGAAGGAAGAAGCTCCTGGGTCGTCCTCCTCGGATCCTACCTGAAGGGTAGGTATAGATAGCGCAACTCCTGGTCGTCCACCACGGATCCTACCTGAAGGGTAGGTACAGATAGCCTCCTCCACGCTCTCGTCTATCAACCTCCTCTGTGAGTCATCACGTCGTGTAGTCCACCTCCGGGTACTGACTCGTCGTGTAGTCCACCTCTGAGTACCGACCAGTCCTCGAACACTCGGCCTCCGTCAGCACTGCCCGTCGTCTACAACCAACACAACGAGGTGCGGGCATAGCCCGTGCAGGGGTGAGTATAACGATACTCAGTAGGGACCCCGAGACCCTCAAGGTCTCACTAAACCAACAAGGATAACCACAAGAAGATCTAAACAGATAACCTCTACTTAGATATATGCCCATACATATACCTAAGTTATCAAGTAACCCATATCAATCATGAGTAAACACAAGGATTGTGAAATAAACGGATAACCACTACCCAGGTATATTCCCATACATATACCTAAGTTATCAAGTGACCCATCTCAATCATGAGGAAACACAAAGGTCAAAAGTCTCACCTCAAACCATGATTTTCATCATCGAAACCGTAACTGCTGAAGAGCTCCATCTCTGGAGTGTACAATGGTCCTGTCACGACTCCGAGGTACTGCTCACTAACCTAAGACTGCTGAGGTACTCCTCCTGTCAAGTACCGCGGGCCTGCCACCTCACACAGTAGTGCTTCCCGCCAGGGTCTGCCACTCAAACACAGTAGTGCTCCCCCCTCATAGCCTACAGAGGTACTCCTCCTGTCAAGTACCGTGGGTCTGCCACCTCACATAGTAGTTCTCCTCCGCTGTGGGTCTGCCACCTCACAAAGTAGTGCTCCCCACTGGGCTACGTAAGTCACTCCGAATCGAATCGGACAAGCAGTCTTCAGGTCTCTGCCGGTTACACGGTCTCCGTACTCCGTACGCTCGTCTCTGGGAGGGTCCGCTCCACGAGCTACAAGTCGATACACCAAGTATCTCAAAGTCCCACTAAGAAGTATCTCAAAGTACCGCCATGTCATAGGGGTCTCAACGCAACAGACGGCGCGTCAATCGGACGCTCGGTCTGTGAGTTACTAGCCTTTTCGTCCCCGGGGCCCGGTTGGTTTCGTGTACGAACCAAACCAGACTTATCTCAACTGTACCCCGAACTATCATAGGGTATACTCATAGGGACCATTTCAAAATGTGATCACCAACGCCGCTGACGGTTCGTCAAACAGTCGCCTGGTCTGAAAGATATCAGCTTTTCCGTTCCAGGTGCCCGGTTGGTTTTGTGAGCGAACCAACCCGACCGCACTCCGACGACATCCAATCCTTGAGTGGAATATGCCAAAAGTTCTGTCTCACTTAGAGGATTCCATCAAAGTTGACGGCACGTCAATCGGACGTCCGGAACTCAAGTTACGAGCGTTTCCGCTCCGAGGGCCCGGTTGGTTTCGTGTACGAACCAACCCGGCCGAACCCAAAGTTCTCTGAAACCTTGAGTGCGATATACCGAAATGACCGTCTCGATCCAGGGATCGTGTTTCCGCTAACGGCGAGTCGTTTGGAGGCCCATACCTCAAGTTACAAGCATTTGACCGAAAGTGGTATGAAAACGGGGGTCTGGGCCCGGGCCGACCCGGCCCGACCCCCCTGGGTCGGCCCGAACCGGGTCCGACCCGGCTGGGCCCGGCCCGGCCCGGCCCGACGCGGTCCGGTTCGGTCCGGCCCGACCGGACGGCCGCGGCTCGGCCAGCGTGGCCGAGCCGATTCGCGGGCGGGGTGCGCGTCTCCCCCGCCCTTCACTGTTAATTGAGGTCGGCGGTTCGCCGGCCGCCTCCTTTCCGGCGGCGCGCCGCCACCGCCGCCGGTCGCTGGCGCCGCCGCGCTGGTGTGGCTCGCCGCCGCTGCCTTCCATGGACCACCGGACGCACTCCGGTGGTCCGTTCCTTCTGCCGTCTTCACCTATGGTCCCCCCGGGACCCCACCTTCACTGCGAATGGATTCAAACGCCCAAACGGCCTGCTTCGTCGTCGCCCGTCAATCCGCACGTCAAAAACGAAACGCGCTGTCTTCGTGGTTCTCCAGCGCGACGCATTGGCGCCGTGGCCCTTCGCCGTGGCCCGACTCCGTCCGCGGATGTCTTCGGGTTTCTCCGCCGTGACGCGACGGCGTCATGCCTTTGTTTTTCACGACGCGGCGTGACGGCGCCGCACATTAATTGTCGCACGTTTCCACGCGGTGCGATGGCACCACACCATTCCCATTTCAATCCACAAAAGAATCCAACATGAAATAAAGAGGAGGGTCGACCGTGTTTGTGCGGTCCGGCCCCCCTCGCGTTATTCGATAACAAAAGGTCATATTTCACGAAGTTCGTCAAGGCAATAAACACGAGAAATTTAGATAATAACCCTCAACATCAAACCGCATGATCGAACGATCCGCGGATCAACCCGGTATTGGTTGGTCCGCGCTCGTCGTTCTTTTCTCAAAAGATAAGAGAATTCCAAAAATAAATTCCCCTACCTCGCGTCGTCCTTCGTTTGTTGACAAAGTCGCGGGATTGTAGTGTCGCTGTAGAACGGTATCAATTCCGTCGTCGTCGGAGTGAGCGCCGTTGTCGATGACGACGTTCCCCGCGGTGATGCCTCCTTCCTTGACGCAGAGAAAGAAGAAGAGAAGGCACGTCGTTGGTGCCTTCGTGTTCTCCGTCGGAGGGTCGGTGTTCATCACATTCTTCATCGAAGTCTCGACGTTCTTCAACGATGGTGATGGAGTTCTTCAAAACTAAGAGCTTCCTCTCTCAAAATCCTCACTTAACCAAACAACCTAATAAAATAATCTCTCCCATTATTTTATTAAGACATGCCAAGCTTTTCAAATTCCAAAATTCAAATAACTTAATTAATTTAAGAAGTTGAACTCATTAATTAAAAAGTGTTGGCATGCACTTAAGAGGGGGAGAAGTTCAAGAGTTAAAGGGAGATTAAATGGGGGGTTAAAGGAGAGTTATAGGGATGTGAAAGTTTGGGGCTCTTGTGGGCCCCACCTTTCAAGTATCCACTCATGGGAAGTTGGTTGGTCATGGGCTCCACCAACAACTTCCCATGGGAGAGAATAACTCCCAAAGACATAAAATAAAATTGTTCACACAATTTTATTTATTTTAAACTAAAACCCCAAAAACAAAATCTCAACCCGCTTAAAACGCAACTGTGGTAAAGGTCCCCTTAATAAATTACTGGCGTTGCGAGTTCATCGGTGCCATCAGATTTCAATTCTGAGCACCGGTTCAAAAGATAGAAATTCCCGCTCGCTCGTTCACTGAACGTACCCGAGCCAAACTTCGGAAGCTGATTCTGGGCACTCCGGGCCTCGGAATCAAGTGCCGTCAGAAACTACGTTCTTGTAAAATTCCAAAGAAAATTAAGAAAAAATTTTACTTGAAATTTCCGGGTCTTTACATTACTCCCACCTCAGGGCTTTACGTCCCCGTAAATCTTCAACACAAACTAGGGTCACAAAAGCGGTACAGAGCACGCATCTGAGCCTTCCGCTCCCATGTGATTACCTGGAGGTTCCCGTACAGCCAAAGAAAGCTCACCTGAGGAATCGATCGTCCTCGTAGGATCCACTCCTATCGATCCTCGATCCCCACTGGAACCTCCGTGAAAGACACCCCATCGCCATCGTCCAGCTCCTCATGGTCGATGATATGCGGAGGGTCGAGTACGTATCTCCTCAGTTGAGATACGTGGAAGTCATCGTGCACCTGGTGCAACTGCGGTGAATGGGTCAAGCGGTAAACCACCCCTCCTACCTAGCTGAGGACCTAAGAAGGTCTACTAAACCTCGGAGATAACTTGACGCCTTGGACACATCTCCGTAAACCTCGTCGAGGTGAGACCTGTATAAGGATGTGATCGTCATCCTCGAACTCCAGTGGTCTCCATTTTCTGTTAGAACTGGAACTCGAAACGACTTCCGCTATGAGGGTAAGGTTGACTGACTCAAGAGTGATCGGTCGCACCCTCCTGTGAAAGAGTTTATCCTATGCTGCCTGGGGTTTCATTTTCGCCGACCAAGGAAAACCCATCCCGACGTTTTCCTAATACCGTCAATTTGAGTATGAAAAGTTATTGCCCATTTCATACTTAAACTAACGTCGTAATGCCTCGACGCTGCCACCAAAAAATCCAACCGAAACTCTTGCCTCGAGGGTCTGAACACACTGTCGGCATAAGTGTGATTATCAAGTCTCCTCCAAAGGTATATCCAGATGTGAGGGTCAAGTCCACGGCTTACCGGAAACTCTAGGTCTGGAACAAGATTTGTGAAAGCAAGGAATGATTCATATCGATGTCCGTTACTACAACATCTAGTAGTGGACACAGACTGTCCCTTGAATCATTTATAGAGCCATTGGGTCACACTCCTTGACCGCATGCAGCCGCACTCTTCCTCCGCCCTCCAGATCCCTGAGCCTGGCGGGAATAACTAAGGCGGGTGATTATACAATGTTAGGATGTACACCACCTCATGCTGCTCTCCTAGCTCTGCCTCCACGTCTGCTGCTTCGTAGACTCATCTCTCCTTTAAGCTTCCTCTTCTTTAACATGCCCAAGTCTCTAAGACTGGCACCGGTTTCCTGTTTCTTACTACACTGTGCAGTCTTCATCCGCTCTTGGATGACCTGGACCTCTGCATCATCTGTCTACTGCCCACAGATGACTCGGCTACTGATTGAAAAACACGCGGCAAAGGAAGAAGCTCCTGTACACGCTCGGGGTGTAGAGCTACTGGCACAAACTCCACCCTGAATAAGGTCTCAAAGTCTTCCCATGCGAAGGTCATCTCATCGTAAAACTAAAACAAGTGGCTCCACCACCTGCCTGTTGCTGCCTGAAGGAGGATGGTAGCAAAGACCACCATGAAGTCTGCCGGCGTCCCCACTAGCCTGAAGACTCTCACCACAGCCTCCAGTCAATCCTCAGCCGCCTGCGGGTCCGTCCCTCCCTGGAACCTGGGTGACCTCTGGCGCTGGAACTCGTGCAGTGCGCTCAAGTGACGTGCATCCTCTGCTGCTGGGGCTGGTGGAATCGGTGGCCCAACGGGTAGTAGTACCGCTGGTGCCTCTGCTGGTGCCTCAACTGAAAAAGGGACCTGTACTGAGGCCACGTCGCTCTGCGGGTTGTCAGTACGAACCACTCTGGGGCTCAAGCTGGTCGTCCGAGAAAAGGAATCCTGAAAGAAACAACGTAACATGGTCAAAAGATTATACCTGGTGAGCATACCTGGTTTGAGATGACATTTAAATAAAACTTCTGGAAAACACATATGCAATCAGTGTTTTCGTGCACAATGTCAGAAATCAGTTGTCAGGGTCCTGGTGTATGGATATGTCAGCCACCCGCACCAACACTAGACTCCCTAAACTGAAGACCACACTCGGTACCCTTAACACTATTGCTTCATAGAAAGAAACATCAGAGTTACAAGTTCTGCGGTAGAACCGAACTGCTCTGATACCAATTTATCACGACCCGTCCTAGGGGCCCGTGCCGTGACTTCCCTAAGCCCGCCTTCCATAGGCCAGGGGCTGGCGACTAGCACCAAAGGCGTAAAATCCCGATAATTGGGAAGGCATTTCCTTTATAAAAGAAAACAAGCACCACATAGTACAAGCGGAAGCAAAACACTAAGTACAAAAGAAATGATGAAAAGTAAATGGGCCAGAATACAAACCCAAAAGAAAGTACGACTACAACTGAACAAGGTACAACAGAAAAAAGACAAACAGCTGGAAGAAGGAAGCAGCTCCTGGGTCATCCTCCTCAGATCCTACCTGAAGGGTAGGTACAGATAGCGCATCTCCTGGTTGTCCACCACGGATCCTACCTGAAGGGTAGGTAAAGATAGCCTCCTCCACGCTCTCGTCTGTCAACCTCCTCTGTGAGTCATCACGTCGTGTAGTCCACCTCCGGGTACTGACTCGTCGTGTAGTCCACCTCCGAGTACCGACCAGTCCTCGAACACTCGGCCTCCGTCAGCACTGCCCATCGTCTACAACCAACACAACGAGGGGCGGGCATAGCCCGTGCAGGGGTGAGTATAACGATACTCCGTAGGGACCCCGAGACCCTCAAGGTCTCACTAAACCAACAAGGATAACCACAAGAAGATATCAACAGATAACCTCTACTTAGATATATGCCCGTACATATACCTAAGTTATCAAGTAACCCATCTCAATCATGAGGAAACACAAGGATTGTGAAATCAATGGAAAACCACTACCCAGGTATATTCCCATACATATACCTAAGTTATCAAATGACCCATCTCAAACACGAGGAAACACAAAGGTCAAAAGTCTCAGCTCAAACCAGGATTTTCATCATCGAATTCGTAACTGCTGAAGAGCTCCATCTCTGGAGTGTACAGTGGTCCTGTCACGACTCCGAGGTACTGCTCACTAACCTAAGACTGCTGAGGTACTCCTCCTGTCGAGTACCGCGATCCTGCCACCTCACACAGTAGTGCTTCCCGCCGGGGTCTGCCACTCAAACACAGTAGTGCTCCCCCCTCATAGCCTACAGAGGTACTCCTCCTATCAAGTACCGCGGGTCTGCCACCTCACATAGTATTTCTCCTCCACTGTGGGTCTGCCACCTCACAAAGTAGTGCTCCCCACTAGGATACGTAAGTCACTCTGAATCGAATCAGACAAGCAGTCTTCAGGTCTCTGCCGGTTACACGGTCTTCGTACTCCGTACGCTCGTCTCTGGGAGGGTCCGCTCCACGATCTACAATTAGATACTCCAGGTTTCTCAAAGTCCCACGAAGAAGTATCTCAAAGTACCGCCACATCATAGGGGTCTCAACGCAACAGACGGCGCGTCAATCGGACACTCGGTCTGTGAGTTACTAGCCTTTTCGTCCCCGGGGCCCGGTTGGTTTCGTGTACGAACCAAACCGGCCTTATCTCAACTGTACCCCGAACAATCATAGGGTATACTCATAGGGACCATTTCAAAATGTGATCACCAACGCCGCTGACGGTTCTTCAAACGGTCGCCTGGTCTGAAAGATATCAGCTTTTCCGTTCCAGGGGCCCGGTTGTTTTCGTGAGCGAACCAACCCGACCACACTCCGACGACATCCAAACCTCGAGCGGAATATGCCAAAAGTTCCGTCTCACTTAGATGATTCCATAAAAGTCGACGGCACTTCAATCGGACGTCCAGAACTCAAGTTACGAGCGTTTCCGCTCCGAGGGCCCGGTTGGTTTCGTGTACGAACCAACCCGGCCGAACCCAAAGTTCTCCGAAACCTTGAGTGCGATATACCGAAACGACCGTCTCGATCCAGGGATCGCGTTTCCGCTGACGGAGAGTCTTTTGGAGGCCCGTAGCTCAAGTTATGGGCATTTGACTGAAAGTGGTCTGAAAACGGGGGTCTGGGCCCGGGCCGACCCGGCCCGACCCCCCCTGGGTCGGCCCGAACCGGGTCGACCCGACCTAGGTCTGCCCCGGATGGGCCCGGCCCGACCCGTGTCCGACCCAGATGGGCCCGGCCTGACCCAGGTCCGACCCGGATGGGCCCGGCCCGGCGCGGTCCGGTTCGGTCCGACCCGACCGGCCGGCCGCGGCTCGGCCAGCGTGGCTGAGCCGATTCACGGGCGGGGTGCGCGGCTCCCCCGCCCTTCACCGTTAATTGAGGTCGGCGGTTCGCCGGCCGCCTCCTTTCTGGCGGCACGCCGCCGTTGCTGCCTTCGACGGACCACCGGACGCACTCCGGTGGTCCGTTCCTTCTATCGTCTTCGCCTATGGTCCCCCCGGGACCCCACCTTCACTGCGAATGGATTCAAACGCCCAAACGGCCTGCTTCGTCGTCACCCGTCAATCCGAACGTCAAAAACGAAATGCTCTGTCTTCGTGGTTCTCCGGCGTGACGCGTTGGCGCCGCGCCCCTTCTCCGTGGCCCAACTCCGTCCGCGGATGTCTTCGGGTTTCTCTGCCGTGACACGACGGTGTCGTGCCTTTGTTTATTTTTCACGACGCGGCGTGACGGCGCCGCGCATTACTTGTCGCACGTTTCCGCGTAGTGCGATGGCACCGCACCATTCCCATTTCAATCCAAAAAAGAATCCAACATGAAATAAGGAGGAGGGTCGGCCGTGTTTGTGCGGTCCGGCCCCCCTCGCGTTATTTGATAACAAAAGGTCATATTTCACGAAGTTCGTCAAGGCAATAAACACGAGCAATTTAGATAATAACCCTCAACATCAAACCGCATGATCGAACGATCCGCGGATCAACCCGGTATTGGTTGGTCCGCACTCATCGTTCTTTTCTCAAAAGATAAGAGAATTCCAAAAATAAATTCCTCTACCCCGCGTCGTCCTTCGTTTGTTGACAAAGTCGCGGGATGGTAGTGTCGCTGTAGAATAGTATCAATTCCGTCGTCGTCGGAGTGAGCGCCGTTGTCGATGGCGACGTTCCCCGCGGTGATGCCTCCTCCCTTGATGCGGAGAAAGAAGAAGAGAAGGCACGTCGTTGGTGCCTTCGCGTTCTCCATCGGAGGGTCGGTGTTCATCACATTCTTCATCGAAGTCTCGACGTTCTTCAACGATGGTGATGGAGTTCTTCAAAACTAAGAGCTTCCTCTCTCAAAATCCTCACTTAACCAAACAACCTAATAAAATAATCTCTCCCATTATTTTATTAAGACATGCCAAGATTTTCAAATTCCAAAATTTAAATAACCTAATTAATTTAAGAAGTTGAACTCATTAATTAAAAATTGTTGGCATGCACTTAAGAGGGGGAGAAGTTAAAGAGTTAAAGGGAGATTAAATGGGGGGGGGGGGGGTTAAAGGAGAGTTATAGGGATGTGAAAGGTTGGGGATCGTGTGGGCCCCACCTTTCAAGTATCCACTCATGGGAAGTTGGTTTGTCATGGGCTCCACCAACAACTTCCCATGGGAGAGAATAACTCCCAAAGACATAAAATAAAATTGTTCACACAATTTTATTTATTTTAAACTAAAACCCCCAAAACAAAATCTCAACCCGCATAAAACGCAACTATGGTAAAGGTCCCCTTAAGCAATTACCGGCGTTGCGAGTTCATCGGTGCCATCAGATTTAAATTCCGAGCACCTGTTCAAAAGATAGAAATTCCCGCTCACTCGTTCACTGAACGTACCCGAGCCAAACTTCGGAAGTTGATTCTGGGCACTCCGGGCCTCAGAATCAAGTGCCGTCAGAAACTGCGTTCTTGTAAAATTCCAAAGAAAATTAAGAAAAAATTTTCCTTGAAATTTTCGGGTCTTTACAGATCTTGGGGGATATTTCATAGTACCCAAGAAGAAGAAATACTTTTATATTAGCTCATATTTCTATTTAGTATAAGAATAGTTGAATTTGGAAAGTCTTACTCTTGTTGAGTATCGATAGATCTGTCCCTTGGTTACCGATCTATGACATCACTATACCTTCTAGAGAGTAGGGATAACCCGATGGAGGTCAACCCATCATCATTTTTTAACATCAAAGATGGATCTTGATTTAATAAAACACATGGGATAGGATCCTTATATTTAATATCTATGGTCTTTATAGAATATGAATCCCTCATGGAGGATCCCATCCTGGTTATAACTGATGGTAGTACCACTCAATGATCTACAGCTCCAGGGAAATCACCTCCTTTTTCTTATCATCTTATTTAAAATGATGAAAATGATTTGGCTGAATCCCCTCTTACATTTAAAGAGGTTTTATCCACCACTTCTGATTAATTGAGCAAAATGAATTTTTACACGGAGGAAGATTTTAGGCTAACACTGATTAGCACAATAAAGTATTTCTGGGAGGAGTAATGATACATGGATTTCTTAAAGCAGAACTACTATGTGTTCACATTGCGAAATAATGAAATTATAGAGCTTACAACCTAGGTTCTTATCATTTCCTTGTCCCCCAATAGGACAACATGGGTTTAAACTGGTACCCAAGAAGATGCACCCTTCCCATAGTGCCATGAATGAGGCTGAAGTTGACTAGATCATAAAGTAAAAATTCATCAGGAAAGTCTAGAACCCCAAGTGGATGACCAAAATAATCCCAATAAAGATGAATAATGGGAAGATCAAAGTCTTAATTGACTTTTGGGAACTCAACCACTACTATCCAAAGGAAAATTTTCCCCTCCCAGTGAAAGATTTGTTATGATGAAATTACTAGTTTCTAGGCCCTTCCCTTCTTAGATGGGTACAATGGGTATAATCAAACTAGATGGAACCTAAGGATGAAGAATCCACTAATTTCAGGGAACCTCAAGGAACCTTATATTACTGAGTTATTCTAATTGTATTGAAGAATGTTGGGGACACTTACTAGTGTGGAATGTACCACTTATTTAAGATTCTCCTTGAGACAATCATGGAGTGTTATGTATATTATTTGGTGGTTAAATCCAACCATCTCTAGGACCATATAAATTATCTTGAGAAAGTGATCGACTTCCTCTACTCCGATCACCTGAATATGAATACCCTAAAGTGTTCATTTAGGGTCACCTCTCAGAATTTTCTTGGATTCAGCGTCAGGTGGAAAGGTATCTAAAAAGATCCATACAAGATTAAGACTATCAAAAAAATTTCTCCTTCATATAACCTCTGGGAGTTGTGTGGTCTCCAGGACAACCTGAACTACATAAAATGATTCATCATGAATCTGGTCATAAAATGTAATCCCTTTTCAAGTATTATGATGAAAGGAACCACATATCATTGGGATGAAGAATGCTAGACATCATTTGAGGATATCTAGTATTATCTTCTATATCCTCCAGTACTAATGTCATATATATGAGGAAACCCTATATTATTTTACATGGACACCCTAGAATGGTCCATTGGTTCCCTCCTAGCACAAAAAAATAATATGGGCAAGGAGAGTAGTTTGTACTTCCTCAATTAAATGATACTCAATATAGATAATAGATATTCTCCCATAGAGAAGATATTTCTCACCTTAGTATTTGTATTTTAGAAATTATAGAACTATGAAAAACACCATGAGATATATCTAGTATCCTAAATTGAGCCACTGAAGTATATCCTCAACCACCCCATGCTGACTGGATGATTGGTATGTTGGGTAGTAATGTACTGTAGTTCTATATTAGGTTTGTAACCTATAAATATGTTAAGGTCCAAGCATTGGTATATTTACTGGACATACATATGAACCCTGAATAGCTACCCTTGGATGTTTCCTTCCTAGATGAGACCATCCTCTCTATTGATTAAGACATAATGTATTGTCATATTAACTTTGACACTGCCTCCCAGATCCTAACGAGGAGAATGATCAGTAACCCCAAACTCAATAGGGTGGGCCTTGGGATTGTCTTTATCAATCATATACAGACCATCTTGTTATACTCATTCCTTTTTTCAAAAGGTTGTACCAATAATGAGGCTGAGTATTAGGCCCTTATCACCAGTCTTGATTTGTCCCTCGAGATTGATGTTCCCCATCTACATGTGAAGGGAGACTCTAAGATATCCATTCAAGTTGATCAATGGTCATTAAATAGTCTAAAAGAAAGTAATCATCCCCTTTTTGGAGAAAAATCATGAGTTGATAGCCCAATTCCCTTCTCATTTGAAGGTGACTCATGTTCCCTAATCATATAACAACCAAACCGATTACTTTATGGGCCTAGATGCATCCATTTCAGACCCCAACCAAGATAATTGGGTCATTCATGTGGCACATCATATAGTCATTGTGCCTTTCACATCGAAAAAAGAGGATTGAAAGGTGAACTATATAGTCATTGAAACTTTTTTAGGAGGGACCTCAAATGCCTTGGTAGTCAAAAGATCACCCTATTGGATGAATCCATTCATTAAGTATCTTAAACACGGGACACTCCTACTAGAATGAGTCGATTGTGAGTGAATCCTATGGTGTGTGGTGAAATTTACCCTCTGGGATGGTCCCAACCCAGACCAGACCCTTTAAAAATGGGGTTTTGATGGAATCATTCTGCATTTAATCTAAGGGAAGGAGGTTCCTAAAGTATTCCTGGAGGTCCATGTCAGGTCATATGGGGCCCTTTAAGTAGGATTAAATATTTCCCTATAGAACTAGATATTGGGGTACTTGCCGACCATGCCTCATGACTACATTGAGTTCACCAAAAAAGTGTCATGAATTCTAGATCCATGAAAAATTCATACATCAGCCTCAAAAGCTTATCTATGCTACTAAGTACTCTTAGACCTTTTCTATATGTGGAATTGATGTTATAGACCCCTAACCATTCGTTACATATAAATAGTGCCAATTCATTCTAACTACCACCAAATTCTTCTCAAAGTAGGTGGAGACCATCCCACACAAAGAATTCAAGACCAATCTATGATTTAATTTTTGATATCCTATACCATCCATTGATTCTAGATTCATCACACAATTCTCATAAACAATGACACAGAGTTTTGAGCTTCCAAGCTGAATAAGTTATACTCCAAGTACAACATTCAGTCCAACCACACTTCTTAATATCACACACAAGCAAATGGAAAGATAAAGGTGTTTAACATAATTATCTCTAATATCCTGAATAAAATGTTTTGTCCAAATAAAATTATTTGTCCCAATAATCTCTCTAATTCCCTATGGGCCTATCAGGCAGTGAGCTAAAATTCCACATAGATGATTCCATACTCCTTAGTGTATGATAAATATGAAATTTTACCAATATAATTTTATCTACCATCTCTCCAAATGGATTTTTATGACTAGTACACACCAAATAAGAGATCCTAAGTCCTTATGGATAAGTTGTAAGCCATTGAAGAAAATAGGATTCAAATATTTCATAACTTGGAAATGTATCAGAACTGGGCAGCACAGGAGTTAAAAAAAAGGCCTTCCACCACTTCTTCCTTTAGGGTGATATGGTATTGTCTCTAAGGATGCCGATGATTTCTAGGAATAATCCACCAAATCTAGAACCCAAATGGGAATAACCTTACATCATTAATAATTTCTACTCCAATAGTGCATAATCATTAATCTCTATGGAGCGGGAGAACATCACACCTCCCACCAATGTATAGTTCCTCAAGCGTTACATTTCATGACTCTTAACCACTCATTATATCCACAAATTGTAAAACTATATGAAACTTTCCTAGTCAAATGATGTAAAAAATGTAAGACAACATCCTTTTCACAAGTCTTTAAATTATATGACACCCATAAATTTCATATGAAATTAAAATACATGGCCAAAATCCTTTTCACAAGATGCTAAACTACATTGTCCATGTCTTAATCACATTATGTTAAACTGTGTGATACCTTGAACCCTCACTCAAAAGTGTGACCTCTTTCGGGGTTGGTCTCCAACTACATAATATTTTATAACTACATATGGCTTGATTCCCATTTCTAGTAGGATACGTAGGGACATACAAATATCATATCCCTAGATTAGCCCAACCATTGATCCAGTTTAGTAATATCACCTTAGGAACATGTTAAATTATTACTCAATGCCATTCCCACTCAGTGCGTTCAAGAACATTGTGGGATAGATCAAAAAGTGTTAAACTCTCTACCAAACATCCCACCATTCTCACTTCCACACTCCAATATTTCATCAATTTGGATCCTCATCATCTTCCCAGTCTATAAAACATATCCTAATGGTAATGGTTCCTATCCAAATTGGCTCATTTCCCTTCCTAGAAATACACCTTAAAGTATCTCTTTTGATAAGTGGCAGCTCTCATGTTTAGAATGTGGTAAATGATATATCAAATATTTTCTCATCCCATACTTGACTGATATGGTTGTGGAACCTATGTTTCAAAAATGTTCATCATTATTCCCCCACCCATTAGTCACCCCCCTTTCATGGTCCAGATCTCCAAAGTCACGATTTACCTCATTTCCACCTCCCTTTGTTCTGGTGGAGTCTTAACACCCCCAGTGTTATTCTGACATGAATTCATGCACATTGATTAAGTAAGTTTGTTTCGTTGGAACCCTACCAAGTGGGATTATTTTTCCCCTATTGTGTGATCAAATGTGACATGGGAGAATCATCACCTCTACATGTTCCTTACACTGACCATGGATCACGTGGGATTAGGATTCATGGTACGATCTACACTCGTATGGTTGAGATGCACCAAGCCTTGTCCTGGTCCAAGCATCATGACCTTAAACTATGTGAAACCCATTCCATGGATATTTGTGTGGAACGATCCATCTTTATACCTCCATTCATGTCAGGTTTGGAAATATTTGATTCCATATGAATCCTTATGGAAAAAATCCTTTGATATGATCTCTATGACCTTAAACTTGTTGAAGATTCCCAATTTAAGAACCATGACATTAAAACCATGTGAAAATCATTTTGGAGATATTTATTTTGATGAGGCATCCTTGACCCTCCATTCACATCAGGTTCTCACTCTCTTTTTCACCACATAATATAATATAGATCACACCCCATAGTCTAAGATCTATGACCTTAAACTAGTAGTATCCATTTGGGACTAAGAATCATGACCTTAAACTATATACAATCTTTTTTTTTTCAAATCTACATGACCTTAAATTTCATAAACCACTTTTCTTAGTCACACAAAATTAAATTGTAGGAAAATGAACTAGTCACATGATGTTAATCTATAAAACACCTTGGATCTAAGTTCCATGACCTTAAAATTATGGAAACCTTTTGGTTCTAACTATGTGACCTTAAACTATGTAGTCGAAGTCTCCCTATATGTCATATCAAACTATGGAATTAGCTCATCATACTCACCTGAGAGGATAGCCCCCACTTGCAGTGTTGGTCTCCTACCACTCCACATTATTTGAATTTATTCCCATTTCATAGGATATGTAGTGATTCCTAGACCTCCTATATTATTCTCAACTATAAATTCTTCCCCATGTGAGATTTTCTTTACTATAATTTATCCTCTGAGGCCTCTATTCATGTCAGGTCCATTATTATTGGCTAGTGAAGACATCTCATCCTCACCTTTGGTCAAACCTATATGACCTTAAATTGTAGAAACCACTCATCTTGATCTTATAATGTTAAACTATAGGAAAAAAATATCTATCATAAGACAATAAACTATTTGATACTTTATCCATGACTTGAGAGTACCTTCTTCATCGGTTTTGGTCATCTACCACACTATGTTATAGAACTACACGCGGTTTGATTACTATTTCTAATGGGATAAATAAAGACACTTAGATCCCATATATTGTGTCTATCTTGGTCACTGGTGTATTTTTGGATCTCCATCCTATAAAACATATTCTATTCTCACTCAATGATATGAACCTTCATTATGTTCAAGCGTGTAGTGGAGTAGAACCTAGAGTGTTAAGTTTTACTCAATCATTTCCCCAACCCATCAATAAAATATGAGTCTTCCTTGATTTAGATCCTCATTATCCTAAAAATATGAATAGGATCCCTTAATAGAAATTGTTCTTATGAAAACTGGTTCATCTCTATTATTTGGTACATTCCTTGAAGGATATCTTACAATAGATGACAATTCTTGTGATTAAAACATGCTCAATGGTTGATACTTTATTTTATTTACCCATCCATGATAAATTTTGTTGTTCAACCTATGTTTTAATGTGGTAAGTAGTAGTTTATAAAAAATGGGTCACTCCCATTTTTTGGTTCAGTCTCAAATGTCCCAATTTACTTCCCTTCCACCTTACTTTTGTTTTGTGGAATTTTAACACCCTTGGTGTTACCCCTCTATAAACTCACGCATGTTCATCAAGAAAGTTGGTATTGTTGGGACTCCATCAACCCTAATTCTTTTTACCCTTATTGCTCACTCCCATGTGACAGAAAAGGATCTTCACCACTCCTTGTTTATCACACTAAACATTGCTCATGTGGTCTTAGGTGTCATGGTAGGATCTACACTTGCATGGTCAGGACGCACCAAGACTTTTCCCGATCCAAGAATCATGACCTTAAATTGTGTGCAACTTGTTTCATGGATGTTTTCATGGGATGAGGCCTATTTGTACCTCTATTAATGTTGAGGTTTAAACTCTCTAATGCTGGATGAATCCTTCTAGAACAACACATTTTGGTCTAATTTCCAAGACCATAAATTGGTAGCAACTTCCAATTCCATGAATTATGACCTTGAACTATGTGCAACTCATCTTTAAGATATGTTTTTAGCACAAAGCCTCATTGGACCTCCTTTTATGTCAGTTTAAAACCTCTCCCATGCCATAAGAACCTATCTAGGACACCCCCTTTTTCATTCCTAGCTCTAAAAACATAAATTAAAATCCTTTTGGTCCAAACACCATAACCTTAAATAATGCACATATTACCCCTTGTAGCCCTAAATTCACAATTGGTTTGTGTATCCTCTGATGTTTCACTATATAATATTAGGCTTTCATTTCATCCTTACATAAGAGTACTACCCATTTTGGTGATGGTATCCTAACACACCACCCCCAGAACTACGTGTGGATTAATTCCCCATTTAGTTGGATACATAGATATTCTCAGATCTCCTATCTCAAACCCAACCAAAAAATTACCCATTTCTCCTACCTTGTTTTTGGAATTCCCCAATACACATTAAACCTTGGTGCCTCTTTACACACCAAGGAGGTGTGAAACTCATATGAAATATGTTCCAAGAATTATAAACTAAAACTAAGTAAAAAACTATTTGGTATTGATCCTTATTGACCCTTTCCTCATATTGGGCTTATAATACCTTCTCAGCAACACAAGATTCTCCAAACAGTTTGAGATACATGGATGAAAACAAGAATCAACCCATTTTGGTACTAACATCATGACCATAAACTCTGTGTAATGACCGATATATATAGCTATAAAATGTGTGCCCCTATTTCTGTGAGACACCTATTCTAGCATGGTCATGTGGTATCCAAGTAGGCCCTTCCATTCAAGTTGGGTATGATCCACTCTAGATGAATGGGACATCTCAACCCCTCTAGTCTAAGGACCATGACATTAAACTATAAATGACTTGTTCCAAGTGGATTTATATATAGAACCAATCCCTAGACCTCCACTCACATCAGGTTTATATTAAATTTTGTGTAACCCATGACCCCCCCTAAAGGTTTTGGTCTAACTAGAATGATCATAAACTACCCAATGATAGAGGTACAAATGATTGTTATGTTTAAAACAAGTAAAGGGAAAACTAATAAAAAGTTTGGATTTACCTCTCCATGTCATCCCTAAGACTTGGGAAAATTGAGGGAATTAATGGAAATGGTACAAAGCCCATGATAATCTCCACTAGTCCCTAATGTATGCTTACTAAACCCACTAGTTCTGTAAAAAGTAAGAGTCAATACTTCCTCAATTTCCTCCAATTACAAGGTCCTCCATGAGGTACCACCCTCTATGTTACCCTTTTATGAATCCCACTATATAGATATAGTGTATGTTATTCAAGTCAGTTCACACATCCTGTTCATACGATGCCAAACTATAAAACCCACATCCTGGTCACATGATAATAAACTATATAATGCATCATCCTCAACATATGATGTTAAACTATAAGTTTATATTACTCACTACAAGATGTTAAACTAAATTCTTTTTATCATAATTATACAATATAAAACTGAAAAATATTTTAGCCCTCGCTTGAGTGAACCCTTCCCCAATTGGGTGTCAGTCACCCATCACTCCACTTGACTATCACTTGATAAATGATATGAAACTCCCCCTAGGAGGTGGGTCTGACCCTCAATCAAGATAATAATTCCCTTTAATGTGCTCAGATCTATGGTAGATTAATTCCCAGAGAACTGAACTCCCCTCGAAAATTTCCTCAATTCACCCACACACTTTTCGTCTTCCTCGATTTGGATCCCCACTAACTTCTATGAACAAATAGGATACCTTGATATGGATGGTTCCTAGCTAAACTGGATCACCTCCCATCCCTGTCACATGCCTTGAAAGACTTTTTATGATAATTTGATATGTCCTGTATTTCAAACATGGTCAGATATTATCCCTAATTTGTACCAATCTTGGTAGTGTGATATTGGAACCAATGTTTTGAACGTGATTAGTAGTCAGCCTAAATTAGAATATCATTATTCTTTGTGTTCAAAGTACTATATATCTTGATTAATTCTATATATTTCCCCATATTGTTCAGGTATAATCCAATTCCCCTAGTGTTACCTCACCCATGAACATACACATGTTGGGAAATCAAGTTGGATACATAGAGTACCTATCTTCAACTAATGTCTCCATGGTGGGACACTCCCAATGTTCTATGGACCATTCCTAACCCAACCCTTCATCACTTTTATAAGGCTCTCATTAAAATAAATGGCCATCTATTCATCTCTTCTTTTTCACGTTGAGCATGAATCATGTGAGTTTAGATATTTATGCTTGGTTTCTTTGTTAGTGTGATAGATATGTGAAAAAATGAAAAAGAAGGATGACAAAAAAAAAACAAAAAAATTTATTTCCAAAAAATAATTGGAAATGGGGAGGACCATCCATAGGATGGATCCTCTACATTATTACAATAAAAAATGAAAAAAACATACCCAATTATAGATCTTCTTGGGTGAGAGACTATTATAACTAGACCAGTCATTTATTTGTGTCCTTTAGAGGATAATTCCACTTGTACATATCCACATTATTCTTATAAGCTATAAGAGAAACCTTGTACGCCTATATTTTCACCTAAAACTATTCTTCCCCACACTCAGCCACCAAGGATGACTCTCCCACTACCTTAGACTCAACCACTACCAACGGTTCCCTCAAATGGACGATGATATCTTCCTTGGAAGTGAAGATGGACTCGTTATTTTTTTACTCTTCCTATAGTTGAGTGAGAAATTATTCTATATCCTGAAAGAACTTATTTCCTTATGAGGTTTTCTTTTACCAGGAAATGTCAATTTTTTTACATTCTACTCACACTCGCTCAATGATGAAATCCTGGTTCAGTACATGGAGGGTGTGTTAGTCCACAATACCAGTCCCCAAATTCACCAACCAATGGTAGATGGATCCCGCACAACCAATTAGGTTATCCCATGTGGTGAAGGTTATGAAACTATGGATTCTCCTCTATTCCCTGCATATGACCACCCAATTATCCTCTGTGATGTTAGACCTGGAGTCTTCAAGATCTTTGGGTGGTATGATATGGTTCTCTAGGAAGGCCATAATCACATTATTATCATGAGTATCCTTAGTAAAAATTTTGTATGGGTTAAGATCCATGTAGATAAGAGATCATATTTAATTGACACTTCACTAACAATGACTCCCTCACTAGCCTCAGGCTCTACTAGCTCCCTGGCCGCATCAACCAGTGTAATGGGTTTATTCTCTTGAATTGGGTATAGTCCTATAATAATGGATAACCCCTAAATGCTCAGACTGACTACTAGGATGATCATAGAAGCCCCATTCCCCTCAGGCATGATTTTATACTAGGATTCATCCTCAAAAACTATCACAGACAAATGGAAAGTGGTCATCTTAATCTACAACAACAATTAGGATAAAAAAAACCTGTGTGAGAGGGACTTAAGTGACATGAGGGAATATATTACATCCATTTATATAACCCCTTAAATAACCATGTCACAAGTGGATTCCTCCATGGCCAAAATTTCTGGTCCTGAGGTCTTAGAAGGGAGATCCACCCCCAAATATCCCTCCACACCAATAGGAACCTCTACAACCATCATGAAATCCTCTAGAAGTTAAAGGTGCAGTAGGCCCCAAAAATCCTTCTACCATTACCACTCCTGATTGGTCTCTCCTCACCATTTGGCATGGACCTTAAAGGGAATCCCAACTTTTACCCTATTTCTTCTAGGACTCATTTGATACATCCACCATTCGTAAATGTTTCCGCAAAACTATTTCTGGGTTTAATGTCACTCAGTTGTTGGAATATTTTTGGTTGAGGCTGGTGTGGGGGTTGGCTAGAGCAAAATGACCATATACCTATATCCCTTGGTGAAGAACATTCACCATAGGTGGTGAAGGATTCATGGGTGTATTTCTGAGAAAACCTTCGTATACACCTACTTTGCAGGCTACTAGATGCAAAAAAAAAACTACCAAACAAATCAAGATGGGGTTTATGGATCACAACAGCTATTTCATCCAATAAGTTTGATCAATATCCCACCTTATAAATCTTTCAATTACCTCTTATTCTCTGTATTCCCACATATATTTTCTATTATCTCTCTATAAGGGGTTATGAATTGGAATAAGTTTAATTTCCAATTTTTTTATGATGGAATCCATCTTGGATTCACTGAGCATCACCAGTCTGACCCAAATAATGTCAAGGAGATCTGACCTAAGACCATTTTCAGGGTTGAGGTGGGGGTAATAGAGGTTTAAAATTCATACCCCCTAAAGTGTTCTATGATCCATCTATGAAGGAATTGAAATGGTCCAAAAATGCACCTGGGTATGTCCACCCTCGCGACATGCCCCATCTTGCAGTACAACTGGTCCAAGAATGGGATGCTTGAATTGAATTGGTTCCTAAATTCCATGATTGCTTCCATCACTAGGGTCCCCATCATATCCATGACCGGTAGTATCCACCTACTCAGAAAGGTGGTCAGGGACACCACATTCTAGACTTATGGGTTCCAATCCACAATGTTGTAGCCCCACTCCTGGTACCATCCTTCCTCCAATGTCAACCAATACGACCCCAAATGTAACACCCCAAGATTTTATGGTTTGACTCTTCTTAAATAAATTCAATTTCTTTAATAGAATACATTACATAGAACATCAATCTTAAACAAACAATTAAATACTATTTTTTAATTATGATAGTTATCACATAACCGTTGGAATTGTTGGAATGAATGAGAATAAATAAATTATGAAAACATAGTTTACACATTTTTATAAAATGAATTAATTGGTTACCAATTAATCAGAAATAAAAATTAGAACCAATTGAACATAAAGGATGTGTTATTTAAAATACTATTTTAATGCCCATAATGAAATTTTGTCCTACTAAATTAAATTAATCTCTATTAGTGACATATATTAATGAACTTTATATGTTATATATTAAATAATTTTTTTAAAATTCATTCAATAAGTTTGATAGGCTTAAGATAAAAATAAATTCAATTTTGATAATAAAAAGCTATATTTTTTCTAAAGGTAGTTTTATCACCTTTTAATGGTGCACTTTTTTTAAAACTAAATTTGTAAATTTTTATAAATTTTATATGAAAAAATAAACTTCTTATTGGAAATTATAATATCAAAATTTACTTTTGTTTAATTTTTGGTACTTTTTTGATAAGTTTTATGTTTTCATGAATAGTGAAAAATACTGATTTTTTTTAAAACATCTTTTTATTCTAAATAATTTAGAGTGTTAAATTATATTTTTGATTGGTTTTATAGTATAAATTGATAAATTTTATATCATAAAATGAAATTTAGGTCATTTTAATCAATTTTATATTGAATATGGATATAAAAAATTTTCAATATTTTGAGCATTTTCACTTTAATAACCCATTTTCTCATTTTTTCAATAGTATTAATTTTAAATTAATTTTACAAAATTAAATTTTTTGAATTTTGAAAAATAGATTCAATATTTGGAATAATAATATAAAAATTTAGTAAAAAATACCCTTTTATTTTTGGACAATATGAATAGTAACTTTGGTAATTTTTTAAATTACCACGATTAAGGGTAAATCAGGTAAATTAGGGTAAAATTAATATTATAAGTATTATATAATTACACTAAAACTTATCCTAATTTTATTTTATGAGTGATGGGAGACCAAAATAATCCTTGGGATGATTTTATGGCCTCATGGAGGCACTTGGATGACTTTAAACCTTTTATAGTATTTTATTTTAAGGAAATTCAAATATATCATACTCATGTTTTTAATAAGTATTACATTTCGAATATGTGGTTATTCAGAAGATATATTTGAATATAATTATTCATTTAAAATCTAAAATTTTTATCTTCATCATGATATTTTTTTTATTTTTTAGGGAAGAAATAATTAAATTAAAGGCTTGCACATTGATGATGTAATAATTGTTTAATTGATGGACATATCAAATAAATTTTATTAAAATATTAAAATAAATACAATTTGATATAATTAATATCATAAAAAGATTTATAGATTAATTTTACATGTTAGGAATGATTTAAAATAGTTGGTTAGAATATATCATGTTGTTATGATATTTTTAAAAATTTAATTAATGAATAGTGTCAAAATTGACATTAATGATATTTTAAAATAAATTATATTTTATTTAATGATATAAAAATATATATTAAGAAATTTTTTTATATAAGGTTTTAAATGTAATCCATGATTCATTTATAGTTCTTTTTTCATTTTATAGTAACATTATTGACACTCAAATAGTAACAATCCATATTATCACACTAAGAGTTAAAGAGATTTAATAAGGGTTAAAACCAAAAGATAATGGTAATAATATGACCTAAAATTATCTAAAAAATATTATATGAATATTATTCAACCCTTATAACATCAATATAAAATTTTAGTTGTTTAATGGATAATTTTCTATGAAAATAACTTATTTTTTATTTTTATGAAAGATAATTAAAAAATGGAACTCTCTTTGTATTTAATATCATTCATGTGTCCAAATAGTGAAAAATTAAAGATATTAACAAACCTAAATTTTTATTTTGATACTAATGAAATTATTTTCATAATAATTTTTTTTAATTTTTAGAAATTATATAATTACCTTAAATTTTTCTGCAATGCTAATATAATATTTATTTAATTAACAGAAAAGTAAAATAAAATAATTGATTTTAAAATTATTAATTTTGATATATTTGGCATGAATTAATGTGTATAATTAATTTAATACATCAATAGGATATATTAGATATGTTTTAAAGAATTATATTTTAATTCCCACTTTATCTTGATATATTTGAAGTCAAAATAAATGAAAGTATGAAATTTGAAAATAATGACATTTTATTGAATTAATGTTTTATTAAATTATTTAAAAATCAAAAAATATTAAATAATAACAAATGAGATAATATATGGTCAAAAAGGTATTCCCATATTCATTTATAGTCCATTTGGAAGTCTTTGTCTCCAGAATATCTTTATTATATTTTAGTATTTTGAGGATTTATGAAAGTGTCCCTCATCTCAATTATAAAAGGACATCTCCTACCTTACTTAATCACACAAATTTTATCCATATAGATCAACCAAATTCTACCCATTTCTATTCCTAACATCATTATCCAAGTAAATGAAGTCCAATGAAGAAGAGGTAATTTGTTTTACTAACACTATCAAGTTCATTTCTTCTTCTATTACCTGTTCATATTTTTTTTGATGATAAAGTAATAAATACATTATAATATATATTCTGATATGTTATTATGGTCATGATACAACCATATTCAACATTTTATCAATCCTATGAAAAACAAAAGCACCGTATGTGCGTACGCACGACTTGCCATCTCTACACTGTGGCGTAATTTGTTTTTCATAACCACTCTACTTGGATAGATATAATGATGGAAATAATGGATATATATTGTACTCATTAAATGATATTGATTTTGGATAATTAATATAACATCCAATTCTTACCCTTTACCATTATTGGAATGATACGTTACACATACATATGTACGGTCTACCATCTCCACGACACGATACGATTTATTTTCCATGTTCAACATTCAAGAATGATTATATAAATATATTTAGTGATTAAATATGATATTAATAACATTAATATAATTTTATATGACTAAATTATATCATATTTACAATAACTGGGACTTGCACAATAATACATGCACAAGAAAATGAAGCAGTTAACACCTGAACCAAGGGTAATAATGAAATATTATTAACAAGCGGGTGATAAAATGATATCATAGGATAATATAATATAATTATGAAAATGGTTTCATTATAACTTAATAACATTATTTAAACCATTATAAATGAGGTTAAATCATGTACAACCAAAATAAAGTGTGAGGTAATGGTTTTTCTCATCTCACTTTAATTTCTGTGAGATATGCCTTATTCAAAACTTATTTATTTTGTGTGGTGTACTACCCATTTTATAAATCAAATCATGAATCTATTTATCTTCATGGTATTAAATGTTTCATTTGATAATTATTTACTTTTATGGGGATTATGATTCAAATATTTCAAAGTGGTAGGAGACTCTTTAATTTAAAAATAATTTTTTAAAACAACTCAATTGGTTATTTCCTAAACTATATACCATTTTTATGTATGATGTCTACATTGAAAGTTATTTTAATTTCTAAGGAAACAATGTTAAATACTTATCTTTTAATCAATACAGATATTTTTTATAAGGCTTATTTATTAATGAATTAAATCGATTATTTCGATATATGAGGAATTCTTTGGACATTCAAGAACGGGTGGGGACGTATATTGAAAATCCCCATGATGCATCAACAGTCCCCTGAGATGACAAAGCTATCCAAATTAAATGGGTTTTTACCCATAATAATTAAATTTTCCTGTGAAAGGTCTTGATGGTAAAGGTATTATATTCCTGGGAAACCTGATGTCCAATAATTAAGCATTTCCTTCATTAATATTTCAGATATTTTCATCCATAAGATTTTAACTATGATACAATCAATGTATTCTGATTTTTAAAAAATTATTGATTAAATGGAATGTGTGTTCAATTATTTTACCCTTCCATATTGATTATACATTATTTATTTCAAGATATATTCTACTGTATGTAACTCTTACTGAGCATCTGAGCTCACCCATTTCTTATGTTTTATTTTCCTATGGATTCCAAGATATATATTATGAATGATATATAGGGTAAGACTAGAAGACTAATGGTCTTTATAATAAAGTTTATATATTGTATTTTATATTTTTAGTCATAATTTAAGATTCAAGTATTTATCTAGTTCTTCAATACTACTAAATTGATCAGTCATTTGGGATGGATTTCTATATATCTTATGCCAATGTAATAAATTAAGGCACTGAATTTGGGATACTGGGGTCTAGGTATTTACACTAACCTCCTTTGGTGAGTTACTCTAGAGAATTTCATTAGATTATCCTACATATTATCCACTTGAATTTTTAAGAAAAGGACCAATGAAGTCTTGAAGATAATGTCTTAGTAGAAGGGTGGTTAATGCTTTAGGACCATATTTAGCTGGTCTAACAAAATATTCTCTGTTACCGATGTCTAGTTTTCCCCCAAGTGTTAGGCACTAGGAGGAATTAATTATACAAATAACCCATCAGGGTAATCCTAAAGATGTGGTGTAACTCCTACAGAATAAGACCAACCTATCCATAGTGAAGGTGTAAAGTGTTAATCTCTAGGGACCATCAGCTAAGGAGCTTTGGAAGTAGCTCTCATTAGCAATAGATGTGGAATTTAGACATCCAAACTACCTCATATAACCAAATACAATACTACTCAGTTCCATAATCCACACATATGTAGCTTAACCTATACACATATTTCCATTCATCCATGAAGTTACCCCTGGACTGAAATTCCTAGTCTATATACCACCATATTACATTATTCGAAATACTGAATTGGAGGATACTTTCATAGTGGGATGGAAACTCCTCATCCATTGACTGCTAACCAGAAACTATCCTCAACTTTCCACTAAGGGTATATATGACACTGACATCCTGATACTTGATAAATTGGCTAACATGAATGATTTATAAATGCTAAAGTTCATCATTGTGGGAGAACCAAGATATTGATGTGTTGTTTTCCATAATTGGAATGGATATATCATTAAGTAGTCCAAAATTATATAGAGTAAACCTATTATTAATGAGGTATCCTCTCTATGATGGTTTTAGTAATTTCAACAATTCCTCATTCTCTAATAAAATCCTTCTAGATTGACGTATTTCAAGGTTTCTAGAAATTTATTTCCTCTTGGTTGTGTCATATAAACTTCTTCAATAATGATTCCATTAAGGAATATTGTTTTTACATCAATTTTAGAAATCTCATAATCACGTTAAGATGTTATGGAATGTATATTTATATTTTATTCTAGTATAGAAATTGGTAGAAAAGTTTCATCATAGTCTTTTCCTTAACATTTATTAAACCCTTGATAAATAAGTAATGCCTTATAGGTACTCAATTTAATATCCATATTCATTTTATTGTTGAATACCCTATTGCACCAAATAGGCATTACATCAATTGTAGGATCTACCAAAATATAGACTTGGTTCTGGTACATGGAATTCATTTTAAAATTCATGGATTCTTTCTATATAACAACTTTAGAGATGATTAATACATCCTTATTGGACATAGGTTTATCATTATACACTAATAATATTTCACCTTCCTCTATGACTATAAAACCATATCTCTCAAGTTCTCTAACCTCTATAGTACTTATATACAATACATGTGTCTCTAGAATAATTCCTTCCATGATAATTTGTGGATTTTTTTTCATGTGTAAAATCTTGAGTATATTGAGCTTCAACATCATAAATGTCCATATTTCTAACACTACCTCTCTTAGAGATATGAACAATTTCAAGAAATATTGGATTTATATCAACCATGATCTTTTTATCTTTGTGATTGTATATATAATATTATTTATATTCCTTAGGATATATTATAAAGGTACACTTTATGTCTCAAGATGATAGTCTATTTATAGAGTTAACCTTAGGAAATTATTCACATCATCATTCAATGATATGTGAAAAAATAGGTTTGTTTCTATACCAAAGATCATATGTAAAAACACTACCTACTCTAGTTATAACTAAATTTTGTAAGTGTGTTATAGTTTGTAATTCCTACCCCCAAATGGATAATGTGAGACTCTCGATAACACATTACTAATATTAAAATATCAAACAAGGTATATTTCCTCCTTTTAGTGACACCATTCCAACGTGGTTTATAAGGAGGATTGAGTTATGATTCTACCCCAACTCCCACAGATAATTGATGAACTATTTGTTAAGATATTCTCTGCTATGGTTGGAGAATAGTTTCATTATCTAATTACCAATCTAATTTTATACTCATTATTTTGTTCCTTAAATTTCTCAATGTAATCTGATTTTTACCTCAATAATAAGATATATCCACATCTACTAAATTCATCAGTAAAACTTATGAAATAATAACATCCATTTCTAACATAAAATGGAAAAGGTCCACAGACATATGTATAAACTAATTATATAATCTCCATGGAACTTTAACCTTTTTAAAAGAATAGAGCTTTGGTTATTTCACTTTACAAACATTCATGAAATATATCAAAAGTTTTTAGTTTAAAATAATCTAAATACACTTATTGATATAGCTTTTTTAACCACTTATTGGTCACATGATCAATCTAGTGATTCCAATATTTGGTGTGATATGAGTTATATAAACATAATTCATTATCGATTTCCAACAATTATTTTTTCAAATTCTAGTACAAGAAGATAATTATTCAAAATTTCCATCCCATAAGATATGATATATTTACAAATGTAACCACTCTTATTTACAATCTTAAAAATATATCCATCCATTTATAAAATTCACATGGATATTATTTTTATGGTTATAATGTGCATATAATAAATATTATTTTAGACTAGATTTAATCCCATTTGAAAAGGGAGTTGATAGTCTTCAATAGACAGTGTAATAATTCTTTCCCCATTATATTCTCAAAGATATAGCTTACCTATATTAATACTTTTGAATCTACATGATTCTATATTTAGATATAAATTTGAGAACAATAAGCAGTATATAATTCCCAATTTTTATAAATTGAGAGATTACGTTTAATAATGAACAAAATTGAAACTTCCCTTTTCTTCTCCACTAAGGAATATTTATTCCTTAAGTATACTTTCTTTCCATATGAAAAACATACAAAATACTATTCTTTAGCCTTCCACTTGATCCTTATTCTCTTGGTAGGGTGGTGCGATCATTGGGATTTCAACATTCCCTTTATCTTTTTCATCATATGGAAAGAATATTTTTCAAGATTTTATTGATTCAAAAGATTACCTTCACATGTTTTGTTTTGAAAATAACCATAAAATCATATAGAATTGAGTTAACTTGATGTTTTTTTAAATTTTTCTATGAATATTTTGAATCTTCTGATTCTATGTTCCATTGATACAAGAAGATCCACACCTTTGTGGAACATATTTGTGTATTGTGTTGGTGAAATGAATTTAGTTCCTCAAAATAAGGATAATTCTTCCCATTACATTATAACCAAACCTAAAAAACTTATAATTTTAACATTATTGTTTTTTATATTGACACATATGAATTAGGATGAGGTTTCAAGGAATGAAAGATACACTGGTTTATTAAATCTAGTGCTTTTGCATCATCTCACCAGCTAGTGATATCCATAATTGAATTTATTTTTAGTTTGTTTTCATAGATATAACACTATATAGTTTTCATTGAATTTTTTTTATGTTTTAGATTAAGATCATTCTTCTTCTGATCTTCATGGTTGAAAAAATTACAGTCAGGAATATCCTACTTTCAAATATTGAGTTCAATAAGATTCCAGGTGTGTAATCTATATATTTCAAACAATATTGTTCAATGAAGTTTAGGGTACTTTTACTTAATGAAAAATAGTGATATTGGAGGGTTTCTCAGGGCTATAGACACCTTTTATTGAAAGTCTTTTCAAATAAGTTTCTATTGTGGAACATGTGATACTTCAATATGGGTATAGGTTAATGAATTTATTAGTGAAGATATTGATACTTCCGAATTTATTATTCAAAGAATTTTTTGTGTTTATAACTTGTTGATACATTGGGTTATGTTTATATTTCCACATACAAATTTGGTTTAAGAGCTAATATTTACTATGAATAAAAGTTTTTGGTAATAACATCATTTAATGGGTATTTGATAAAACACAATTTTTTTGAATATTTTATTGATAATAAAAGATATAATTTCCTCAAATTGCAGTAACTATGTTCATTAATGGAATATTTGGGATTAGATCATTGATTTGAAAATTTGATGAAATTTCTAGTTTTACCCTTTAAACATTTACTGTAGTATTCAAAACATAAATAATTTTATTTTAATTATTTGAAGTTAATATTTTTTAAATGTGTTCCTAACTTAATGTTCTATAACTTTCATTTATGACATTGGAGCTAAATCATGCATTTGGTTGATGCAAATGGGTCGTGAAGTCAAAGTTGGGATGGACTCACCAGATTGGACATGAGTTCTGTATTTGGGCCATAACTTCTACATCCACATATGTATTGAGCTCAAATATTTAGAGAAGATCTAAAACCCAATTTCTCACAAATTATTCTACTGGAAGAACATATTGTTCATGCGTTTTTAAGGTTAAATGGGTGATGCAAGTTGGATTAAAATATTTTGCTGAGATTCCCAATTCACACTTGAAACCACTTTGAACCTAGCCTCCCCACCACTCTATAAATTGGTGTTTTCACTCTTTGGGATGGTTGGAAAAGAAATTTTAAAGTTTTTACTAAAATTGTGTCTCTTGGTATCCCCAAAAAACTCTTGGAAGGAGTAAGGATTTGTGAAAACATCTCTTCCAAAAAGGCTCTCCTCTCCCACCTCCTCTTTGTATTTCTTTGATTTTGTGCTTGTATCTTGAATTTTTATTCAATTAATATTCTGAGTTTTCCTTTTCATCTTATTATCTTCCTATTTGGGATTTAATTCAAGAGTGGAGATGAGATTGGGCTCTACCCTTTCAATCCTTTAGTCATGCAAAACATCTCCACGATGACCACACCACCCATGGAAGAGTAGTTTTCTTAGTGATCAATCTATCTTCTACCCTATTCATTTAATTATTTTAAATCATTGAGATAATGTAATTAAATTAATATGATATATTAATTGATTTTTTAAATTATAAGAGACTAGGTAATCAATTTAACAATTAACACAAAAACACGTGAAGTCAAGTATTGGGTGAATTCTGAGAGCGTGATCTTAATCGGTAATACAAGACCACATGGGATAAGTTTGTAGAGTTAAAATATAATCCCTAAAATCAATTAATCCTCATATACATATTTTATATGTTCTCTAATTAACCACTTACCATAATATAAACTTATAACATCAATCAATGCAGTGTGTTGTGATTGCATGTTTCGAAGCTAGCCTAGGGTTTAAGTAATTTCATCATTGTGGTTAAGTTAACTCTTATAGGGTTAGAGGGTTAAAAAATTAGGGGATCATAATTAAGTGGGTATTAATTTAAATGATAATGATTAATAAGTAAATGAAGAGTTATAGTTAGATCGATTACGCCTTTTAAATATTTTCTAAAAAACATCTTCTTGTTGTGTCATTTCAATCAAAATTCATTTAAAAAAAAATTAAAAAAAAATGAAATCTTCTTCTAGAAAAATTATTCTTGCTTTATAAATGATAAAAAAACCCCATCCTTTCAAGTATTATTTTTATTCTCTTTTATTTTATTTTTATAATACCTTTAATAAGTTGTTTTAATTCACTTCCTCCTTTGAGAGATGACCTTGGTCAGCCACTCTACTGTAGTTGGAGAATTTCTACACTCCAAGAACATTGAAATTGGAAACACTTCTAAGTCCAACATAAAACAAGAACCAATGACTGAAAATAATGGAAATTAACTTAATAGAACCATTCTAGAATAGGCTGCACCTGATATTATTTATCAACCAAATTGCATTGCATACCCAAATCTCAAATCAGACTTTGAACTTAAATATGTATTAATTCACCTTCTTCTAAAATTTCACGGATTATCTAGTGAGGATCCAAATAAACATTTATAAGAATTTAATGTTGTTTTCTCAACCTTAAAATCAAGAAATGTTTCTGATGACCAAATCAAACTAAGAGCATTCCCATTCTCACTTGATGGAGCTGCAAAGGACTGAATGTATTATTTACAACCTAAAGATGCAACTTGTTGGAATGATTTAAAACGACTTTTCTTGCAAAGATTTTTTCTAGAATCAACGATCACTTCCATTCGTAAAGAGATATCAGGGACCAAGAAAGTGCAATGGGAGTCAATGTATGAGTACTGGGAGCAATTAAAGAAGTTGTGCGCAAGCTTCCCACATCACCAAATCAGTGAGAAACTCCTCATCCAATACTTATATGAAGGACTCACACCTATGGAGAGGAGCATGGAGGATGTTGTAGTTGGAGGTGCATTGGTAGACAAGACACAAGTAGCCGAACGTACGTTGATCGACAAGATGACCCAAAACTCCCAACAACTTGGTGATCGAGGTACACCACATGTCAGGGGAGTACATCAGGTAAGTCCTTCCTATCTTCAAAATAATTTGATTGATACTAAGTTGGAAGAATTTACCACTATGGTGAGGCAGATTACGTTGGCACAAAATACATCCCAACCCCCTCCTTTAAGTCCTTGTGGAGGTTTCCCCCAATTACAAGAAACAGAAGATTGTGCAGTAGTGTTTCCGAGGAGACCATATTAGCAGCATCAACAGCCACATCCACAAAAGAAGTTTGATTCCTTTGCACCAGCATACAACCAAGGGTGGAAGGATCAATCAAACATGAGGTATGCATCTGGACAACAACAGAGGCCCCCTTTCAACAAAACTTTCAATAGCATCCACCTTACCAATAGGGTTTCCAACAACCCCATAGGATATTTAAAGCCCAATCATAAAAAATCCAACAACAAGGGAATCCCCCATCCAAGGTAGATTCTAATACTAATAACCTTTTGAAGAAAATTATTCTAAATCAACAGAATGAGTTGAAGAGTCAAGGTTCAGAGCTGAGGGAGTTGAAAACTCAAATGAGCCAGATTGCCACTACACTCCATGAACTAGTAAGTAATAATTCTAGAAATCTACCTTCCCAACCTACCCCAAATCCAAAGGGGAATGTCAGTGCCATAACATTGAGAAGTGGGAAGCAAACAACTGATGCTTCGACACCTACCATTCCATCTGGATTCACCTCAACTCCATAAAATCCTCATTCGACACTAACTATTGAGAAACCCAAGGAGAATGATAAAAGTAAGAAAAAGATTGATTATGTTCCTCTTAAACCCCTTCCCTTTCCAAATAGAGTTTTACAAACCAAGAAGATGGTTGAAGAGGCGATGAAAAAAGAGGTTTTGGACACATTCAAGCATGTGTAGATCAACATCCCTTTACTTTAAGCCATTAAACAAATACAAAGGTATGAAAAATTATTAAAAGAACTTTGTACAAATTGAAGAGGGCTCAAGGGAGATGAAAGGGTCAATCTTGGAAGGAATGTTTCAGCACTCCTTACACCAACTCTAGTAATGCCAAAAAAGTGCAAGGATCTAGGGACATTCACTATCCCATGTACCATAGGGCTGTTGCACTTTTATGATGATCTTTATGATTTGGGAGCTTCCATAAATGTGATACCTCAATCTGTATTCTCTTCTTTACAAGTTGGTGAGTTGAAGCAGACGAGAGTAGTGGTGTAGTTGTCAAATAGAGCTATGACATATCCAGTGGGAGTCCTTGAGGATGTAATTGTTTGGGTAAGAGACATGATCTTTCTATCAGATTTCTATATTCTTAACATGAAGGATGATCATGTAAGTTCTCATGCTCCCATTATCTTTGATAGACCCTTCCTAAAAACTGAAAAAACTATCATAAATTTTAATGAGGGTACACTTTCCATAGAGTTTGGGGATGAAGTTGTGATATTTAATGTTATGGAATCCATGAAGTACCCCTCATAAGACCATTCTTATTTTGTTATCTCCCATTTGAACCACTAAGTAAAAACCCCATGGATTTTTATTATCCTATGATTAGGGAGATTGTGAGTTTTGGTTCTAGTTTTATGTCTAAGAGTACTTCCACACCTATTTATAATGCACAACACTCTCTTAGATTTGATTTTTAAATAGAATAATATTCTGATTTTGATCATGTGAACTTTGATTATGACATGGCTATTGAGTATGCTGATGGTTTTGACGGTTTATTCTATGATTTTGATGATGTATATTCTGATACTGATGTTTATTGTGCACATATTTTAGATCCTTCAATTTCTCTATCCATACACCACCCCCTACACTGGAACTCAAGCCATTGTCACCAAATCTCAAATATTCATACTTGTTGAGTGGTGACAATTTACCTGTTATCATTGATAGCAACATCCCTTTTGAACATGAAGAAAAACTTTTGAATCTTTTTAGGGAGAACATTAAGGAAATCATGTGGACCTTGACTAACATATCAGGTATTAGCCCCTCCATTTTCATGCATAGGATTCTTTTGAAGGATGGGGATAAACTGGTTAGGCAGCCACAACAGAGACTGAATCTAATTCTATTTGAAGTTGTTAAAAAAGAATTTGAAAAATTGCTCGAGGCAGGTATAATCTTTCACATTTCATATTATTAGTGGTTAAGTCCTATTCAGGTTGTGCCTAAGAAAAGTGGTGTTACATTTGTTGAAAATGAGAAAGATGAGTTAGTTCCAATGAGGGTGAAAAATAAATGGCTTGTGAGTATTGATTATAGGAAACCAAATCAGTCCACTCACAAAGACCATTTCCCCCTCCCATTTATTGATCATATGCTTGAGAGACTAAATGGGAAAACACTAATATTTCTATGATGGATTTTCTAGATATTTGTAGGTTCCTATTTCCCTAGAGGATCAGGAGAATACAAAGCTCACTTGTCCATTCGTTACTTTTTCCTACCGAAGGATGCCATTTGGACTTTGCAACGCCCCAGGTACCTTCCAAAGATGCATGGTGAGTATTTTTTTTTTCTGATTTTATTGAGACCTTCATGGATGTATTTATGAATTATTTTATAGTGTATGGGTCTTCATTTGATGACTGTATCTCTAGCTTGGGAAAGGTTTTGAATCATTGTATTGAGAAGAATCTGGTCTGGAACTTTGAAAAGTGCCATTTCATGGTAGATCATGGCATTTTCTTAGGGCATGTAGTGTCAAAACATGGGATAAAGGTTGAAATATCTAATATAGACATTATTTTATCCTTACCTTATCCTTCATGTGTGTGTTATGTTAGATATTTCTTAGGGAATGTAGGATTTTATCGGCGCTTCATCAAAGATTTTAGTAATATTGCTCTTCCTATGTCATGATTACTTCAAAAGGATTCTGATTTTGTGTTTGATGATTCTTGTATTAATTCCTTTGATGAGCTAAAACAATGTCTTACCACTCCACCTATCATAAATCCCCCACGGTGGGAGATTCGTTTTGAGCTTATGTGTGACGCTTCCAACCTTGCGGTCAGAGTTGTCTTATCTTAGATGGTGGAGGGACATTCACATGTGATTATATATGCATCGAGGACACTGGACTCATCCCAATAAAACTACAAAACCACAAAAAAGGAGTTTCTTGCTATTATATTTTCTTTAGATAAATTCTGTTCATATTTAGTGGGCTCTAAAGTAGTTTTTTTTCTGACCATACAACTTTGAGGTACCTATTGAAGAAGCCGGATGCAAAGCCCAAGCTAATATGATGGATGATCCTTCTTCAGAAACTTAACATTGAGATAAAGGAAAAGAATGGGTTAGAAAACCTAGTGGCGGATCACATGAGTAGGCTTACTCACACACTAGAGGATGACACCTTGGACCAGGTACCACTTCAGGACACTTTCCCCAATGAGCATCTTTATGCCTTCTCAGGTAAACATCCTTGGTATGAATATTTAGTTAACTACATTTTTTCTTTTAAATCCCTACAAATTTAAAGAAACATCACGTCCAAAAGATAAATAGCCAGTCTAGATTTTATGTTTGGGATGATCCGTACTTATGGCGCATGTGTAGTGACCATGTTATTAGGAGGTGTGTTCCTGATCATGTGTTTGAGTCTATTCTGCAATTTTGTTATACACTTTCTTGTGGTGGACACTTTGGACCCCAAAGAACAGCTAGGAAAGTTTTAGACTCTAGATTATATTGGCCTAGCTTATTCCATGATGCCCATGTGTTTTGTAAGTCATGCTCTCATTTCCAACACACTGGGAACATTTCTAGGAGACACAATATGCCCCAACAACCCATAATATTCTATGAGATATTTGATTTATGGGACATAGATTTTATTGGGCCTTTTCCTAGTTCATTTACTTTTTTGTATATTTTGGTTGCTGTTGATTATGTGAGTAAATGGGTGGAGGCTAAGGCCACTAGGATTGATGATTCTCATGTTGTAGTGGACTTTATCAAAGCACCAATTTTTTGCAGGTTTGGAGTACCGAAGGCCATCATTAGTGACCAAGGGACACACTTTTGAAATCATAATTTGGCTTCCCTCCTTTGGAAGTATGGGGTGACACACAAAACATCAACACCATACCACCCCCAAACAAATGGTCAGGATGAGGTTTCAAATCGCGAGTTGAAACAAATTTTGGAGAAAACTGTGCAGATGAATAGGAAATATTGGAGAAAGCTCTTGGATGATGCACTTTGGGATTATAGGATAGCATACAAGACACCCATTGGTATGTCTCCATTTCCTATTGTTTTTGGTAAAGTGTGTCACCTCCCTGTGGAAGTTGAGCATCAGTCTTATTAGGATATAAAGAAATACCACATGGATTTAGCCCAAGCAGGAATCTAAAGGAAGTTGAAAATTTAAGAGCCTGAGGAGATTCGATTGTCTTCATATGAGAACTCAAGGATCTACAAGGAAATATCAAAATAAGCTCATGGTATAATGATCCAACAAATGGAGTTTCATGTTGGAGAGAAATTCCTTCTCTACAGTTCATGACTGAAGATGATTCCAGGTAAGTTGTGTTCCAAGTGGTTAGATCCTTATGTTGTGAATAATGTTTTTCCTTATGGTGTAGTTGTGATTACACAAGAAGACACAATAAGGATCTTTACAGTCAATGGGAAACGTATGAAGAAATACCTTGAGGGACTTCCTACTAATGCAGTGGATTTCATCACACTACATGACCCCATCATCACTTGATCATATCAGGCTGCTCCTAACCCTTTCACTTTTTTATTCTTTGTCCTATTTAAAATTATACATTTCTTGTGAATATATCATCTCATGGGTTCACATTGAGGACAATTCAATATTTTAAGTGTGGGGGAGGGAACCTTTTAGTATAGTAATTTCAATTGTTTTCCTATTTTTCAATGATTTTCAAAAAAATTGTGTGTTTTTTCAATTTTTGTGAGTTTATTTTTTAGTTTTTTGTGTGTTTTTTAAAATTTTGATCTGAAATGATTCTCATGACCATTTTAAAATTCATATCAATAATTGAAGCAATTTATCCCATGAAACTAAGCTTAAATGAATACTGAAAATAACTTTGTTTCAAGTTCAAATCTTTAGTAATTTCATGAAAAGTAATTTGAATTTTGAATCCCATGACACATCTCACTGTCTTTATATTTGAAATAACTTTCCTTCAAGGCTTCTGAACCATTATTTTCATATTCTTTACATTTACCTCACTTCTTGAGAGAACCAAACAATGATTGATTTAACCAGAATTTGATTTATTCCTATCAAAACTTGAGGGTTTGAGGTACTTATGTTTTAAATGATTGAGCATTTTGTTTGGTATTAAAGCCCCTATTTCAAAGAATCCTTTTTATAATGGACTACCTTGAACATTTAATACTTTTCCCCTTATAATCCATGAATATCCCACTAGTTTATCCACATTACAAGCCAATTTTCCCTATCCAACCAACTCTTGACGTAAAATTTCATAATCCAGTTGAACTTAAGTGTGGGGGAAGATATCTTGTGTTGTGATAACACATTTTGTGATACATTGGGTGGAAAATTAAATTCTAAAGAGATGTGTTTGCTACTGAAGAAAATAATTATATTAAAAGATGTGCCTTTTTTGTAGCTTTCATGATAATTAAAGTTGTACCTTTCTGAATCTTCTAATAGAGGGAGAAAGTTATGCCTATCTGGAGCTTTCAAGAAAATCATGCTTGAGAAGATTGACATTTTTACTGCTGAAATGTTGAATGGTGTGCACATTAATTTAATTTTCATGATGATTAACATGAATTTATGCGATGGGGATTGAGGAGGAAACTATATTTAAGTGAAAATTAGATTAATGCAATTTTGCTTCAAAAAGAGTCAAGCCCCCTCGTTTAGCCTCATAATTTTTCACATCTAAATTCTACCAACCAAAATCCATAGAACGACCCTGTAAATTCCTCATGATAAAAACATGTCCTTTAATCACATAGGGTGGTTATTTAGGAATTCATCAAGCCTATGGTGACCCTTTTATGAGTTTGGATGAGAAATACATTGCTGAAAAATTGTCATTTGAGTAAAGAAAAAATTCAAGTGAGGTAAGTGTTTTGTGCATGGGAGGATAAATGAAGTGGAAATATATTGAATGATATAAATGGAGAACTTGAAATAATTGTTTTCTATGAGGAATGATAACTTTTTTTCTTGGTTTGGAATTGTTGTATCTCAAGTATATGTGTTTTAAAAATTTGTTTTGATTTTATATTTATGTTTACTTATCACAATTTTTCGGAATACATGATAAAAGGTTTTGCCGGGGGTGAAAAAGGGTAAGTGTGGGGGAGTTTATAAAACACAATTTTATTGAATATTTTATTGATAATAAATGATATAATTTCCTCACATTGTGGTAACTATGTTTATTTATGGAATATTTGGGATTAGATCATTCATTTGCAAATTTGATGAAAATTCTAGTTTTACCCATTAAAAAATCACTGTAGTATTTCAAACATAAATAATTTTATTTGAATTATTTGAAGTTAATATTTTCTAAATGTATTCCTGACTTAATTATCTACAACTTTCATTTATGACATTGGATCTAAATCATGCATTTGGTTGGTGAAAATGGGCCATGAAGTCAAAGTTGTGTTGGACTCGCCAGATTGGACAAGGGTTCTATATTTGGGCCATAACTTCTACATACACGCATGGATTGAGCCCAAAATTTTGAGAGGAGATATAAAACCCAATTATTAAATATTATAATTATATAAGAACAGCTGGTTCACGTTTTTGGATGGTCAAATGGATGGTGAAAGTTTGATTAAAATATTTGTCTGAGATTCCACATTCACACTTGAAACCACTTTGAACCTAGCCTCCCCCCACTCTATAAATTGGTGTTTTCACTATTTGGGAAGTTTGGTTGAGTAATTGGGAAGGTTTGGTGAAAATTTCATCTCTTGGGAGCCCCTCACAACTCTTATAAAGAGTAAGGCTTTGTGCAAACATCTCTTTTAAAAAGGCTCTCCTCTCCCACCTCCTCTTTGTATTTTTTTGATTTCATGCTTGTATCTTGAATTTTTCATCAATTAATCTTATTTTTTTCACTTTTCATATTCTTATCTTCCTATTTTGGCTGAAATTCAAGAGTGGGGACGATATTGGGTTCTTCCCTTTCAATCGTTTTCTCATACAAAATGTCTTCATGATGACCACACTGCCCATGGAAGAGTAATTTTCTTAGTGATCAATCTATCTTCTACCCTCTCCATTTAATTATTTTGAATAATTAATCTAATATAATTTAATTAATATGATATATGAGTTGAGTTTTTAAATTATAATAAACTAAGCGAGAAATTTAAAAATTAACACAAAAACATGGGAGGTTGAGTATAGTGTGAATTGTGAGAGAACGATCTTAATCGGTAATACAAGACTACACAAAATAGGTTTGAAGAGTTAAAATATAATACCTAAATTAAATTAATCCTCATATACAGAATGGATATGATCTCTAATTAACCACTAAACATAATCTAACCTTAGAATATCAATCAAAGTAGGGTGCTACGATTTCATGTTCCGAAGCTAGCTTAGGGATTAAGTAATTTCATCTTTGAGGTTAAGTTAGCTCTTGTAGGGTTATAGGGTTAACAAATTAAGGGATAATAATTAATTGGGTATTAATTTAAATGACCATGATTAATAAGTAAATGAATAGGTAGAGTTAGATCAATTATTCCTTTTAAATATTTTCCACAAAAAACATTTTCTTGATGTGTCATTTTAATCGAACTTCATTTAAAAAAATAAAAATTAAAAAATGAAATCTTCTTCCATTAAACTTCTTATAGTTTTATAAATGATAAAAAAACCCCATCCTTTCAAGTAGTATTTTTATTATCTTTATTTTATTTTTATAATACCTTTAATAATTTGTTTTAATTCACTTCCTTCTTTGAGATACGACCTTGGTCATCCACTCTGTTGCACCTAAGTACCCAAAAACCACTAATCATTTGAGGGCGCCCATGATAGCGCCTTTCAGTATTAATATTGTCATCTGAAACTCCATGTATTTTTCTGCTTCTAAATTATTGATTTAAATTCTATTTGGTTAAAGTTATTATTTATATTGTGTTTTTAACAAACAAATAATTTATTCTTTGTTGTTCTTACTATGTTTTTTTAATTTGATTACATTTAATTTTTAGATTTCATGACTTCAGAACATTTGAGATACTCAAATAGTATAAAAACTTTTAGTTGGAATTTGGATGAAAATTCACCCTGATTGTAACAACCATATCATCTACCTATATAGAAAACATTTGCTATCAAATATTTACCATAATTTTTATTACTTTTATCTTTATATTTGAGCTAGTTTATTAAATTTTATATATTTTATTTATATTTCATATCTTATAGCAGTCTCCTTACACTAAAAATGTTATAGAGTAAAGATTTTTTTAGTATGATAAGAGTTATTTCAGTTAAGAGTTTATAGAATCTAAATCCTAACCAATCACCTATTTTTTATGGATCTGGATACGAATATTAGAATAAAAATATGGAAACACATATTATAAATACTAGTGTGAAGAATTACTTTATTCTTATTATAGTATATATAATTCCCAACAGGAATTTTCATAACATTACTCTAGAATAGAAAATATATTTTCAAATTAATTTCTGAGTCCAAGATACATCACTATGTTCTATTCAAAGAAATATTTATTTTCCAGTTTCACCATGTAGAGATTCTTTTGGAATATAGAAGAAGATTTAGGTGACTAATTTTAGAACATAAAAGGTTTTGAAAATTAGAAGAGTGATTCTAAAGTATGACTATCAATCATATGATTTTTTACATAAAAAATATGTTTCTCAAATGCACTTGATGTTCATGAATTTTTTTAATAATATATAATCTCGTTATGATCATGAATTATAAAACTACCAGTTAGTTGAGAATATCATAGTCATTTTAATTAAATAATGGAAATCAAAGTGAATATTTATAAATATTACCATGCACCTCAAAATATTATATTGGATTATTTACTCAGAACTCTCATGTTGTATAAGAATCTATTAAAAATGGATTCTAGGATAGAAAGAAATAAAAATAGACTTGAATTTTTGGAAACTAAAAGTGATTCAAATTCCTATTTTAATCATTAAAAACTAATTATATTTGATAGAAACTATAAGATACATTTTGATGATAGCTTTCTATAACATACAAAATGTGAATATGCACAACTACATAAAATAATGTTTTGTACTGATAATTTCTATATAGATTACCAAAAATATAGGAAATACATAAATGATAAATCTAGTATAAAAAAATATTCATATAAACTAATTTTCTTTGAATTTAAAAAACAAGGGTACTTTAGACCTAATTTTCTAAGATTAAAATGAAACATAAGGAATCTAAGAAATCTTTGAATAGAAAAGGAAGAAAATATTTTAGAGCCCCAAAATTCACATGGAGAAAAATTGGTTATCCATATAATTTAGATAGATCATCAGGTGATAGTGATAATAGTTATATAATGATAATATTTTATCTAAATACCCATTAATATTTATGGAAAATATATATTCTGATGCCTTTTCAGATTTATCTTTGAGAGTAAAATATCCCTTTTCATTAGATGATAAATATTCACATTTAGATGCTGAGAATGAGGGATCACCTAAATAATATGGTGATTTGAAAGAGTATATTACAAAATTAATGATATTTATAATTTTTTTAAAAATATATATGAAACACTAAGATATTGTAGTAGGGAAAAAGGATAATCCTGCTGATTCTACAAGTGAGTTAGCTAATTTTAAGAGAAAGGTTTCAATGTTATAAGATGATATTTCGAAAATAACCCCCCAAATTAAATCAAATTCAACTTCTATTACTTCATTAGAATATAATAATAATTTTATTAAGATAATGGTAGAGGTTTATAGTTTAATGAAATTAATTTGGAGCTTTACAATGGTAATGATATTTTTAAATTTTTAAAATGGTTTAGGTTAGTGAAGAAAAACTTTAGACTATGAATTAAATCCAACAGAATGTCACATTATAAGAAGAATTACATTTTTCCTATAAGTTTACATTTAGGTTCAAAATTATAGAGAGGTATATATTTAAAAAATAAATTTCCATTGAATAAAATTCAATATTCTAAAACATAGTGAGATTCTATCTCAAAGGAAATTGTAATAGTTGAACATAAATATATTAGTAAGATATGGCTACCAAAGGTTTTATTTTAAAACACATTTTAACATAAGTAGTTCTAGATTCCGAGTACCTAATTTTTGACCAGATAAACCTTGTTTCATACTAGTAGTAAACTTAAACATCAATTTCCTAGTAACTCTTTTTATTTCTAAACTATTTACATTTATATGTTATAATTTTACACCTATGTTTAAATTATATATTAGAGTTTATACCTTTACATATTTATTATTTAATCCAATGTTTTAATATATATCTCTTATGTAAGGTTTTTTTACTTTTATGTCAGGTTTTATACTTTGAATGTTTTTCTTTAAATATTAAACTCCTTAGTAGATGGGAAGTTTTTTAGTTTGGCTAAATTTCATGTTTAGAATATTTTTTATGAATTTAGATATAATAGAACATATGAATGTGACTTTATAATTACTTTTTAAACCGTATTTGAAAGAATAATATATTGTAATAATTAGAAGATAACATCCGGAAGATTTGTTACTTTTTATTTTTATCTTGTGAATCTTTTAATAAACTAGTAGTTTAATTTTCACACTTGGATAAATTCTGGTAAAATTATTATATATTACCTATTATTTATATCCATTTATTTTGAAAATCCTTGAAGTTATACTATATATAAAAATTTACTTATATGCCTTATTTTAGTAGAATTATTTGGATAACTCCATAATAAAAGGTAATGTTTTTTTCTTTTCTAACCTTTTTCAAAAAGATTATATTTTTTAAAGAATTTACACATAATAGAAAAAATAATAGTTCTTGGAAATCATGATGAGAACATATACAATGCATTAAAATATCAGATGATAGTGGGAGAGGGATATTCAATCAAGGGAGAGATCAACTACTGAGATAGGTTACACAACTTTCATTCCATATCTTTAAGAAGTCAGATTTATGTAAATAACATGATGTTTTAAATTTTAATTATTGTTAAATAATTTAATAATTTTTTATGGATTATTTCATAAATGATTGAATATATTGAAAATACTTACTTATTTATGATTATCCTAAAAGGGAGTATTGTTTTTGTTTCTATTTGATTGTTTATGACTGGGGGAGATTATCAAAACTTATAGAGAAGAAATGGTTCAACTCTATCATTCATTGAAAATAATAAAGGGATATATATATATATATATATCCCAAAGAGATAAAGTGAAAGATAAAGTGAGGTATATATTTCTATTTTATTTACGTTTTTACCATATGATTAATTATTTTATATATCTTAAAATGTATTTATTTTTTTAAAATAAAAAAGGGGGATGAATTTTGGGAAAGATAAGGTTTTTCCTTTGTTTAAGAGGGTGAAATTGTTTTTAATAATGTCTATTTTTATAATGAGTTTTAAAGGGGGATAAATGTAAGTCTTATGGATGATAGACTCAGGGGGGTTCTTTTAGAACATATAGGGAGTAATTATTTTACATTTTAGTCACAATTACCATTTTCATTTGTGTATTTTGATTATAAAAAAGGGAAATATTTTTGATTCAAAATGATACTTTTATATCTTTTTTTTTGAAAATCACAATACACTCATATTGAATTTAATTAAATTTATTTTATTTATTTGGGTTTTTTTGTTAAGTTTTTATCTTATTATTCAATGTTTTTTTGAAATAAATATCTTAATACATTTCTAGAACATACTAAACCACTGTGATGGCACGAAATATTTCATTAATTAGAAGATTAATTGTGCTTTAGATGTCATTGTAATTGAAACCAAAGAAGTTGGAATGTTACCATTATCATTTTTACCATAAATATTATAAATTATACCAAGGATTAGAGTAATATAAGATACATATATTCATTACATAGAGTTCATGTGCATTATCTTTCTATATTTGATATCCATTATTGTATTTATTCTTAGTGTTTTTGGTTACAACTCCCATTATGATGTTTTTTATTGTAAATATCTATATTTTATAGTGTATTAATTATTATTTTGATATTCAAGATTAATGATATTTCAGTGAGGAATATAATATATCAAATCATTGAGTTAAATTAAATTCGATGTGTAGTATCTATATATACTGAACTATACTATTTAATGATGTTTAGGGTACTTGGAATTACTACAGATCATTGATCTTGAAGTGGTGCTCTGGGATAGAGCTAACTACTACTTATAGTCTTGTTAAATAGATTCTAGGTATAAAACTTGTGCAAATTTTGATCAGAGATAATTCAAAGAAGTTCCTTGTTTAGAACTTGTTGATGTCGACTAGCTTAGTTGAAGAAGTTTCAATGTTTAGAACTTGTTGATACCTTGGATTTAGTTTACAAATCTTTCTACTACATTAGTTTAAAAGTAAAGACTTCCCATTTCTGGAAATGTTTGGTAATAATATCCTTTAGGGGAGGGGGTATTCAAATTATCATCTAGAACTCTATTTATTGTTTTTTCATATGAATTATTAATTTAAAATTTGATTAGTTAATATTGTAATTTTAATAGAGTTTTTAACATACAAATAAATTTTCCACTATGCTTACTATATTTTTAATTTGATTACTCTGATTTTTTTGGTGATTATAATTGTGAAAAATTTTACATACTTGACTCGAAGAAAAATGTTTAATTTCTATTAATATAATAATTCACCCTCTCCTATAGCCTCCATATAACCAATCTACTTGGATAACAACTTTGTGTCCTTATGCACCTAGAGAATAAGAATTATGAGATCCAGGAGTGACTTGTCAATATTATTTATATTAAATTTCACAATAAAGCTGGATAATTTTAGAGGAAGTGAGGCAAGTATGAAGCATGTGCATAATTACTTAGGTATCTTAAAGCCTAAAATTTCCAAAATCTCAATATACCCAATAATATTGACTATATCAGGTCCAGATAAAACACCTTCTCTATTCTTACATGTAAAGAGTTCTTTGGAAATTACATATCTCTATGGTGTAGTTTTCTCCTAATGATGATCATAGAGAGGAGGCAATATATTATATGCGTACATGTCTTCACAAAGCATCTATATCTCACTAGTCATGGGTGTTAGAGTGAGTTGTTAGAAAACTAATGCATTGTACATATGTTTATTGAAGAAAAATACTACTTCTCACTTTCATCCTTATAAGTATCATCAAGAACTGAGGATTCCAGCAAATAAAACATCCCCTCACGATGTAGTATGATGTGAAAGCACCTATACCACTCTTGGAGGTTAGTGCTAGTTATAGGATTCCCATTCTTCAGTGTTGATCACAAGTAAAATATCATGCTCATATGAATTTCCTTTTCCTATAAAAAATAAAATTATATTTTAATAATTTATCTTGTTTACCAAGTGTGATTTAGTGAATTTTATTTTATTTACCTCCCACTATGTTATCAAATTCAAATATCCCTCACTATTGAATTCATAATAACCTTATGAATAGATGTTTTAGTGGAAAGGATCTAGATTTATCTTCTCATAACATATGATATGGTAATAAAAATTACTCAAATGTATTTAGTTTGGAGGTCTTTAAAACTACATTTACTATTAGTTCCATGATCAATTAAGTTGACTCACCAATCATGAAATTTTAAAATCACATTTTCTCAACACTTTCCTATAAATTGTAGTAAACAAATTATGTCTATAAAAATTAACAAAAAATTGGTAAAGTCAACCATTATCCTTGTTAAGAATCCTTGATAATTGAAAAGTATCCCAAACTATTTCCTAATCGACACCTGAACAATGGGTATATCTTAGCACAAAAGATGGAAGGAATTATCTGACTTAATATTTTCTTGATAAAGTTTATTTAACTTTGTATATATATATATATATATATATATTTTATTTATTTTATCTTTTACATGCTAGTTAATATTATATGGGTTTAACATAACTATTCATCCATGTATAATAAAATAATTTATACATAATCCATTTATTTTATTATATTTTTCATGATAGGTAATTAATTTACATTATGTGATTGTTGGTGCTGAATTCCAACCACAGTCAAAAATGGGTATCTTTTATCGAACTGAATCCATCATCCAACTTGATGGAACATTAAAAGATAGTGAAGGATGATGTGCACAAGTTCTAAAACCCACACAAAAGATCGATATCTACACAGAAGATCTTTCCAACCCAATTTGATGTATCTTGGCCCCCTTTCACATAGACCAAGGAAATGGAAAAAGGCAGTCGCACACAAGAATTTAGACGTGCGTGCAAGGGACCTGATCATGTAAAAACCACTTCCACACCAAATACGACTTCAAACCGGCCCTTGTGCGCTCACCTGACACAGCTGTGGAAAATGTTGCATGGAAGGCCTCTTCCACAACTAGAAACCTGTGCGTTGTTGCTGAAGGATTTATCTATATATTGACAAAACCCACTACTTTAGGGTGATCCTACAGAAGTTGAAGCATCTCCCTTCTGCGTGTAAGAACAATCTTACATGAAATTACGAAGACATGAAATCCTCAAGGTATAAATCTTGCACAAAAGGTTCCCTATGGGTCCTCCATTGAGTGGGCCCATGGTTGTGTATTCCTAGCCCAACTTATTTCAGCCCAAGGTAGGTGCATGCAAAAGACCCCCTGGTGCACACCCCTGGTCTCATGCACAACTCAATATTTCTCTCAGACCATACTTTTGTGCACAACTCTCAAATCTTGTTTGAACCCCCTCTTTGATGCTCCATGACTTGAATTTGTGTCAAATCACCATGTCTAAGCCTCTGTTGCATTCAAACCTCACACCTTGCACCTAGATCTTGCATGTATCCCTCCATCCTTGCATACAAAAACTTATTTATCCATCAAGAGACATCCCCAATGACTTTAGCACATGAATTTACATGCCTTTTTATTTTCATCATAGGTATTCTAACACCACTTAATTTTCATAATATGGATATCAATGTGGACCTCATGATGGGACACTACTCCACACCATTCTAAAATGGAATTTCCAAAGCCATGTCCCTCCCAAGGTTGCATGTGTGATAGTTATATAAGCCAATGGTGTAAATAGTGAGTCCTCCCATGTCAAAGCTACGTGATGTAAAAATGGTTAACACCAACTTCCTCAACACATGAAATTAAACTATGATATCACCTCGTGTGGAAAACGCAGGATTTCCCATGTTTAAGTGAGATGGAATGAGATCCTCCTCACATGGAATGAAATCCTCTGCATAAGGAATGACATCCTTCTAGGCATCCCTCTCAGAGTAAGACCCTATGCTTTCTTACAAGAGGTTTAACTTTCACTCCTCTTGGCCCCCTTAGATATTGCGTCGGAGAGAAGATGAGAATTGGAGTCCTCTACTATCTCTTATGTACCCTTGAACTCATCCACCATAAAACAAAGTAAGCTACGAGATCCTAAGGTATACTGATACCTGTTATTTATAAAATTGAGCATGAATCATGTGGGATTAGAGGTTTGTAGTGATCAAGACATCCACACAATCTAAAACCTCATCTGGTCCCTCTCTATATACATAAGTTCCAAACTCCAACCAAATGGAATTATTTTATGCATAAGCCCTAAACACATCCTATATCCTCTGCTAGGCCACTTCCATGCATAAGCCCCAACCAAACGGGCCACTCCTATGCATAATCCCCAACTACATGCTCCATTCCATGGGTTGCCTCCTCAGTTTTAATACCCAATGGCACTTTTTGAACTACGTGGTCTTTGATTCCCATATAAATAGGATACATAGGAAGCCTCCCTATGGTTCAATCCTAAAACCTCAACACTTCACCCACTCCATCCATTCCATCCATTCTACCCATAATCCATCTTGATTTTTATCTAGGCCCCCACATCCTAATGAGATCATGCCACCCATCTGGGAGATCCTACATGTATTCCCCACACCAATTTTCAATCTATGTGGGTTTTGATCCCTACCTTGTAAGCATGGAACGTAGTAATCCTCTCTGAGGTTCAATCTCGGCCAATGGTAAACCTTGGTGCCCGTTCCTAGGGTTGAAACTCCCTGATCCACCTTTAGGGGTGTCTAGATCAACCTTCACGGTGTACCATATTCTCTTTATGGGACACACCTCCCCAAATATTCCTTTATAGGGTGTTTTGATCCATCTATCGGTAAAACCTCAAGGTGAACCCTCCTAGGGATGTATCTCCTTGATCCTCTTCCACAAGAAATTAGGGCTGGTTTCAATCCATCTCCACAATATGTTAAACTCACAACATGAATCATAATGATACCTCGAGCTAAAAATGGGATGCCTGAGGTGAAAGCCTTAGAAGATATGCATTTAGAATCAGATACCCTATGATCGATGTGGGATACCTTGAGTTCTACACCCGAGATATCTCCATGAGATTATATACTATAAAGAAGGAAACATGTGACCAATGTTCCTAGAATCTAGACATTCATGCGATTCCCAATGTGAGTACTCCCTTGCTTGAAGTTTGTTGCCCTGTCTAGACCCCTTGTAATTTCCAGATATATTCAACGTAATTAACTTGTATCCAAAAATATATGGAATAAGGAATGAGTTCCATGAACATAATTAACTCTATGAGGTAGACCCGAATTAGGAGAAAATTTTTAAGGAGGAATCCATGGAAGGAGGAACCAACATCCCATCATCCAGTTTCGATCAAGGAGTAAACATCACTGATGAAAGTGATGAATGTTGTCTGCCTTTGGAAAGTGGGAATTTAGGGTAATAAGAGAAGCCATCACATGCATACCATGTTGTGTACATGGTGGGAACACCCCAAAAAAAGTATGCAAAATAGAAATAGTGAACCTGATTTGAATCTTTTCTCCTTCAACCATGGGGATTAGCCATGTGGGTCATCAGATCAAGGATGTACTCAGACACTGCTGACGTCAGGCCACCAACATGAATGGTGAACCTGATGTGAATCTCTTCTCCTCAACATGGTGACTAGTAGAATTCGATACAACAGTAGATTAGCATGTCACTGAATCTAGCTATCCAATACTAGGGCCCACTAAGAAAATAGTAGGCCCAATGTGGAACTCACCAGAAATTAGGACAATAAAACATTGGGAATTCTTGTTAGTGACATCGTCAACACATATATCTATCTACATCAATGTAATATTTTATTAAGTTGGGGAATTGGGCATTTATTTCTGTGTATCTATAATGAAAATTGAATTTTTATGCTTTGCAGGACCCAAGTTGCTGGAAATCAATTGCTAAACTCCCACAAACATAGGGGTAGAAGAAATTTCAACATGATGATCTCGCACAAATCCACATCCACTATGGATTCAAACATGACTATGGAAACTAGGTGTCTATTCCCCATCTCAACCTCAAAGATCATTCATAGGTGGTTGATTGACACCCTCATATGATGATATGATAAGGATGGGGTCATTACCATGAGGGATATGGACCGCCAAAACCTAGAGTCTTATGTGACTTGTTGACACCACCACCCCCATGGGCCGCGCATGGAGCCAATGCTCCCCACTCCAATGATAAATTACTTCTGAAGCCTCTCCCCAGAGAAATCCCAGTACATGATTCCCTATTTCAAGGAGGTAGGGAATGCTTGAGTTATCTTACCTACGACTAATACCTGAGAGCTTCCCAGGTGGGCTCCCACAAGGCCCCATCAATGCCAACACTAATTGGTCCCCCAGGATGAGGAGAAGGTGAAATACACCCCCACTCTACTTTCCCTAGTCTGAATGAACCAATGCCAACATTGGGCCCTAGATCAGAAGGATTCCCTAATAGGGAATTTTCTTCCATATATTCACTGGCTCATGTCACCCCAGAAGTATCCCGTTAGAGCCATGCCACTACGGAGTAGGTATCCATCAAAGTACGATTGGGATCGAGACCCTAGCCACCCTATAGATAGGTTGGGATGACTCTGTCAACTATTTACACCACCAACAACCATTATGGACCAATCAGTGATGATGAGATTCAGTATGGAGGTCCCTCCCATACTATCTCCAACCAGAGTGGAGGTTCTCCTAGCTCTCATACTTAACAAGGAGGTCCTACCCATGTTCACAACATCAATCAAAGTAGAGGTCCTCCATAGTTCATTGACAATGAATATGGAGTTCCTCTCCATACTGGTTTTAGATATAGAGATCCTCCTCGTGTCCCCAATCATCATAGAGAAAGCATTCCTCATGTCATCTCTAGCTCAAGCAGAGGCCCTCCCCTCTCTAATGCTAGCTAACATGGAGGTCCTCCCCATGTAACAGCCAACCAGAGTGGAGGTCCTACCCACTCCTTCAATGGTCAATATAGATGCCCTCCCTATGTTTTCACTATCACAAGAAGAGGTCCTCCCTTCTCTAGCATTAATCCAAGTGAAGTTACTCCCCACTTCATCGACAACCAGTATAAAGGTCCTCCCCATATAACCACTGACCAACACAGATGTCCTTCCCATGCAATAGCCAACCAGCATGGAAGCCCTCCCCATGTTTCTAATAGCCACAATGGAGGTCCTCCCTACATGTTTGGATCGTAGTATGGATATCCCCGTAATCATGCTTCTAAACATGGAGTCCCTCCCCGTGTCTAGTTTGAATATTGCAAAGGTCCTCCTCGCACTTCAACCCACTAAAGAGGAGGCCCTCCCCGCTCTCACAATCAACATGGAGGTCCTCCGCATGTTCCCTATAACCAAATAAGAGTTCCTCCCTATTATGTTAACACTAAATTTAGAGGTCCTACCTACAACATCAACCAACATGATGGTCCTCCTCATGCCTAAAAAAATTCCCACCTTGAAGAACCATTTAGGGGCAGGAGAGTGAATCACCACTATAGAAGGAAAAAATTAGGGAGGAACTAAGTAATTATCAATACTGTTCACTTCTTATATTATAAATTAGAATGAAATTCAATGATGGATCCTTCACCCCAGTCATCTACATTAGAGTTTGGTGCAAGAGACAAGTAGGTGAGATTCATCATCCTGGAAGGTGAAATACCCCAAATCCCTGGATCCCTTTGTAGGTACATTCAGGTGGAGGAATATTTGGTTCCCTTCCAGGGTCTTGTGGTGCAATCATCTCCATCATTTCCAATTTCATTCTCTTTATATATCTAAGATCATGGAGAATTATTCTACTATTTGATAGAAAACAAGCATCTAGTAGACTCTTAGATAACTACCGCTACCCTCATACATAAGGTAGTGGTAACCCCTTAGTCCTACAAGGGTGTGATGATGCGACTGGTACCAAATTCAAGGGATGACCCAACGTGCAATGATCAATAAACTCATATAGTGGATTCTCCATCATCTAGTCTACCACCGCACCAATCCACACCAGTTCTACCACCAGTTTCTCAACCAACACCAATCAAATCTTGGGTTAACCGAGTTCTATGCCCCACCTCTAAAAAAGGAAGCTTGTGGGATACTCTGGATGATAATCAGTTTTCAGTGGTGTTTTGGATAAATGTAGTTCTAAACTTTTACATCCTGGTGTCCCTCACCAAGGAACTTGTCATTTTCTTCCCCTGAACCATATGGGTGAAATGTTTTCTCCTTCACAACCATCAATTGATTTACCCAAGGATCCCAAATAATCTTGATGACATCGATAAACAATTCCACATGGTCGAGTTAGTATCCCTACCATTGGATCCACACTTTGCGTCACCCAGCTATAACCAAATACTCTAAAAAAGATGCATCCAGAGTTTCACACTGCTTCACATAATTATTGAAGAGCTGTCACCACATGTGCAGATTTGAGGTTGGGGACCATATACTGCTCTTCACTTCATTCCTATCCCGTAATAACCAGACCTACCTAGTGATATTGAGGATATTCTCCTAGGCACCATCACAGTAAACATTATTGTACCATATATATTTGATAAGGAAGAGGACACTGGTTCAGAGATTGATAAAGATAACCCACACCCTGGGGAAACATAATATCTAGTGGACCCAACAGGTGTTTACACTTGCATGTAAAGGTAGGCACTCTATCTTAAGAATCCCTATGTATTGTTACCTCCCAATTGTAATACCAAAAAGGGTGAAGAGTATATTGGGACTTCCATGACCTCTGATCCACCTGATGTTTCATAGAGAATAGATGATGATACCTTAATGAATTCCCTAAAAAAAATCAAAAATCAGAATAGGATCATCAATTAGATAATTTATGAGTGGTGCTCGGATTATGGCATTCCTAGATAGAATCATGTTTCTCCTCTACTGGGTAAATAGAGGTATCCATAGGTCCTTCTTGGAAAGATTCCCCCAATCAATCCTGATGACCCCACGCATCCCCACAAGGTAAAAACTGAAGTTTATAGAAAACGAATATAGTATGTGTCACCAACTTTTCCCGAGCTTTATGACAATCTCCCTTAGGATTTAGATCAATCCACTCCATGGGATATTCATCAATCCAATCCATTAGTCATTGATCCTCCTAACAGGGATGATGAGCCTATCAATGAACTAGTGGTCAGAGATCCTCATCCAGATAGGAACTTTTTCCAGGATGATCTGATAGCTGCTCTCACTTCTCTCTTGAAATCTCTTGAGACTTGATAGGAGGAAATCCCACTTGATGGTAATCCATACCTAGCTTGGGTGGACAATATGCGAGAACCCCCATATTTTGGGAACCCTACCTTCACTCCCTTCAACATGATAGGAGACCCACTACATCATCTATCCCACATTATGTCAAGGTGTGGACCCATGTTGGGAAACCCAAAGTAGTAGGAATATATCAAGATATAATATTTTGTACATACATTGGAAGGGCCCACATTCTTCTAGTAAAACCAGTTACTCATCAGGTCCATCATTGGTTGGGAAGGCCTCTAAAATTAGTTTCTTTACTAGTTTAGTTCCACCACCCAAAAGAAAAGTATTGATGACCTCTTCAAGTGCAAGAAAATTTGATATGAGTTAGTCAAAGACTTTTTTTCCTGGTGGAATGGACTCATGTATTCACTTGACATGCCACTGAACTAATAGAAACTACTGAAAATGTACATGGTAAACATCAAGACTAAGTTGTTTACCTCCCTCTTCACTAAGAATTTCCTTGGTGAATTTCATGATTTATTTTATAAGGATCAATTCCTGGAGGAAACCTTATAACATGATAAGTAGGAACATGCATTTCATCTTCCAGCTCTAAAAATAAGAGATTAAAAGGAAGATACTGACGCCGTAGTACAGGTGGAGACCCCATAGCTATTGGAGTTGTTACCGGAAGAGACTCCCCAAGAATGTCCTCATCATGTGTAGCAGCCACATCAAGATTAGCCTTTCCCTATGTAGAACAAACATATGCCTCCTCACCAAGTATATCATACTATATGAGATATTGTAGCTCCAACATCTCTTCAGGCTCTAGATCCTCATCAAGGTCAAATCCCAGAGCTCCCTTACTGAAAAGGTGGAACCATACCTAGTCCTTTAAGGAGGATCAGGTTTGAAATTATTTATACAGTTCCTTAGATCAAGGGGTTATGAAACTTCCTGAATGAAGGATGCCCCATGAGGCCTCATTGATCTCCCAGACTACTTCCCCTTCCATAGGATCATTGGACATACCATTGAAAAATCCTATATGTTCAAGGATTAGCTCCAAGAACAAGTCAAAAATGGTATGGTTTAGTTGGGATATGCCTAGAAATAAGTGACATGCATCTCCTCTAAGCTCGATAGTGATATTTAGGGAGAATGGAAGCAGGTTCCCTATCATAGAACCCAGAATTATGATGAATGGTTGCCTCACAAGTTAGTTTCTCATGCCAATAGTGTCATTCCCACCCACTTAAGCTGACATGAGTCTCCCAAAGTCATCGCGCCTTCTTTGGATGACACTTTTATATCCAGTTCTCACCCTTCCACGTATTAGAAGAGTAGAATTCAATGAGTAAAGTGAAAAAAGTCCCCCACTGGAACCAAAGTTTTCCCACACTTTTGGAAATTTCATGCCTATGAAGATGGGCATAACCCCCAGAGTCCATCCAACATTGGAAGACTCCTTCGATGATGGTCAGTAGTATGCCTTCGTGAATACCGTTGAGATGGTAGATCCATACATGGTTCCCAATAATGAAGGATATCAGGCCATACATCCAATTCTTTACATTTGATACCATTAAAGAAGGATTCTAGTACATGATAACCATTAAAATTATCATGTCATTGCTCCAAGACAAGTCATCCATGCTACCTAGACCAGATAGTAGGTTCTGTGTAGAGATCATTAGGCATAGTCCTTCAAGACCGTTATGTCAGACTCATTGACACCATTGACTATGATATTTGACCAGGAAAAATAGCTATGACCATAACATTATTGACCATGTCCAACTAAAACCAAGCTTCAACCAGCTAACAATTGTCTAGTAGTGATTTTGGGTGAGTTTCTTGATGATCAGTAAGACATTCCTAGTACCATCTAGAATCCAGTGGTTCATTCAGTAGTTCCCATTATGGATATTATTAAAGAGAAACCCCATGTAGGTATAAATGTGCATCTGTAATGTAAGTATGATATGTTGAAGAACCACTCTAGAATTATTATTAATCTCTTAATCCTCGAGGCCCTATTCTTGTCTTAAGAGATGTGTGAGGCCCTCATAGAATCCTTGAAAATCCTCCTCCAGTTCAAAATAGATGTTGCGGATACATAGAACTTCTATTCTGAGGTGGTCGAATGAGTAGAGTATCAAACCATAATCTCATTTTCTAGGGAAGATGATGGATCCCTCGTGTAGGGGCACATCCACCCGTTGTACATCGCCAGCTAGATCAGTGGAATAGAGGTTCATCTCTATCTGTTCGACACTAGTTTGGGGATCAATCACATCCCAAACAATATTCTCTATAGGTTGGGATTGACCAACATAGATCTGAGCCCATATGACCTAAAAATATAGGGTTATGACAAGATTGATTAGATATCGTGTGATAGAATCCGTTTAAAGATCCAATTTGGTGATATAGTAGAAAACATAGAATTCATGGTTGTCTCATAGGATAATACATATAACATGTTGATGGGTAGGCCTTGGCACCATATTCATCCAACAGTTCCCTCCTCATATCAACAATTCCTCAAGTACTCCCTCAATGGTCATGTAGGCATTCTACTGGGTGATGCATCTCACTTTGACTCTTTTGAAGCCCGCTATATAGATACCAACTATTATAAGAGAAAACAAGAAGGTTCAGACCAATGAGGTTAAGCACACAACTTTTGAAGCCAACCTGTGGATAGACCTAGATAATGATTTCATCCTCCCAATTAACTGGTTGGAGGCGACAACACTAGACTTGGGGAATTTCTTTATCATCATTAGTAGGAAATAACTCTATGTCCACAAGTACAAATAACATCAGAAGATCACCTCATACTCCTACACAAGTTAGGCTCGGGTGATACCAAAAACTCCTACCCCTGTAAGGTATCGAGATGCTAGACCCATGGATATGACTAAAAATCACACAGACTTGTTTTTCCAAGCTGGGTTGAAATGACATAAGCTGACCCACCAATATTTTATTGACATCAAGTATGGACCCTGTAGTAGAAGGATTGATGGAATTGGAATGAAAACCTCTATCATCATGGTTTAAGTAGAGTAAGATTCCCCTAGTGAGGAATCCACATCTTCCCAAGTGGGTACCAGCATTCCCCACTAATACAAAATAGGCTTTCAATAGTTCTAGAATAGGCCTTTATCATCACTTAAAAAGCACTGAATACTGGAGTACAGTAAAAAGCCTAAGGCTTTTATCAGTGCTAGAAAAATGCTAATAAATGGGTCCTTTATCAGTACTAAAAAAAGTGTTGATAAATCAACCCTATATCAGAATTTTTTTTAGTGTTGTTAAATTAATCTTTTAACATTACTTTTTTAGAGTTGTTAAAGGATCCATTCAGCAACACTTTTTTTAGAACTGATAAAGGTCCCCCTTAACAGTACTAAAAAAGCGTTGTTAAAGGGGGTAACATTATATTTTATTCGAAGATCTATGAGACCAACCCCTTTATCAGTGCTTCCATGACCCTATTAACAACACTCCACTATCCCCTCCCCTCCCCCATTTATCAACTACTTTACCCCACCACCCCTTCATCAATGCTTTGTGAATTTCCAGCCTCTTGCACCTGCCTAGATTCGAACCCTGCACCTATCCTTTAAATATGGAATGCCTTTACAACTGAACCATGTTGTTTTTTTGTCTATTTAATGATATATATATATATATAAATATATATTTTTAGTCATATATTTTTATAATTATTTTTAAATACATTTATTAAATATATGTGTGTGTATGATATATATAAAATTATATTTATTTAAATATATTATATATTATATTCATTTACATATACTATAATATAATATAAATATATTTCTATTTATTAATACACACATATATGCATATATAAACATTATATATATATTTATAATGTAAAAAATGGTCAGATATTGTTTTAAATAAATTTTTAGAATATGTAATTATTTACATATATTGGAATATACATATACATATATATATATATATTAATTATTAACACACACATATTTATATATAAACATTAATTTTATAGGTGTATCTATACATATGAATGCATTTTTATAAGGTAAATAGAATGAATAAATTTTTTCAATTTAAATAAAATGAATAATAAATATTTATTTTACACATTTAAAAATACATTTGTACATAAATATGTTGATATATTTATTTATGAAAGTTATTTATTATAAGTAAATATAATAAAATATTCATATATATAATTATAAGTAAAAATACATTTTTAAAAATGATAAAATTTCAAAAAAATAATATCAATATGAATGAAATACCTAGGAATAAATTCAATCCCCATTAAATATGGGTAAAAAGACCCCCTAAAATGTGGCTAAGATTTCGTTGAATGTTAAAAAATTGGGGTACCCCAACAAAAACTCAGTTTTGGATGTCTTCTAGGACTTTTTTCCCTCAGAAAATGTGATATGGGGTTCTCTTTTATTATTAAGGAATAAATATCATTGCTTGCTTCTATTTGATATGTGGTAGAGCCCAAACAGACCCTTGAACAAAAATTTATGGTCATTTGAAGTTTGAGTTACGTTTTCCTCTTATTTTAGATCTTTTATTATTTTTTTTTGATTTTTTATCTTTGAATTTTTATTAAATGACTATTTCTCAATAATAATTAGAAAATAAATAATTAAAAATATTTGTTTAATTATTTTATAAGACATTTTCAATAAATATCTTTTATATTAAGTGTAAATGTATTTTTAGGATTATCTAAAATGTATTTAAAAAATCTATATCATATTTATATCGATATAAATATATTTATATATTATTTTTTAATTTTTTTGAAATATACCATTTATCGGTGCTTTTTTACTATCTCTGATAAAGGGATCCCTTTATTAGTGGTTTTTTACTAGTGCTATTTAGGGGGGGGGGGTTATCAATGATTTTTTACAAACACTGATAAAGGTATCCCTTTAATAGCGTTTTTTAGCACTAACAAATGGGGTATTTAATAGTGTCACACTGTTAAAGATCTAGTGCTGGATAAACTCAATTTTATAGTAGTGAACCCAGAATTGGTTGGCTTAGATGAACTATAGCCTCTCACTTATTCCCCTACCTCAGATAATGAATAGGATTTAGAAGGTGCTCCTCCAGCATTTGAATATGGATTCTACACCACCGTCAATGAGTTGGATTAGGTGAACCTTGGTACCGAGGCACACCCAAGGACAATGTTGATTAGTAAAACCATGCCTCCAGAGGAACTACATCAGTACATGAATTTTCTAAAGCAGTATCACAATGTCTATTCTTGGAGTTATAAAAAGATGCAAGGACTATACACTTAGGTCACCATCTGTCGTCTTGTTCTCCCAGTGAATCATCGTGGGTTCAAGAAGCCTCCTAGGAAAATTCACCCTTGTCATGGTGCCATGGTTAAGATCGAAGTTGATAATCCCATCAAATCCAATTTTATCGAGAAAGTTTAGTACACCATGTGGCTTGACAAAATTTTCCCAACTAGGAAGAATAACTGGAAGATCAGAGTTTATATCAAATTCTGGGAGCTCAATCACCTCTTCTTGAAGGATGGTTTTACCCTTTCGGTGACATAACTATTGATCAATTCCCGAGCTAGGTTTCAGGATCTCTCTTTTATGGATGGATACTCTGGATATAATCAGATCTAGATGGACCCTAAAGATGAAGAGTCCACCACCTTTAGAGTAACACAACTGGACTTCTATTATCAATTAATTCCCTTGGGTTTGAAGAATTTAGGATCCACATATTAGCGATCCATGTAAAAAATCTTCAAAACTATCCTCAAGATTCTAGTGGAATTCTATGTGGATGATTTGGTGGCCAAATCCCACCAGCGTCAGGACCATCTCAAAGACCTCAAGAAAGTGTTTGGCTTCCTCTGCTCCTAGCATCTGAAGATGAACCCCTTGAAGTGTGCCTTCAGGGTTACCTCTAGGAAATTTTTCGGCTTCATCATAAAATAAAGAGGCATAAAAATAAACCTAGATAAGATCAAGGCCATCAGCCAAATGCCACCTCTAAGAAACCTATGAGGTCTCTAAGGACTTTAAGGCCACTTATCCTACATACATAGATTCATAGTGAATCTTGTTGGCGAGAATAATCCATTTTCTAGGATCATGAAGAAAGAACCTTCTACCAATGGGATGAAGAGTTACAGAATGAATTTGAGGAAATAAAGAAGTATCTTCTACAAACTCTACTTATAATTCCACCCATCTCAGGGAAGTATCTAGTCCTCTATGTGACTACCTTTGAAAGATTCCTCAGTTCCCTACCTACTCATAAGAACAAAATGGGAAAGAAAAATTTATACTATATCAACCACATGATCCTTGTCACATAGTATAGATTTTCTTCTATTGAGAATAGATTCCTTGCCCTATGTTCTTTAGTTCAGAAGTTTTAGCATTATTTTTAGCATAATGAGATGCAGTTGGTGTCCCATGTGGATCAGCTAAATTTTATCCTAAATCACCCGATGTTTATAGGATGAATAGAACATCAATCAATGATCCTTTAGAAGTTCAACATAAGGTTTTTCCCACAGAAGGTAATCTAGGGTCAATCATTAAAAGACTTTCTGGACACCCATCCTTCCCTTAAATAATTTCATTTGGATGTTGATTTCCCAGATGAGGATATCCTCTCAGTGAATCGGGATATTATGTGTTGGAAGATGCATTTTGATGGAACCTCCTAGTGCCCAACCAGTAGAAGGATAAACAATCCCAAGCTCAAAAGAGTAGTCTTGGGGTCTTCTTCATCACCTCGTCTCTGGCTATCCTTACCTACTCATTCTTGATATAAGAATAATGCAACAAAAATGAGGTAGAGTATCAGTCTCTCATTACTAGTTTCGAGAAGTACCTCGAGATTGATGTTCATAGTTTTCATGTTAAGGGAGAATCTCATCTAGTCATCAAAAAAATAAATGGTGATTATATCATCACAAATCCTGAGCTCATTCCCTTCTTAGATTGAACTAGCGATTTGATGTCCCAGTTACCTTCTCGGCTAGAGGTTACTCACATTCATCCATTGAAAAATGGTCAAGCCAATTCCCTAGCCATCCTAGCTGTATCTCTTTCAGATCCTAACTAGGATAATCTATTCATTCATGTAGAACATTAAAGGGTAATAACTTCAATTATCTCAGATGATGATTATAACCAGTAGGTGAACTAGCTAACTACTACTGCTTTCACATACGGACCTACAGATCCCCCCACAGTAGAAGAAGCCTCTTATTGGAAATATACTTTCATTGAGTATCTCTGGAATGACACTCTACCACCAAAAATAGTCAAACATGTGATAATACATCAGCCACAATGTAGTTCACCCTACAGAGTGGTCTCATCCTTTAGAATACTTTCTACATACATTGGTTTGATGGAATTATCCTCCATTTCATTCATAGAGGCAAGATCCCTCAGGTCATGCAGAAAGTCCATGTCGTTCATGTGGTGATCATCAAGTAGGGTTAAATCTCTCTCACTAGATTCAAAGCTTGAGCTACTTTTATCCCACTATGGTCTACAACTGTATCGAGTTCACCAAGAGATTCCACTCGTTTCAGATCCATTCAAATTTTGTGCATCAACCACGAGAGACCCTATACACCACCAATTATTCTTGGCCCTTTTTAATTTGGGGACTCGATTTCATGGGAACATATACACCAGGAAAATATAACCAATATAGGTTCATTATGACTGTGACATATTACTTTTCTTAGTGGACATAAGCAATTCTTATCAAGGAAGCCAAGGTTTGGTCAATTGTTGAATTCATGAGATCCGATATCATCCATAGATTTAGATTACCTCATGCTATTCTCACTGAAAATGACACAAAATTATGTTTAGTTGAGTTAAATAATTTTTACACCAAGTACAACACCAAATCCAACCATACTTTCCACTATCATGCATAGAAAAATAGGAAGATCAGGGCATTCAACAAAACCCTATCCAACATTCTCTAGAAGATATTGGGATGATATAAGAAAAATAGTATAGAAAATCTCCCAAATGATCTATGTTATTATTGAATGGTAACTCAAAATTCCACTCAAGTGACTCCATATTCCCTGGTGTATGAAGCAAAGGTAGTCCTACCCATCGAGATCTAGTTTCTATCGCGCCGAATAACTGTCTATGATCAATAGATGCTAGAAAAATGATATAATTCCATATAAATTAGATGGAATCTCTAGAAGAGAACATGTTCCAAGACTTTCATAATCTAGAGAGGCACTAGAACAAGATAGAGAGATAATTCAACAAAAATGTCCCCCTCTTCACTTTCCTCTAGGGTGACATGGTACTAGATCTCAAAATGAAAGTGGTACCCCATAGGAAGCTACCAAAGTTAAAACACAAGTGGGAAGGAAATTACATCATTAATAAGGTATATCAAAATTATATGTACTATTTTATCAATATGGATGGAGATTTTATCACTACTCCAACCAATTCCAAGTTCCCCCAGTGATTCTTCACATTAGGAGCCATTTTCCCCCCATAACCTGACATTAAAATGTGTTGTTATTGTTCGAACTCTATGACCTCAAACTAAGATACCCCATTCCAATCATCACAACTTTAAAATTTATATAGTATTTCTTTAAAATTGGTCATATGGAGGTAGGCCCCTTAATAGCTCATTCAAATCGATTTTTGCACCCTTCCATGCTATATATATCCACTTGAGAAGATATTCCAATTTGGTCTAAAATCTATGACCTAAAACTAAGAACCCCTAGTCCAGAAATCATTACTTTAAACTATATGAGATCATTTTTGGGAACATGATGTATGGTGTTGGGTCTTTCTTATCCCTCGTTCATCTTGTGTTTTGTTACTCTGCCACCCTGCACACATTCTTTCGAAGAAAGTCCCATCTTTAGTTTGAACTCTAAGACCTTAAACTCAGATCTTAAGGTCCAAGAATAAAAAATTTAAACTGTATATAAGAATTATTTTAAGTGTTTAGTGTGGTATTTAGGACTCATTATCCCTCATTCATGTTGGTTTTTCTATAACACCACACTACACATGTCCTCTTGAAGTCTCTTCTCTCATGGTCCAAACTCTGCGACCTTAAAATAAGAGCCCATAGTCTAGAAAACATGACCTTAAACTATTTAAAAGTCTAAGAATTATGAACTTAACTATTTTATCCCATAAAATCCAAGTTTCATGAATTTAAACTATATAGAATCAGTGTTCTAGTTTCATGATGATAAACTATGTAACAACCATTATCCTGGTTGTATGAAGATAAACTGCAAAAAATCATAATGTTCTCTCCTAAGAGGAAATTTCCCCCATCATTGATCATCTACCTTGAAATAATTATATAACTACATACCGATTAATTCCTATCCACACAAGATACATAGTGGTTCCTGGATTCTACATCTTGGTTCAACTGCACAAAAAAATAATAAGAAATAAAAAAACATAAATAATTCCCCATCCTTATGTATGGGTCAGACCTGTGTAAGGAAATATCCCTCCAGAATTACATGTGTCTTGATTCCCATCCTCATGGGATATTTAGTGATGGCTATAAATTTTCTCTTTGAGTCTAGATGCAAGTTTACAAAATCTTCGGCCCTTTGGCCTCAATTTAGTCCAAGCATAATGAATTAAAATTGTGTAAGATCCTTCTTAGGAATGTCTATGTAGTCCATGGGATTACATAGACCACATTCATGTAAAGGTTTCTATGAAACCACATTATGCATATCACTTATAATAGTTTCCACCCTTAAGGTCCAAACTCTATGACCTTAAACTAAGAGTTTATGGTCTAAGAAACTTGACATTAAACTATTCACACTAAGTCCAAACATCATGGATTTAAACTATATAAAGTATTTTATACAAGGTGTATCATGTAGAGTTGATCCTCTTTGGTCCTCATTCATATGAATTTTATCATGAAACCAAACCACACATACCCATTTGAAACATTCCCCCATTTTGGTTTGAAATTTACAACATTAAACTAAGAACCAACATCCACAACACATGATGTTAAACTGTAATTTTACCCCAAATAAATCAAGGATGCCTCACAATAATCATAATATTATCTAGTTTTATTTCCATAGAGGATTTCCCACACCAGTGTTGGTCTCTTACCAAATTGTTTTCTAGAACTACATGTGGCTAGATTTCCATTCTTATGGGATACGTAGCGATGCCTGTACATTTTTTCTACGAGTCCAACCACAAGACTATAAACCTTTTAGAACTTTTTCCTTAGTTACGATCTGAACTCCATAACCTTAAAAAAAGAGATTAAATTCTAAGAAATATGACTCTAAACTTTTTTGACATTGTCCAGGCAATATGACCTTAAACTGTTCACAAATCATGGGTTTTGAATTCCATTTTTTGATACGTCCAATTCCATACTTCAGGTCTTTCTCGGTTTGGGTTTCCATTATCCTTAAAATCTAGAAGGACCCCCTAGTGGTGATGGTATCATTAAATTTTGAATTAATTATAATTTTGGTCCAACACCCTAATGGATAACTTCTAGTAAATTGAAAATCCCAGGTTTCGAACGTGGTCAGCAATCGATCATGCAATTGATCACCCCATTCTTGACTGGTGTGGTTGGGGTACCTCTGTTTTGAATATGGTCAATAGTAAATCCCTAGTCACTATTTTACCCTTTATCCAAATAATAAAAGTATCGACTTACCTCCCTTCCACTCCCCTGCATCTTGGTGCGATGTCAAACCCTTAGAGTCGTCCCTCTGTGATTCCACATGTCAGGAGGTCCCTGATACCATTATTTGTTTCTCACACTAAGAATGGATCACATGATATTAGGAGTCTCATAAGGTGTGAAATGATATGGAAAAGATTTTTAGAGGAACCTCTAGTCCAATATCTATGATCGTAAACTAGTATTCTTAGGTCTAAGCAATCATGACCATAAACTGCATGTGAATCCCTAAAAATATGTGTTGTGGAGATGGTCCTTAGAAGGCCTCATTCATATTGGTTTTTTTTCACTCTATCATGATACACAATCCCATCTTGGGAATTCCCCATGTCCAAACTCTGTGGACTTAAAACTAAGAGCCTATAGTCAGTGTGACATGACTTTAAACTTTTGGCTAGGTTCCAGGTAGTATGACCTTGAAAACTGTGTGCAACATCCCGATCACCTAACATTAAACTGTGGGACACATATTTATTACACGTTGTTAAATTGTACCATGTTTCACCATCCCCATATGATGTTAAATTTCATGTCCATAATCATTAGTTTCATGATGTGAAACTAAAAAAATTCCCCATGCCTTCACCTTAGAGATCCTTTCCTGATACTAGTCATCTACCACATTGTTCACTTTTTCTATTATCGTTCGGCATCTGAGATGATGCTCCCATGGAATATGGTTTTGATCTTTGTTTAGAACAATACAATTACACCAATGTGTTCTAATTTATGGTGGTGTGATTCCAAGAGTGTTGGAGTACATTAAAACATTTCATCACTCCATTTACATGCTTCGTGTGCCCATTATTTGGACCCTCATCCCCTTCCACATCTGAAGGGACCCCCTAATGTCTTGGTCTCATGCAACCATGGTTCACCTACTATCCTAGGCCAATGTACCATAAGATTTTGGATGACATTCTAAGACAGGTTCCATGTTTCGAACATGTTCAGTAGTTAACCCTCATTTGTTTGTCCCCATTTCAGGCTAATGGTATAGATATTGTGTTTCGAACAAGGTCAACAATTATTTTTTATCTTCATTCCACTTTTCTTGGTTTCTAGATATTGAGTATTCTGATTCACACTCCCCATTCCATTTTTTATAAATTGAATCCAACACCCTTGACTTTATTCCATTTTTTCATGTTGTTAAAAGCAAGTTGGCTGTTATGAGAGCCTTGTTCTCCATCCATGGACTCTCTCAAGCCTGAACACTCTTGGTGGTCAATAAATAATATAATAACCCAAGAGTTTGATAGTTATATGGAATTTTCATACAAAGTGAACAATAATGTGGTCGTCTGTTGTTTCTCACATAGATCATGACCCATGTGAGATTTGAGATTGGTAGTTAGTTGATTCAAAAATATGATTAAAGTAAAATAATTAAATCAAGAAAAAAATGTGTCCATGTAATCAAAGTTTCAATGAAAGAAATAATGTCAAGGCATGGATGAGACATCTACATGTTTGAGACTCTCTTTAGTTTAGGTAAAATAGACACTATGGATCTGCCCTATTGATCAAGTGCTTCAACTATGCCAACCTTTGGCACGTGGCCTCTATGAATTGCTTCTTATTCCCAAGAATTTCTTTCTCATCTCTAGACACATGATGAAGCTTATAAACTCTTTCTTATGAATTTTCCCACTCAACTTGGATATTGTAAATTTGGGTAGTCATCTTCTTTATTTGGTTCTCAACCTCTTCCAGTTGAGCTCTCAACTTGCTGATGATCTCCATTTGGGTCCAAAGGAAGGCATCACACTCACCTTCCTACTCCTCCAGATGTTGAATCTCATCATTATCCTCTCAAAGTGTGTGTATACTATCAGAATTATTATGAAACTAGGAAAATTTCAAGTGTTGAATCCACTCCGATATATTTTCATCAAGGTAATAACATAATAGTATGTGAAGACCTTGAGCATCTACCCCTATGGAACATAGATTTCATTGCCATCAGTGAAGGCATCTAATCTAGCCAGCCAATTCTGGCTCTAGTGTCTGATCAATGAAGCATTGGATGTACCTCCATAACCTACATTTGATAATATGATTTTCTTTAGCCGCATTGGGATTAAAGTCATCCAGATCTTCAGGATCTATGGACTCATACTCTGTAAAAGTGACAAGGAGTTCAGAAGTAGAGTATTCCTCTAGTATCCTCTTCGAGGGACTAAGCTCCATATCATGGGGGAGAACATCTTTGATTGATTATTCTTCCTTAGTATCCTCTCCCCTACCAGGCTTGTGTTCTTCCCCACTTGTGGAATCACTCACAACCATAACCGCCTATTTTTCTAGAACCACCAAGGCTAGATCAACTTGGATGAACAACTCCTTATGAACATGTTCAACCATTAGTAGAGATATCATGGATTCCTTGAACTCATATGGTCACTGATCTTTTAGTATTATGAGAACTTCATGGGATAAAATCACTTTAGTCAATGCTATTGTAAAATGATAGGTACAAATCTATGAAATAAAGGACTTATAGGAGCTATGTGCCACTAGGTCAAGATGTTAAGTCATAGTAGAGACCTCCACTATAGGGGACCCTTTAAAATTTGGTATCTCAACAATGTTCAATAACTCCCATTGTGTTGTTTGAGCATAATATTTATGGGACAAACAATCACATTAATTAAAAAGCTCCATGAAATTCAATTGTGGCCAAATTTGAAACATGGTCATACCTTAAGGGGGGGGGGGGGGGTTAGATAATCAGTCAACTTAGATGAACCATCTCCCTCATAGTGGATGTCACCATGGGTATACAAGGATGCGGTCCCCCATAAATTTAAGGGAGGTCTTGGGAATATGAAGATGTTTTCCCATCCATTTCAGTCTCAGATGGTTCAACTCCTACCTCAGCCCTAGGTACTAGATTTAGATCATGCTCCTCTGTTCCCATTAGAACTTCTCTCACTCCCGCACTGATGGTCTCCTAGTCATTCTCATGATTCTCTTGCATAAGAATAGTTTCAGTTAGTATACTTGAGCAGTGAAAGGGAAGGAATCAATAAAATACATGAGTAAGTTACAATTAATATGAGATGTTTGACTAACAATTATACAGAGTCCCCAATATTTCTACTTTCTCGGGGACTCCCACTCCCATGGTTCCCCATAACCAGACTCTTCTACTTCCTCCTTTTCTTTATCAGACTCTTTCTTGGGCATTTTTTCCTCCCCATATGACTCTTGGACAGGAATCACTTTTATAAGAAAATAGGGTGCCTCATACTTCCCCTATTGGCACACATAAGAATCCATGGCTGTCAGATATTCATGACTCTAGTTGAAGTCCACCCTATCTATGACCTGGATGTGCCTGATGTCTGGAAGTTTGATCCCGTCCCACTTCAGCTTTTGCCAAAGGTCTTCTATCATCATCGATGTTCATAATGTCATCCAAGCAGACCAAATGGAAAGAAAGATTGCGTCGAAAACTATATATAGTAGATATATCAACTTTAGATAGGCCTATAACCCAGTTTCTAACATATTCTATTGACATGAAAGTTTCAATGTTGGTTGGTTAAAGTAGAATGGTTTCTCGAGAGCTTGTAATTTCCGGCATGCACCACAGTTAGCAGAGGATGCATATGTGATGATCTTCATGAACCTCTATGTAGACTTGATTCAACACCCACTAAAGGAATCCAAACTACCTAAAAAGTGGGATGGAATATACAGATCATAAAACACCTTGCTGTTAATCCGGTCCACTAGGACTCTGCCAATGAAGCTCAACACGTACTAATTATATTCCCACGAATCATGTAGGTTTTCCAAAATCAGACCAACTGGAGTCATGAAGGGATTAAAGTTTAAGTTCACATGGTTTCTAATACTGATCAAAACCCCATCCTCATTAAGCGTAATTAGATAGACCCCAAAAATGTTCAACAATGATATCTGTAGGATGGCGTCTAGAGGCTTGATAGTATTCGGGAACTCGTAGAACCCAATGAGTGTCACGATCCAATTATTCATGAACTAAAATGACCCATATAGTATACTGGGTGTATTTACTCATGAAACGTGACCTAGGATGTTGTACAATCTATCCATCATGAGTAATCCTAGATTATCCCTATTACCGGCTACTAGAATCACCACCATCACCAGAGTTCCAAGATGGATTCCCATCCTCGTATCCCTTAATGGAAATAGCCACCCACTTAGGAAAGTGGCTATGACGGTAGTGTAGTGTAGTAGTGGGTCCCAGTATCCAACCATGTTATACCCTCCACTTGTGGTACTATCCTTCCTCGAGGATGAACCAATAGGATCCTACCTTTTCTCTCTGTGATGTGGTCAGACACTATTTCCCTCGGCCCGACATCCTTAACTTCAGGTCCTTGAGGAATATATCAAACCATTCCTAGAACATGATATCATTTTGGGAATTTCTTGTGTTTTTTAGTTTCCATTTTACATATTTTAGAATATACTGAACCAATATAGGATTCTTCTCACTATCTTCCTAAGTATTTAATGCCAACAGGAACTCGTCGTACTGGAATCCTTCAAGGGGAATGCTGCCATTGTAGTAGATATCCCACATAATAATGTTGAATTCCCCATGATGGAGGTAAAATGTGTTCATGTCTGGGGACCAGCAGCTAAGTAGCTCTAGCACCAGCTCCCATTGTTGGTAAAAATGGAACTGAGATGTCCATACCGCTTTGTACAGACCAATTTTGTGCAACTCTATTCCATATTCCTGGAACATGAAGTTCACCTAGTACTCCCATGCCCACTCACTCATGAAATTTCCACCGAACCTCAGGTCTCAATCCCTGCACCATCCTAAGATGTTTTTACTCATGTTACTTGAAAAGTTGGAGGCATAATGATCAGAAAATTATCCCCCTAATGGATCATCCCCTATAATCATACCTGTCCTTCTGTTTAGCATATAGACAACCATTTCACTATGGTCTATGGTAGTATGAACATGATCAGTGATGTTCCAGCATGTGAGATTGTCCTATGTGTGAACCATAATCATGGTGAGTCAAACACACAAGCCAAGATGATCACTTCATCTAGAAATACAAAAATCCAAATCAAGATATTGTCACTCAATAGATAATCCTTTTATGATTGTGTGACCATCCCCAGAAGCATCTAGCTATATGATATAACCCTCATGTCCTGAATAATATGAGGATTTATAGTTATTTCAACCCTCTTAGCAGTAATGGAAGATTTTATCTGAGAAACATATTGTTGTGCATCCATTTAGAGTGGTTATGAAGGTTTTAAGGATGAAGCACACAATATTTGATGTCAACATTCAAGGGTTGAAATTGTGTGAAAGATCTTACATCAGATGCATAAGGTGCAAGTTTTTTTCAGAGTTTTTTTAGGAATAAGTAGAATTTTCATGAAAGAAGGGGGGAAATTGGTTTTTTCATGCAGAAGGTCTGAACTTACACACATGAGAGAAAGTTTCATATCGCATGAAAATTTAAGGTATCATACAAGGGGGACCTTCTTCTAATTTATAGTCATGGACCCTAGTCTTACATGGGAATGTAAAGTGCCCTATTCATCCCAACCTTGTTTTTTACTCACCACATGGAGTCCACCTGAAACTTTGGAATTTACCTCAGAACCTGATCTTTTGGTCCCCTTTCAGCTCAAGTTCTGAGGGAGAATCTATTGGCCCTTAATTCAACCCAAAGTTACAAAAGAACACCTTTGATCAAACCAAATCCATTATACAACTCAACAGAACATTCTGAGATCACAAAATAAGGTGCATGCAAGTTCTCAGACCCACACACAAGATCGATATCTGCAAGGAAGACTCTTTCATTCCCAACGCAATGTATCTGGGGCCCCATCCATACAGATCATGGAAACAACTATCGGAAGGTGCTTCTAATAATTTTGACCTATATGCAAGGAACTTGATTATATAAAAACCTCTTCCATGCCAAATATGTTATCAAACATCCCTCGCATGGTCGCTTAACGTGGCTCTGGAAAAATTTGTGTATAAGGTCTCGTTCATGAATAGAATCTTGTGTGACATCGCTGAAGGATTTATAAATATATTTAAGGAAACCCCTACTTCTGGATGATCCTAAAAAAGTTTAAGAATCACTCTTCTACGTGAATGAACAATCTTCCATGAAATTGTGAATGCATGGACCCTTCAAGGTAGAGATATTACACAATAGGTTACCTATGGGTTCTCCCTTAACTGGGTCCAAAGTTGTGTAATCCTCTCCCAACTTCTTTCATCCCAAGGAAGGTATGTGAAAAATACCCCCTTGTGCGCACCCCTGGTCTTGTGTGCAACTCAATCTTGCGCTCAACCCTTTATGTTTCATGAAAATATCTAATCTTGTGTGTACCTTCTATTTGATTCTCAATGAATTGACTTTGAATCAAAGCACCATGTACAAATACCTCTTGCATGGAACCCTCATGCCTTGAATGCACCTCTTTCATGAATTCCTCCATGATTATGTGCAACAACTTATTTTTCCCTCACGAGACGTCCCCAGTGACATTAGCATACGTGTTTCCATACCTTTTAATTTTCAGAATAGGTATAATAATCCCCCTTGATTTTTAGTATAGGGACACTAATGTGGACCTCGTGAATGATCACTCCTCCACACCATTCCAACCTAGAATTTCTGAAGTCATGTCCCACCCATGGATGCATGTTTGATGATTATGTAAACCCAAGGGGTATGGAGTGAGTCCCCGCACGTCCAATCTGCATGACGTAAAACTACCTAGCACCAATGTGCTCAACAAATGACATTAAACTATGATATCACCTTGTGCGGAAAAAAGGATGTCCTGTGTATGAGTGACACATAATGATATCCTCCTCACATGGACTCCCATACTCCGCACAAGGAATGACATCCTCCTAGGTATCCCTCTTAAAGTAAGCCCTTATAATTTCCTACAGGGGGTTTCACTTATGCTCCTTGTAGCCCATTTGGCTACTGGGTCAGATAGGGGGTTGAACTAGAGTCCTCTCCTCCCTCTATCGTACCTTCATCCTTGTCCACCAATACAAAAATTAAGCTATGTGATTCTCATGTGCCCTGATACCTCTTGCATCTCACACTGAGCATGAATCACATGATATTAGAGGTTAGTGGTGATCATGAAAATCCACACCATTATAAACCTCATCTGGGTCCTCTCCGTAGAAATATTTACTAGACTCCAACCAACTGGGTTTCTTCTATGCATAAACCCCAACCACATCATATCTCTCAAACTAGGAAGCTTCTATGTGTAAGCGCCAACCAAAGGGGCCTCTCCTATGTGTAATCCCTAACCACATGCTCCATTTTCATAGATCACCTCCTTGGGGTTAAGACCCAATTATAATTCTAAAACTATGTGGACTTTGATTCCCAACCAACTGGGATACGTAGGAAGCCTCCATGAGGCTCAAGCCCAACACCCTAACACTTCATCAAATCCATCCATTATATCCATAATCCGTCATGATTTTTACCCAGTCCTCATATCATGGTGAGATCATACCACCAATCTAGGAAGCTCTTATGTGTAATCCAGACACCACTTTTTGAACTACGTGGGTTTTGATACCTGCCTTCTATGTAGGGTACATAGGAAAACTCCCTAATATTCAATCCCGACCAATGGTAAAACTTCCCCCCCCCCCTCCTAGGGGTGCACCACCTTGATCCGCATTTAGGGGTATCCAGATCAACCTTTATGGTGTAAAATATTCCTTTAATGGGAAATAGCTCCCTAGATCCACCTCCATGTTTCATTCTTATACATCTATTAGTAAACCCTCAAGGTTCCCCCTCATAGGGATGTATCTCCATGATCCACCTTAATGGGACATTCTGATAAATTTCACTCCATCTCTGTAAGATGTTAAACGTGAGACCTAAACCATAATTATATCTCATGATAAACATAGGATTCCTGAGGTGAAATCCATGGAATATATGCCTCTAGAATCAGATACCCCATGAACGATGAAAGATTCCTTAGGTTCCATGCACAATATTCTTCCATGAGATGCCCTCCTACGAGGAAGAATACATGTGGCCAATTTTCCTAGCATCCAGTCATGCCTGCAATGCCCAACATGACTACACCCCTGACCAATGGTTGTTACCCTATCAAATCCCCTCAGAATGTTCAAATAGAAGTATCATAATTAACCAGTATCCACAAATAGATGGAACCAGGAATGAGTTCCATGAACATACTTAACTCTATGAGGGAGACCCGGACTATGTGACAGATTCTAAGGAGGAATCCATGGAAGGAGGAACCGAAATCACATTATCCCATTTTGAACAAGGATCAGACATTGTCGATGAAAGGGATAAATGTCACTCACTTTTGGAAAATGGGAATGTGGGGTAATAAGAGAAGCCAGTGCATGCATACCATGTTGCAGATGCAGAAGTCAAGCATCGATGAATGCATCAGAAATAGTGATCATGTTTTATAATAAAATAAACACAAAATCACACAAATAAATAAATAAATAACCATTCAAATGATAAAATAAAATAAACATGTGATATGATCACAAAATTTTAAGCACTAGCTAGGTTATCGAGCAGAAGATAGATCAACCCTTGATCCTATGGGAATAGATCCTTGAACCAATACCTAGATTGAGTTTCAAAATTACATATTTAAAATATGTATATTCTTTGTTAGTTTCATATTGGCTCATTCTTTATTTCTTTCCACTTTACTAGAGCTCCTTTCCTTTAAATATCCTTGCTCACACATAGGTGAGGGGTAACATCATGTGAGGATTAGATAAATAAACTATGGACATACATGAAAATACATAATAAAGAGGAACAAATATATATATAGATTATAAAATTTAATTTAATAAAAAATTTATCCTAATAAACCATGAAATAAATATTTTAAATAAATATAAAAATAATACATACATAGGATTTTAAAGCTCATGATCATCCACAATATGAATAGACTATGCAATTAAACTTACTAGAATTCATATCAATTCATTATTTACTAAGATAAATTTATAAAATTAATAAATTAATTTTCCTATTATTTAATTAATTCATTTATCTTAATTATTTATCTAAAAAAACCTTAAGATTATAATCCTCTATCATTTGAAATAAATTAAATTAAATTTAAAATTATTTTTTATATGGCATCTACTGATAAAAGACACAAAATTTACCCTCCAGGTTAGTTATTAAATTTACTCTAGAATTTCATATAGATGGCACACACTGGAGGAAACACAATGTGTGACCTTCTATATTTGATTAAATCCATTTTTGGAGTTTATTAGATACATGGTGTGTACTGTTACTCAACATGTTGTGTGACTGAAACTATATATTATTCCTTTCATGTACTATGTACTTGCATGACCTGTGTGACTCCATGGCCTATCTTGATATCACATGGAGTTTTGTTCCATAAGTCAAGCCATGTACTCCACACAACATGTATGGGCATATGATATGTTTTGAATATACACAACATGTACCGCTGATGATGCCCATGAAGTGCATTGCGTGTACGATGATCATACCTTTTGTGTATCACAATATTATATAGAAAATATGTATTGAAGAATTTAATTCCATACAACATAATGAAAATTACTCAACATGTAATTCATTTGGAAACACCATATCACATGGAATGTAAATTTCATCCATATGATGTGTAACACCCTAATATTTTATAACTTATTTTTCTTTAAATAAATTTAATTTTTTCGATATCTTGTAATACACTCAACCTGAGTATAAATGAACCGTAATAAAGTATACCATTATAAACAATTCATTTAATTGAAGGTATGAATAGGAATAACAAAATTTAAAAAATATGACTGTTTTAGATAAATAAAATATATTTACAAATAATTTATTAGTTTGTAATAGTCATTATATGTTTTAAAAACACATCTTTTTTCTAAAAAAATGGTTTTTATTGATTTTTGTGAGAAAATAATATAATTATTTTTTGATAATTTTAGAAAATTTATTTGAAAAAATGAAATTAATTTTTGAAATAAACATGTCAAAAGTAGCTTAGAGTGATTTTTTGGGACTTTTCTGAAAAGATTAATCTATTTTATGAATAGTGAAAAATACTGATTTTTATTAAAACACTCTTGGTTTATAACATTAAAAAAGTTAATTTTTTAAAAATGGTTTTAAAATCAACATTATTTCATTTATATTATTAATAATCCAATTATGGGAATAAAAATTAATTTTATGTGGATTTGTTTATAAAATCTTTGTATATTTAAGGAAGCATTTATTTCTTGAAAATCGTTTTTCATTGCGTTTTATGAGTTTATATTAAAATTAATTTATTTCACTTTTTGATATTGAATTTTATAAATGTATTCCAAATTTTTAGTCATAATTTAATTTTTTTTAATGATTCCACTTTAATTTTTGGCCAAAATGTATAACAAAAATAGTAAAAATTTGTCATTGTGTTTAAGGTTATAACGGGTTTACCGGATGGTTAAACCAAGTGATAAGGTTAATTATGAAAAATAAAATTTACTAAATAATATTTTTTAATATATTTATACCTCATAATATCTCACCTTTTAATCTTTTTCCATTTGGAATCTTTTTTTTGGATAATGAATTTATTATATTTTAATATTTTAATAAATTCAAAGCATATCCTCTCCCCCACTTATAAAAGGACACCCCTCCTTTATATTATTTACAACACTTTTAGCCTTATAGATTAACTAAAACCTACCAAAATATATTATAAAATAACCTATACATGAATTATAGGTGATGGTATTCTTAAAATACTATCCCAAGGGTCATTAAGAAAGGATATAATGGAGGCCAACCGAAGGAGAGGTAATCATTTTACCAGACCTCTTGGAATTTATTTCTTATTTTAACTTTTATAAATCTATGGTATTCATCATAAAATAATAAATTAAGTATAAAAAATTTTATATAATTTTATTATGATTATGAAACCACCAATATCCACCATCTATTCTATCTAAAGAGATGTGAAAGTATCACTCGTGTGTTCGTGTGTACTACCGCCTCCATGTAACGATACAATTAATTTTACATCATCATCATTCATAAATTTTTATTTGGATTGGTTTAATTTTTATACATTAAATTTATAAAATATTTATTCTTATTTAATTATAATATCTTATCTACTATTTTATCTTCCAATCCATTGAAAAACAATAATGTCGCTCGTGCGTACGTGGGACTACCGCCTCTACGAAGTGATGTGATTCATTTTTAATTTCTGATTTACATGGATGGTAATAAAGATAGTTTTAATGAATATATATGATATAATAATTATTTTTTAAATTTTAATTACTATTTACCTTTCTTTTATTTAATTCATTGAAAAGTGAAAACAACTTTCATACATACATACAACTTACTGTCTCTATGAACGATGTAATTCATTTTTCCATATCCATCATTTATGGATGACTATATATACATACAATGAATATATATGATATTTTTATCATTTTTAAAATTTTGTAAATTATGGAACCATGATCAAAGTACAAGGACCAAAACCATCTAACAAAAATTATCAGGGAAAATAAATAGTTAACACCCGAAAATGATGATTTTAATAAAAAATTATTAATAAATAGGGGTTAAAATATTATAATTGAATCATAAATGATATTATAAGTATGTAAATAAATATATTATAGAATTATAATAAATTTAAATTTATTATATAGGATGTTAAATCACTTTCAAAGCAATTAAAACTCTAGGTATGAGATTTATGTTGCAATCTCATTGTTTACCAGGATTGTATAAGAATTAGTTTTCAATGATGAAATTTCCTGATATAACTCTCAATAAAATAAAAAGTTTTAACCTCATATAGTTATTTCTAGATACTACATGTTTTAATTTTATTTTATCATCTTGAATCACTCAAGAGACCAAAATAACATTTTTATAAGGAAACCCGACTTTATTTCTCTCTTCCATTGAAAATACTTTTGTTCCATATCCATGTTTTCTAAATAATGTTTTCAAGAGTGTTTTAATATTATAGTATGATTTTATAAAGTGATTTTTAATAATGATTTAATTTTTATTAAATGTTTTAAAAGGATTCTTCTTCTTTTTTTGAACAAGGTACATTTAAATTTTTATCAAAAATGTGAAAGGGATATTTGTTTTGACATACATGACATGAATGAAATTTCACACCATCATGAATGATCAATGATTTGAATGTTTATATGACTAGGTTTCATGAAGATATTTCATCATATGACCAATTTTCCTAATGATATGGCATCTCTTTTACTCTGGGATAAATGTAGAATTCCTTCTTTCCGCCTTTTTGTAACTCTTATGTTTTCTTTTAATACAAGGGCATCAACGCTAAACTTTCTCAAAAATTGATTTGAATATTTATTTAAAAAGTTACAAGGATAATTTTTTGGAAATTGTTTCCATAATAATTTTGAAATTTTTAGATTTGAAATAAGTGATTTCAAACTGAAAAGGGTATTTTACTCAATAAATATTCCAAGTGATCTTTTAATGGAGTTTTAATCTAAGATGACATCCTTTGATGTTACTTATGATGTACTAGGGATATGATCCAATGATACCATAATTATATTTATATTTAAGGTTTATTATTATAATTAAAATATATTTATGAAACCCATTTATTTTCCATGGGTTATACTACGATGAAATGTTGAAATGTTTATTAAACCCATTTCCTTTCCACGAGTTATACTATGATGAATGATTTTTGATATTATGACACATATGTACTATTTTAATTATATGAAGGGTGGAAATATAATTATATATACCTCTAATTCATTGTCTAAATATGGATATATCATGAGATAATAAATACTGTAATGGGGATTGAACCCAGTTTATCAAGGTACATTATTCACTATGATAGTCTTTGGAGTGAACCTTGACTAATGATATAGTGGAATGGAAAGTGAACCCAATACACTATGATATTCTTGAAAGTGATCCCTAACTAAGGAAATTATTTTCTATGATTATTTATATGCCACAAAATCATGTCATATGAAATGTTATGATCTCATGGTTTATGTTCTTTAATTCCATTATGATTCATGTCATATGAACTACCAAGATTTATTCCATGATTCAATATTATGATCTATGATATGTTGGGTATAGTTTTAAAATGTTTATCTCATATTCTCATACCCTTATGATCATGTTATGATTTAGAAATCATGAATATCTCTCTTGTTTACCCTTACTAAGCATCTTACCCCATCCTTTATTATGTTTCATTTCTCTAGGTTATGAAGAAATAATTTAAGTCTGATCTTTTTAAGAAGTGTGATAGTTTTTAAGAACTTATTTGAGATAATATGGATCTATTATGACTAATTTGATAATATATTCAATTTTCCAAAGACACTAAATATTTATGATTCTAGAATGGATCATAAAATTATGTATTGAATATTCATCAAATAAGATGTAATATTTATGTATGAAAAGTATGGTTCACTGCTGCTAGTATTAAAATGAGGTTTAGATACATTTGGAAACTTTTATGAGAAATATTTAATGAGGAACCTTAATATAATACTATGAATAAATGAATGTCTCATGTTATGGTAAATAAAGGGGTGCATGATTCCTAGAAAAATATCCATATCTGAATACTATAACTGGATTTGGTTTTGAAATTTATGCATATAGGGGTAATAAACCCCAAAAGAGTTGGTTGAGTATATCTCAAACATAGTTCTGGTTCATGGTGAGTGTGCCCTTACTGTACACTTGGTTTGATACTGCCATGGGATATGCTTGGGTTAAATCATATTTTCTTTATGAACCAGTTTGAAGAATTAAAATAGATGATGACCAAAAATGAAGTATATTAAACCAATGGTTCCAAAGATTGAAAATAAGGTGTCATGATTTAGATATACTAATTATTTTTCATGATTATGTGGTTTCCTTATATGATTATTGTTTCTCACACTATGATTTTTATAATTAATGATTGGAACCTAAAAGAATCATGTTAATGCTGAATGTGATGGAAAATAAAATGATTATCCTCCAAAGTAACAAAATATTATGGTATATGGAATAAAAAACCTCATTTATATGCTTATGAAACATTCTCAAGATATGAATCTTGTCAAGCTTCAAAATGAACAAAGGAGGGAACAACATTCTGTTGATTCCTTTATGAGGCAACATCTAACTTCTTTTCATGGGTCCATTGATCCAACATTTAATAAGTAATGGATCAATACCACTAAATTTATATTTTCTATTCTATAGTTTTCAAAAAATGAAAATGTCATTTTAGATATTTATCATTTTGAAGGTGAAGAAAATCAATGGTGGACTCTTGTCAAGAACATGAGGAAATGGGAAGAATTTGAATCGATAGAGTGATATAATTTTTTGAACATATTTTTCATCAAATACTTTCCTAGTATTCTTCATATGAAAATAGATAAGTAACTGTTTAAGTTAAATAGAAGGATGGTGAATCTATTAGTACTTATGAGTAAACTTTTATAGGATTTCTGGGGTATGCTTATTGAATTTTCATCCAACCTGAAAGCAAGGTTGATCAGTTATTCAATTTATTAAAACCAAATATATTAAGGGAATTATCCTTAAAGGAAATTAGTATCTATGAATAAATATTTTTATGTTCTATCATGGTGGAAATAAGAATTGGATTTACCCATCAATATTATGGTTTTGATAAGAAGATAAATATGGATTTCAAAGGTAATCCTAAAAACCATAGAGAGGAGAATATGAGCATTCCATTATGCTCTAAGTGTGGAAGAAAAATTGTAGGAAATTATCTTAAGGGAACTGGAAAATATTTTAAGTGTATAAAGGAAGGTCATCGAGAAATATAATTCCAAAGTGATGGGATGAAGTTATCAAATAATTCAAATAAAGTGAAAGATCCACATAATTCACCGCCCATACTCCAGTGTTTCAAATGCAAGGAGTGTGAGAATTATGCTAACCTGTTATCAAATGTGAAGGGTAATGATGATGATTGATGTTAGAAAAATATTAATCCCAAACAAAAATTGAAATCTTATGTGATCAATATTGTCAATGTAGGGTATGATAATGAAGTGGTGAAAGGAATACTAACCATCCACTCTAGAAATTCTAATATCATATTTGATTTTGATCTACCCAATCTTTTATATATGAAGAATTTTATATGGGAATAAAAATACCACTTAAATGATTAGATTTTGAATTAGAAGTAAAAACCCATAATGGTACAAAGATAACATATCAAGTTTATGATTCTTCTCTATTTTTAGTTTGTGTTAATGTGATTATGTAAAATCATGATATTCTTTCTCTGGTTGAATTTTATGTTATCTTAGGAATGAATTATATTTTGTTACATAAATCCCAAATCAAATGTATAGTAAGGGAAGTTATATTTTATATTTTGAACCAAACTATTATTTTATATCAATGTTATGAAATATATAAACTTTTAATGGAAATCACATCCATTATACAGGTCATGATTACTTTTCCAAAGGGTTGTTTATCTCAGATCATTGGGGAGAAAATCAACATCGAAGACATTCCTACTATGTAGTATTTTTTGGATATATTTTTTGAAGAGATTACTAGTATTCCAATAAATAAGGAAGTTGAGTTTTCAATAGAACTCATACTTGGTGCTCCGCCCATTTCAAAGAATCCATATAGAATGGACCTGATTGAGTTGCATGAATTGAAAAAGAAAATCCAGGAGAATCTTGATAAGAGAATCATTCAACCAAGTGTGTCACCTTGGGGTGAACCTGTTCTTTTTGTTAATAAGAAATATATATCAATGTGAATCTATATTTATTATCAAGAACGAAAAAAAATCACTATCAATAACAAGTATCTTCTACCCCGTATTGATGACTTGTTTGATCCACTATGTGGAGCTCAATACTTTTCCAAGATTGCCTTCATTCTAGAAATAATAAATTGAACACATTCCTAAAAATTTCTCAACATAATAAGGTTATGAGATTCATAAATAAATGAATTATTATCACTATGTATATTGGCCCCTTTTAATATTATTGATCGTGTATGTATGATAGCGTATCACTTTGAACTTCCACTAATCCTCTCTCAAGCTTTTGATGTGTTCCGTGTATCTCTCCTGGGTAAGTACATACCTGATCCATCACATGTATTGAAATTAGAAGTCATAACACTAGAGGATGATATTTAATATAAATATCAACTAGTATAAATCATTTATTTTAGATATAAAGTGCTATAGAATAATACAACTCACCTGGTTAAAGTTCTATGGATAAATCAGAAATTTGAAGAAGCTACATGGGAACCCAAGGATATAATAAAAAAGAGATATTCTCATTTTTTTCCATCAGAGTGATATAATTTTTATGTATAAATTCATTTTAATGTGTTTATAATGTAACACCGTAATAGTTTTATGATATATTTCTTTTTAAATAAATTTAATTTCTTCATTTTCTTGGGAAACATACAACCCTGAGTACAAATAAACCATAATATCGTATATTATTATAACATACCTATATACTTAGTGTAATGAATTTGAATTAAACCATTTTAACAAGGTATATAAAGGTTTTATATAAATAAAATATATTTATAAATAGGTACTCAATTTTTAACAAAGTCATTATATGTTTTAAAAATTCATTTTCCCCCAAAAATGGTTTTTATTTCTTTTTGTGAGAAAATAATATATTTAATTTTTTCAAATTTTTGAAAATTTATTTAAAAAAATGAACTTAATTTTTGAAATCAACATGTAAAAATTATCTTATAGTGAATATTTGAATATTTTCTGAAAATAATAATTTTTTTATAAAGAGTGAAAATACTGATTTTTATTGAAAACTATATTTTTGTTTAAAGTATTTACAAAGTTCCATTTTATTTTAAAATAATTTTAAAAGTAAAATTATTCCATTTATATTATTAATAATCCAATTATGGTCATTTTAATTAATTTTATGTGGATTTTGGTATAAAAACATTGTATACTTAAGAAAATATTTTTTTAATGGAAACCATTTTTCATTGCATTTTGTGAGTTTATTTTAAAATTAATTTATTCCCCTTATAGAGATTGAATTTAATAAAATTTATTCTATATTAGGAATCATAATTTTAATTTTTTTTAATGAATCCAATTTCATTTTTGGTCATAATTAATAATAAAAATAGTAAAAACTTGTCACCACAGTTATGGCTAAAACGGGTTTACCATGGGATAAAGTAAGAGATAAGGATAAATATGATGATTAAACTTGTATAAATACTATTTTGTAGACATATTTAGACCTCATAATATCCAAAAATTGAATATCTATCTATTTTTAAGCATTTTTCTTGGAAATTACTTTATTATATTTTAATATCTTAATATATTTCATGTGTGTCCTCTACCCCACTTCTAAAATAACACCCCACCTTTCTCTTATTTACACCACTTTGAGAATTATATATTGAAAAAAACCTTCCCAAATATATTTTAAACTTCTATATACATGAATTATAGGTCCTATTTTTATTTAAATACTATTCCATGTCTTTTTAAGAATGGATCTAAAGGTGGCCAATCGAAGGATATGTAATCGTCTTACCCTACCTCTTTCAATTTATTTCTTCTTATACCTCATCTAAATATATTGTATTAATAATAAAATAATAAATTAAGTATACTGAATATAATTAAATATTATTATGATTATGAAACTACCAATATCCTCCCTCTATTCCATTAAATGGGAAGTGAAAGTATCTCTCACGCATATGTGTGACAAACTACCTCCACATAGCGATGCAATTCATTTTCCATCACCATCATTCATGGATGATTATTTTTTATGGTTTTAATATTTATAAAATATATTTATGAAATTATTATACTTCTATAATTATAATATGTCATTCACCTTCTTACTTTCCAATACATTGGAAAATGATAACACCGCTCATGCTTACGTGTGGACTACCGCATCCATGAAGAGATTTGATTCATTTTTCTTTTTTGGTTTACATGGATAATAATAATGATATATTTAATGAATATATATGATATATATGACATAATAATTATTTAAATTTTAATTATTATTTAACTTTCTTTCATTCCATCCACCAAAAGCGAAAACAACTCTCATGCATACTTACAAATTACCACCTCTATGAATAGTGTCATTATTTTCTCTATCTATATCCTTTATTAATGAATATATATATATAATGAATATATATTATATTTAAATAATTATTAAAAATTAGGGAACCATGATCAACGTAAAATAAATGGAACTACTAAACTAAAAGTTTCATGAAAAACGAAAGACTTAACACCCAGAAATGAGGATTTTAATAAATAATTATTAATAAATGGGTGTTGAAATATTATAAGTGGATCATATATGATATTATAATTATGTAATTTACTCTTTTATATAATTATAATAAATTTAAATTTATCATAACTGAGGTTAAATCACTTTTGAAGCAAGTGAAAATCAAGGCAATGGATTTATGTTACAATCTCTTTGTTTATCAAGTTTGTTTATGATAAAGCTTATGATGATGAAATTTATTGATCTAAATTTCAATAAAATCATTAATTTTATTATCCTCTATTAATTTCTATATATTATTTTTTTATTTTCATTTTCATCTCTTTAATTACTCAATAGATTAAAATAAATGTTTTAAAGGAAAATTAACTTTATTTCTCTATTCATTCAAAAATACTTTTTCTTCCATGTCCATGTTTTCTAAAAAATGTTTTCAATTATTATTTACTATACTATTATTATAGTTTAAATTAATTTTTAAATATTTTCTACCTTTTTAAAAAAAAATTAAATGGAAACTTCTCATCATTTTCTGAATAATATACTTTTGAATTTTTACTAAAAATGTGAAAACACACTTTGCTTTAATATAAAAAATAAGAAAAAAAAAATCCATCCATAACAACTGATCAATGATATGAATATTTCATGAAAATTTTCCAAGGTAATTTTTAAATTATTTTTTTCCAATAATATTTTAGAAATTTTATGATTTTAAAGAAGTTATTTTATGTGAAAAGATTATTTTTTCTAGAAATATTCTAAGTGATATTTTAAAAGAATTTTCATATAAAATGACATACTTTGATGATAATTAAGATTTAATATGGATTTTATCCAATTATATCATCATTATTCTTTCTCTATATGATTTATTATTATGATGAAAATATTTTTATAAAACCCCTTTATTTCCCACTGCTTATGCTACGATGAAATGTTGAAAGGCTTATGAAACCCATTTCATTTCCATTATTCATGCTATTATGAATGTTTTATGATATTATAGAACACATATATATGATTTTAAATATTTTATGGGTTGGACTAGAATTATATAGACCTCTAATTCATTTAATAAAGATAGATATCTCATTGGATAGTAAGGACTGGAATGGGGAGTGAACCTAGTTCAATAAAAGACTTTGCTCGCTATGATAGTCTTAGGTGTGAACCTTGAAAAATGATATGGTAGAATTGGGAGTAATACTAATACACTATTATAGTCTTCTAAATGATCCATGACTAAGTAAATTATTTTATACGATTATGTGTATGCCAAAAATTTATATCTTACATATATTATATGATCTCATGGCTCATGTTGTTTGTTTCTTTTATGATCCATGTCTTATAAACTGCTAATATTTTTTCCATTATTCAAGATTATGACCTATGATATGATGGGTATAGTTTTAAAAAGTTTATATCATGTTATTATACTCTTATTATCATATTATTATTTAGTGATCATTGATATCTCCCTTGTTTACCCTTTTTGAACACCTGAGATATGCCTTTCTTATGTTTCCTTTACCAAGGTTTGTTATGAGTATGATATGTTTTAGATGGTTCTAGTTATGAAGAATATAGTGGAAGATGATGTAGATGTTGTACCCCTATCTCTTGGATTTTAATGATCACAATCACTCTCATCGTGTTCTAACTTGTTTTCAAGTGTTTTGATGCTAGGAAAAAGGTTGCCCAGGAGTTGGCCCAAGAAGGTTGATAGTGGACTCTCTGAGTCCACCGGCCAACCGGTGGATTCCCACCGGCCAGCCGGTGGTCTCTGGCAGAAGCATTTCTTTCTTCCAGATCCACCGGTCAGCCGGTGCTAGAGCACCGGCCAGCCGGTATGGGCACCGGCCAACCGGTTCTTGACCACCGGCCAGCCGGAGGACCCAGACAGTAGGATTGCCCACTGCCTGGTGACACCAGCCAACCGGTGGATGACCACCGACCAGCCGGTGGAACCCAGACAGAAAGCCTGCTCTGTCTGGACCACCGGCCAGCCGGTGGACCACCAGCCAGCCGGTGAGACACCAGCGGCCAGCCGGTGTGCCCAGTCAAACTAGCCGTTGGGCTTTGACCAGACTTGTACTTTTGACCCCCAACGGCTCCGGAAGCCCTCCAACAGCCATATTGAAGTGTTTATGGGTATTTCGCCTATAAATAAGAAACCATGGATGCCGGGAACACAACCGAAACATATTTTGATGTCTTGACACTCTAACGACAAATCTCCAAGGCCTCTTGTGATCCATTTCCATCCTTGAAGCTTGAGCTCCCTCTCCATCAGCTTCTCTCACACTTTTGGCGCTCAAGGCTTCCGTGTGTTTGTATTATTTTTGTTTAGTTCTTCATTGGGTTTGGATTAAAACAAACCTCTCATTTCCATTCTTTCTTTCAATTGGGTTTCTTGCTACAACCATAATAAAAAAGAAAGCTGTACGAAGGTGTTCTAGCCTACCTTAAAACGGCTAGTGGGTTTCTTTCTACAACCATTAAAAAGCAAGCTGACGTATAAATCTCTCAACGGTTCTTGTTGGGAGCGGAGACATAGGCTTGGGAATTAAGCCTAACTTCTTTATCAAATTGTGTCTTGCCTTTTTTATTTCCACTGCATTGATAAGTGTTTTAAATTGTTAATTATTTTTGAAAAGTCAATTCAACCCCCCCCCTCCCCTCTTTCCATCCTCTACGACCCAACATTTGGTATCAGAGGAGGCATTTGTGTAATACCTTAACCGGTTACAAACTTAAGATCCTTAGTGATGGCTAATTCCTCGCATGCTCCCGAATGGTATTCTATGACTCGGGCTCCATTTTTTGATGGAACCGATTACACTTATTGGAAAACTCGCATGATTACTTTTCTTAGAAGCATTGGTTATCCTATCTATAGGATTGTAATGCAAGGCTATACTTTATCTAACAAGGATGAGTCCAAATGGACCCCCGAAGACATTGCCAATTTTGAGCTTGATGGAAAAGCCATGAATGCTCTTCATTGTGGGCTAGACCGTAATGAATTCAACCGTGTTTCTACTTGCTCCTCTTCTTATGAAATTTGGAAACTTTTAGAAGTAACCCATGAGGGCACTAACAAAGTCAAAGACACTATATTAGACATGTATCTCCAAGATTTTGAAAGTTTCACCATTCACCCACACAAATCAATTACTGAAATGTTTACTCATTTTACTGACGTTTTCAATGGAATAAAATCTCTTGGTGAAGATGTTTCTGCAGAAATGATGGTCAAGAAGATTCTTTGGGTCCTACCAAGCTCATGGGCACCAAAGGTGACCGCAATTCAAGAAGCAAAAGATGTCAAGAAAATGCCGGTTGAAGAGCTCATTGGATCACTCATGACCTACGAGATCACCATGAAGAGGCAAGACGATAAAGAAGGTAAAAACTTCAAGGAGAAAAAGAACATTGCTTTCAAAGCAAAGGAATAAAGTTCCTCTGCTGATAGCGAATCCGAGATTGCTCAACTAGCAAGAAAAATGAGCAAATTCATGAAGAAAAAGAAGAACTTTCGAAGGGCACGAAAGGAAGAGCCCAAAGAGGAGAATGAAGTTACATGCTTTGAATGTGGAAAGAAAGGCCACATCAAACCGGAGTGCTCCATTTTCAAGAAAAGGGTAAAAGAAAAGAAAAACAAGAAGGCCTTCAAATCATCCACATGGAGTGCAAGTGATGACTCCATGTCTTCAAGCGACTCAAGCGATGAAGGTGAACAATGCCTAATGGAATTTGATGAGGTATCTTCTTCCGACTCATCTTCCTCATCTTCCTCTTTCAATAATGACATGTCCTATGAAGATCTCCAAAATGAGAGAGATCAATTAGAGGAAGGTTTTCACGAACTTACCTCTAAATTTATGGCCTTGAAAAAGAAAAATAAAATTCTCATTTCTGAAAAAGAACAACTTCTCAAAAAGAATGAGGAACTTACCCTTAAGATCCAAGATATTCCAAATGTTGATTCTTTGAATTCAACTATTAAATATCTAAGGGAGTCTCTTGCCAAGTTCACCCAAGGTGAACAAAATTTGACCAAATTACTAGGTTCTCAGCATTCGACTAGAACAACACATGGACTTGGCTTTAACAAACAAGCCACTTCTTCTAGAGAACCCACTACTTTTGTAAGGGGGATCTCTCAATATAAATTTTGTAATTATTGTAAAAAGACCGGGCACATGATTTATGAATGTGATTGTAAAAATGCAAGGTATGGAAGCCCCAAAACCATTACCTACTCGGATGAGTATTTTAGATGGCAACCCTCTAGAAAAATATGGGTTCAAAAGTCTCTTTTAGCTAATCTTTCCGGACCCAAACTTATATGGGTACCAAAATCTATTCTCTCTTGATTTTGTAGGATAAACTCCAAAGAAGTAGGACTTCGAAAGCCTCGTGGTATCTTGACAGCGGATGCTCGAGGCACATGTGTGGCGATCCCTACGAGTTCAGCTCCCTTGAAGAATTCAATGGAGGATACGTCACCTTCGGTGAAAATTCAAAAAGAAAGATCGTCGGAATAGGTACCATTGGATTTGGTAGCACCTCTTTAATTAAAGATGTTTTATTTGTTAAAGGTTTAAAACATAATCTAATTAGCATTAGTCAACTTTGTGATAATGGTTTTTCGGTGAATTTTCAAAATGATTTATGCAATGTGTTTGATTTTCAAAAAAAATTGATATTTTCTGCTTCCCATTTTCAAAATGTTTACATTATTGATTTAAAGTCTTTAGCTAGCCAAAATGTTAAATGTTTAAGTGCTCTTAACAATGAGTCTTGGCTTTGGCATAGAAGGTTGGGGCATTGTAGCTCTCATTCACTTCTAAAGCTTAATAAGAACAAGCTCATCCGTGACCTTCCTAAACTTAAGTTTAAGAAAGATTTGATTTTTGAGCCATGCCAACTTGGCAAGCAACACAAGTCTTCTTTAAAATCTAAGAAGGAAGTGTCCACTTCAAAATCTCTTGAGCTCGTACATCTTGATCTTTTTGGTCCTACCCCTGTAGCAAGTCTAGGTGGAAAATCCTATACCTTTGTCCTAGTAGATGACTTTTCTCGTTTCACTTGGGTTTTCTTTTTAGCTCATAAAAATGATGCTTGTAGAACCTTTTTGAAATTCTCTAGGAAAGTAGAAAACAAAAAAGGATATAAAATTATATCGCTCCGTAGTGACCATGGAGGTGAATTCGAGAACAAAGAATTCGATGAATTGTGTTCCTCTCAAGGATACAATCACACCTTCTCTGCCCCTAGGAATCCACAACAAAATGGAGTGGTTGAAAGGAGAAACCGAACTCTCCAAGAAATTGCTCGAACCCTCCTTAGTGAATTCAACCTCCCTCAATTTTTTCTGGGCCGAGGTAGTTAACACTGCTTGTTATACTATCAATAGAGTCCTTGTAAGACCCCTTCTTAAGAAAACCCCCTATGAACTTTGGAAAGGCAAATTGCCCAAAGTTGGTTATTTTAAAGTGTTTAATTGTAAATGCTTTATCCTTAACACAAAAGGTAACCTTGGGAAATTTGATGTCAAATCAGATGAAGGTATTTTTCTTGGGTACTCCAACTCAAGCAAAGCCTATCGTGTCTTCAACAAACGTTCAAAAACCATCGAAGAATCATCTCATGTCAAGTTTGATGAAAATCTTCCAAAACCCCATCCGGTCATTGAAGATGTTGAAGATAAGCTTGATAAACTTGAATTAAATGATTCCTCTTCTCCTCTCAAGGAGGATGATGATCATGAACCTTCTTCACCTTCTTTTCCTTCCACCTTACCTAAGGTTTGGAAACCTTATAGAGACCATCCATTAGAAAATTTTATAGGTGATCTTCAAGCCGGTACTCGAACTAGAAGATCAATCCTCAACGAGGTTGAACATCAAGCCTTCATTTCTCACCTAGAGCCTCAAACCATTAATGATGCCATTAATGATGAGAATTGGGTTCTTGCAATGCAAGATGAACTAAATAAATTCTCTAGAAATGATGTTTGGACTCTAGTTGAAAGACCCAATAATCATCCAATTATTGGCACTAAATGGGTTTTTAGGAACGAACTTGATGATCAAGGAAATATAGCCCGGAACAAGGCTCGCCTAGTAGCTAAGGGCTATAATCAAGAAGAAGGAATTGATTATGGTAAAACCTTTGCGCCCGTTGCTAGATTGGAATCCATTAGGATCTTGTTGTCTTTCGCCGCCCATTTAAATTTCAAACTTTTTCAAATGGATGTTAAAAGCACCTTTTTAAATGGTTTTATTTCAGAAAAAATCTTTGTTGAACAACCTCCCGGTTTTGAAGATCCAAAATTTCCAAATCATGTTTTTAAATTAACCAAGGCTCTATATGGCTTAAAGCAAGCCCCTCGGGCTTGGTATAAGCGGTTAACAAAATTCCTTTTAGAAAATGATTTTAAAATGGGTCAAGCTGATTGTACCCTCTTTTTAAAACACACTTCAAAAGATATTTTAATCGTCCAAATCTACGTCGATGGCGTTATCTTTGGTTATACCAAAGAATCACTTTGTACTGATTTTTCAAATTTAATGAGAAAAGAATTTGAAATGAGCTTTATGGGGGAATTGAAATTTTTTCTCGGTTTTCAAATCTTTCAAAATTCAAAAGGTATTTTTCTAAGCCAAGGAAAATACACAAACGAGCTCTTAAGTCGTTTTGGTATGGATCAAGTAAAGGAAATTAGTACCCCCATGAGTACTTCCTGTAAGCTTACGTTAGATGAAGTCGGGAAACCGGTTGATAACAAGCTTAATAGGAGTATGATCGGGAGTCCACTTTACCTAACTGCGACCCGTCCTGACATCATGTTCAGTGTTTGACTTTGTGCTCGTTTTCAAGCCAATCCCAAAGAATCTCATTTTAAATCGGTCAAAAAGATTTTTAGGTATTTAAGAGGATACAAAAACATTGGTTTATTTTATCCTTCTAATACTTATTTCAAACTTTCTTTATATTCGGATGCTGATTTTGGCGGATGTCAATTAGATCGAAAGAGTACTAGTGGAACCTGTCATCTGCTAGGAAATTCCCTTGTATCGTGGAGTAGCAAGAAGCAAAACTGTGTTGCTCTTTCTACTGCCGAGGCCGAGTACGTAGCCGCTGGGAATTGTTGTGCCCAAATTATTTGGATGCAGCACACTCTCTTGGATTATGGCCTTTCCTACGATCATGTCCCTATTCGGTGTGACAACACTAGTGCCATTAGTATTTCTAAGAATCCAATACAACACTCTAGAACAAAGAATATAGACTTAAGGAATCATTTCCTTCGTGGCCATTTTCAAAAAGGGGATATCACTTTGGACTTCATTTCTACTGATTTTCAATTAGCTGATATTTTTACCAAACCGCTCCCGGTTGAACGTTTTAATTTTATTAAGGGGGAGTTAGGAATGATTCGTCAATGAGCACTATTAAATATTTAACTCTTTTTTATTTTAATTATTTTTTTGTTTATCTAATTTCTTCTCATTTCTTTTCTTTTTTCCTCCTATTTTGATAATCCCAAAGGGGGAGAAATTTCTCTGTTTACTAGTTTCATATTTCAATTTATTAAAGTGCTCTTTTTAAAAGTTCAATTTTTTTTAAACCGTCAAGTTATTGATTTTGTTCCTTTTTTTTAAAAAAAAATGACCTATGGTTACAATTTCAAAATGACTCATTCTCTTTAGATTAAGATCATTTTCAATACATGGTACATCTCTTTTTTTTTTTTTGAAATGATCTCTAATATATTTTTATGTCCAAAATTGTTTATTTAAGTTTTCAATTGGAATATCCTTTTTAAAGCTTTCTCTTTTGTGATTATGATCATCAAAATAGGGGGAGATTGTTGTACCCCTCTCTCTTGGATTTTAATGATCACAATCACTCTCATCGTGTTCTAACTTGTTTTCAAGTGTTTTGATGCTAGGAAAAAGGTTGCCCAGGAGTTGGCCCAAGAAGGTTGATAGTGGACTCTCTGAGTCCACCGGCCAACCAGTGGACTCCCACCGGCCAGCCGGTGGTCTCTGGCAGAAGCATTGCTTTCTGCCAGATCCACCGGTCAGCCGGTGCTAGAGCACCGGCCAACTGGTTCTTGACCACCGGCCAGCCGGAGGACCCAGGCAGTAGGCTTGCCCACTGCCTGGTGACACCGGCCAACTGGTGGATGACCACCGGCCAGCCGGTGGAACCCAGACAGAAAGCCTGCTCTGTCTGGACCACCAGCCAGCCGGTGAGACACCAGCGGCCAGCCGGTGTGCCCAGTCAAACTAGCCATTGGGCTTTGACCAGACTTGTACTTTTGACCCCCAACGGCTCCGGAAGCCCTCCAACGGCCATATTGAAGTGTTTATGGGTATTTCTCCTATAAATAAGAAACCATGGATGCCGGGAACACAACCGAAACATATTTTGATGTCTTGACACTCTAACGACAAATCTCCAAGGCCTCTTGTGATCCATTGCCATCCTTGAAGCTTGAGCTCCCTCTCCATCAGCTGCTCTCACACTTTTGGTGCTCAAGGCTTCCGTGTGTTTGTATTATTTGTGTTTAGTTCTTCATTGGGTTTGGATTAAAACAAACCTCTCATTTCCATTCTTTCTTTCAATTGGGTTTCTTGCTAAAACCATAATAAAAATAGCAAGATGTACGAAGGTGTTCTAGCCTACCTTAAAATGGCTAGTGAGTTTCTTGCTACAACCATTAAAAAGAAAGCTCACGTATAAATCTCTCAACGGTTCTTGTTGGGAGCGGAGACGTAGGCTTGGGAATTAAGCCGAACTTCGTTATCAAATTGTGTCTTGCCTTTTTTATTTCCGCTGCATTGATAAGTGTTTTAAATTGTTAATTATTTTTGAAAAGGCAATTCACCCCCCCCCCTCTTGCCATCCTCTACGACCCAACAGTAGATATATTATGAAAATGTTTTTTTAGGTATCCTAGTTTCTAAAGACACTAAATCTATATGATTTTTTAATGGATCATAATGTTATGCCACTAGTAGAAAAATTATCTTTAACATCATCATTTTAACGTCGGTTCTTAAAAATTGATGTTAAAACTATCTTTTTGGCATAATGTTTTTTAAATAACTAATTTTAAAAATAATATAAAAGTTTTATATAATTTATCAAGCTTCAATTTTATAGGTTGTGGTGCTAAAATGGACCTACGGATTAAAATTTATAGACTCCGGAAGTTGAACATTATAAGACATGATTTTTAACATCTATTTTTTTAGTAAATGACATTAAAAATGATTTTCTGGAATTCATTTTAAAAAAAACTGATGTTAAAAATAAAATCTATGTTATAGATAAATTCTCAAGATTATATTTCAATGTTCAGGGAGCTAAAATAAACTTACTGATCAAAAGATATGGACATCAGAAGTTGAAAATTATAAGACTTTATTTTTAACGTCGGTTTTTTTAGTAACTAACGTTAAAACTTACATTTTGGTGTTGGTTTTTCTAATAATTGATTTTAAAAAGAAAATCCAAGTTTTATCTCATTTCTCAAGCTTCGATTTTACTAGTTGTGGAGCTAAAATGGACTTACGGATCAAAATTTATGAACGTTGGGAGTTGAACATCATAAGACTTGACTTTTAATGTTGGTTTTTTCGTAACTGACAATGAAAGTCAAAGTTTGGTGTTAGTTTTTAAAATAACTGACATGAAAAGTCACTTTTTGGTGTCAGGCTTTTCAATAATTGACATTAAAACTCCAACATGAGAATTTTTTTACATTAGTTATATATTTACCCAACGTTAAAATTAAATTTCAAATACGTGGGTTTGGTATTTCAATTTTTTCACAACACACATTTCTATTTTCAAAATCCTGCCTTAATTTTAATGCCTCACTTCCCTAAATATTTTCATTTATAATATATACATCCTCATTCTCTTTCTTTCAACATTTTGGACATATTTTATACAATCAAAATTTCAATAATTCTCCAATCAATGATTTGTACACGGTATGTATTCTCATCATTTAATTTCATCATTATTATTTTTATCATTAAAAATATTGATAATTTTTATTATGATGATGAATAATTATTCTGATCGACATATAAAGATAAAAAATCCATATAATATTCATCAATTGAGGCGCACAATTCTTTATCTGTCACTGTCTTTATTACCAAGTGAGTTTTTCCTTAAAAGGATGTGAAATAACAAAAAACAACATATCGATTCAAAGGAAAAAAATAAAATAATTAAAATTATGTTGAATCATTAATTTTATTATTATTATTTTGTCATTTGGTATATAATTATTTGTTCATGGTTCTCATGTTTTCATTGAAGTGAGTTTTATTTATTGAAACTTAAAGAGGTAAAACTTACGACGACCATAACTTTTGATCCGTAAGTCCATTTTAGCTCCATGACCATTCAAATAGAAGAAAGGGAAACATACTATATTATAAAACTAATAATTTCAATGTTTTAAAATTGTATTCGGAAAAAATTTATGTGCTTTGTTTTTTAAAACACACTTTTCACGTCAGTTTTTATAAAACAAATGACGTTAAAAACCATGTAGAATCAAAATTTAGACATCAGTTTTCTAAACAACTGATGTTGGAAGGTCATTATTTTAATTTTTAGCATTGGTTTATAAAAAATAACATCTAAGACCAATATATCCTAACATTATGAATTAGTTTTTATAAAAATAGATGCTGACGACCGACGGGGCCTGACTTTTGATGTCGATTTATATGAAAATTGACGCAGAAGACCCCCGGGGGCCAAGTTTCAACATTTTTTGTAAAAACCAACATTAATAAATGACTATAACCCTATTTTTAATTTATATTAAGACTTTGATATATAAAAATTGATGTTGAAACCTTAATTTTTAAGGTCTCATTTATAAACACTAGTTAAAAACCGATGTCAAAATGTATAAAACAATAGACATGGAAAAACATTTTTCCAATAGTGTGGATTGAATATTATTAACATATGATATAATATATATGAATGAAATTATAGGTCACTATAAGATGTGTATTTTATTTTTACTTTAATAAATTCCCTATATGTTCACCCATGCAACACACCTATCTTAGTGTGTACCATGCATGAATTATCACATGATAAACACCTTGTAAAACTAGCTACAAATTATGTATTCCATTTTTGGAAACTCAAAAAACTATCATAGTGACTCAAAGTGTATTCTAAAAGTAATACTTCATGTTACACAACATTTACACCAACTACACTCTATATAATAACATCAGAACCATGTTTATCTGCTGACAGTTAATACACAACATGTCAATATTGAGTTATATGACATCTACACCATCCACATGATATGTAACAATGTATATCTATATTCTAGAAGGAAGTAAACATGCAGTGTGTGATTAAATATTCTTTATATTTATACCCAAATGGTGTTCCATGATTATCAAAGTACACTCATGTGTGGTTGATTGTGGTTAAACAATGTATACTTTTCCATTACACGTTGTGTAGCTATGTAACTTATCAAACATCATTATAACCATTGGATGGGATATCTAATAATTATTTATCTATTCATGACTTGTTTTAGGTCATAATTTTTTTAATAATAATGTTATCTTTATTTTTTATTAAATAAAAAAACTATAAATTAATACTATCAAAAAAATCAATAAAGGATCAATAAATAATAAATAAATATAAATTAATATGTGACTACTTTGATCAAACTTGAAGGTTATATGACATCGAAAAAGTATTTGGGACCATTCCCAACAATATTTTTCATTAGTTTATTTGGCTAAAATCCTCAAAACTTAATGAAGAAACTTCAAGATATCTATATAGGGGATCCTTTCACATATAATTTATAATAAATTTATAATAAGAATTAAATCATCTTGATAATCCTTTCATAAATCTTTATCAATCTGGTTATAACTATTATTATATCATCATTGTATTTAAGAATCCAAATTATAATTCCTCTGGTGACATCCACATGTGATCTATAAATCTTGGAATGTCACAATTGGTATCTCAGGTTCTCTTAAAGATGTAACAAATTCCTTGCATCATTCACATTTGATTAAAATTATAATTCTCTTATGAATAAATAATTATTCATTTAATCTCTCATTATTGAGATAGAGGAGAAGGATTTCCACTTGTTCCTAATAGAGTTATTGAGATGTTCCCTTTAGGGTTTAGAGAGATTTTATTAGAATAATACATTTTTCATACAATTCCCACACACCTATAAAATGTTATAATTCAAATTAAATACTTAGGTTTGATAATTATTAATTTCACAGAGTCCCTTAAATATTTTTTTATACTAAATAAACTACATGTAAAATAATTATATTATTATTATATTCCCTGTCATGTGATAACTCACCAATATTTAAATATCATTTGTTAAATAAGTAAATCTATATTTATTTAAAAATTATTAAATAAAAAATATCCTTTCTATCAGGTCCTCAACTCACCCTGTTAATCCCCTTGATATTTACTAAGAAAAGAGAAATATATATTTGTTTAAATTAATAAATATATTTATTTTATTTTTTCAATAATTAAAATATATATTATATTCTCTAACATAAGAATAAATATTTATTTAATAATAAACTCACATATATTCCTAACTCGAATAATTAGTGATTGAATATATATGATCAACTAAACTTAAATAATTATTATTCCATAAACTAAGAATAATATTATTCTTAATATTAAATTCAAATAGAATTTAACTGAGATTATTGATGCACAACATGTGACAAAATAGGACTCCTTCTCCATGGCATTTGGATAACTGGCCTATATTCCAAGATTGACATCTAGGAAAATGCAAATGCACTTATAGAGAAATGCATTAATGTAATAATTAAAATAACATCATATGAATTATTTTTTGTGTAAAATAATCCCATTATCTTGGTATCTCATTAACCAAGTTTTATAATTGTGTCATCAATATATATGCTCATATATATATTTCTTTGATTTCCTGAAAATAAACTCATCGATAAACCACTATGGTCATGGTATTAATTAGAGATTTCAATTTTAATTAAAGGGCCCAATATTTCTTCTTCCATTAACATGGAAAGGATAAATCCTTTGTTTATTTATTAAAATAATATTATATTACTTATGACAAACACAACATATCCTACTTCACTATGATCATATTCCATCCCATTTTTTGATAATACATCAATGTACATGATTCATGATATAATGAATAATAATACTAAGTCTAAGGAGAAATACACAAATTTTCTGATGAAACTAAACAAAGAAACTTATATTATTTATAATCACTATTAGTGGGTCTGACCTCATAAACCCCATTCTTGAATATTAAAAATTGTGAAACATTATGATAATAATCCTTGTTTTCTTACAAGAACCACGAACCTAATAGTCAAATCATCATCTATGTCCTATTAGTTGATTTAATCTATAAAATACAACATAATTTGAAGAATATTTTCATATTACTTCAAAGTTTTAATTAAAGTTGGAAACTGTTATAACCCTTCAATGAAACAAATACTTTTAGAAAATCATCAAATTAATGTTACATTGAAGAACAATCATCATGTGATAATATATTTATTAATATTATGATAATCAAAAGTATAATGTTAGTTGGATCCATGTAACCAAATCCAAAAAAACTCTAGTTTATGAAAATTAGTTTCTAGCTGGGGTGCTGATCATCGATAGGGTATTGAAATACTCTCACTCTATAGGTTTCATTATGGAACATATGATGATGATTTTTATTTGTGATCAGGGTAAAGAAGTCCCTCCAATCATGGGATTTATAAATAGTTAGAGAATAGACTTTGTGTGGTTTTGTTTTGGGGTTTATATTGATAGACTAGATTATGGAATAAGGTTTATCCTTAGCATTCTCTATGGGATTTCTCACTTATAGAGACTTCCCTCTTACCCATTAGAAAGTGTTTTGAATTTTTTTTATATAATGTTTTTGTTTATTTTTCATGTTTTTTGATTTTATGGTTGGAATTTTACCATGACTATATGCTATACATGTATATATAGTTTCCTTAATTTCTATGTCCACATAACTAGACAAATATGTGCCTCTTAGAAAGATAGCTACATTAAGGTTCTTACACAATATGTTCCCAATGGTATTCCAACGATATGGAAATAATTTTATACCAATTATTATGAATTTATATAGGTAAAACATCTCATGTATTAGTGTTAATCATCCCTCAATATTTATGATAACTTTGGTTAATCTAGAGGTATACATAAGGCGTTAAAATGGTGTGATCAGGGAACTATTTGGGTATTTGGATCACAATGGATAAAATAATAAATCATGAACGTTTTTTCAATAATTATGATTAAAAGGTGTAAGAATACTTTTTTTATAGGCATCAACAACAAATATATCCTTATTAATTTGATAGAGATGATGTTGAATTGGTTTGATCGATTACTATAAGGTCTAGGTATGTAAAATATTTAAGTAATGGGAATAAAAAAGATATGGTCCAACAGTATTAAGTGACAAATAAATATTACATTTTATTCATCCATTAATTAATAATCAAGTTGAGGTATTGATAAACAATGTTTATTATAGTTGGTGTGGTAGATGAGTGGTTAACACACCCCATAAGCCTGTATGAAACCCATGATCAAATCCCAATGGAAGAATATTTCCAAGTTACTATAAAATTACTATAGAATTAATATATCTTATATTTTACTAGTATTGTATTAGCCATAACTATTCATCTATGTTGGAATTCGGGCCACCGGTTTGGGCCTATGGGCCATAGAGGCTTCTGGTCACCCAAGGCCTTCAGGCCACTGGGCCTTTGGGCCACCTCCAGTCTTCGGGGCATGGTATTTAGGGCCACATAATACCATGGAGTATCATAAGAAGACCACACATTGCTGGTCCCAGAAGAGGATTCAGATCAAGTGACAACCACTATAGTAGAGCTAATATGATTGGAATTAAATAGAGGGTATGTCAATCTCTATTAGTACTAGGCACCATGAATATATGCATATGTAAATTATAGATAATCATCAATGTGAGGTGTTAATCTAGGAGTATTTAATGATGTAGATTCTGGGGGGTGGCATTTCAAGTGTAGTTTGGTTGGGCCTTCAGTTCATGTATTGGGCATTATGCCTATGGGCCTTCCAGTCATGGACAGATACTTGTACTACTAGGCCTATAGGTCATGTAAAAATTACCTATATATCTAGTTAAAAATGGGATTATCCAAAAGAAATAAAAATTCAAGGTCATTGGTCCATTCAGGTAGAAAAAATGTTTATTATAGAAACTAGTTCATATAAATGGATATTTATAGAAATTATCACACATCAATGATTTTTCAAGTTGAATTAATGAGTGAGAGTGAGGTAATGATGTATCATGAGTGGATTCATTCCATAAATTATTAATTGGTTCATATTTAGATGAAAAAAACTATAATGTTGGTTCCTTAGCTGATAAAAAAATAATGCACTTAGAATGAACTCAATGCTCTAAAATAAGATGGATGAGAAGAGAGTAGTGATGGGGTAAAAAAGGCTTGTATCAAAAGTATATATTTTTTCTAATATATGGTTTTGGAATATTTTGATACTAAGTATTAATGTGACCTTTGGGAGATTTTTGAGACCTATGGAGAGTTTATAATGATATGTTATTGTAGAAGAATCTCATAGGATTTTCTTGTTTTTTAGGATAAGAAGTTTTGGAAAGACCAAGTAGATGTAGTTTTTGTTGTCACAATATTTGTGTCACGACCCGTCCTCGGGGCCCGTGTCGTGAGTACCCCAAGCCCACCTTCCATAGGCTAGGGGTTGGCGACTAGCAGTAAGGTGTAATTCCCGATAAAAAGGAAGGCATTGCCTTTGTAAAGTAAACAAACACCACAAAGCAAGCAAGTAGAAGTAAACACTAAGTAAAAACTGGGTACAACAGTAAGTGCGGAAAAGTAAGTGGGCCAGAATACAAAACCAAAATAAAAGTAAAGTAAAACTAGAAAGGGAAAACAACAACTGAAAGTAAAGCCGTAGCCTCGAGCCATCCACTAGAAGTCCCACCTAAAGGGTGAGTACAGATAGCCTCCACAACTCCTCGGGTCCAGCCGTCCGCTCCGTGTACATCCCGCCCAATGGTCCACCTCCAGGTATCGTCCTACTCCGCAAGCCTCAACCACGATCAGCGTTGTCCGTTGTCTGCAACCAACACAACGTAGTGCGTGCATAGCCCATGTAGGGGTGAGTATATACTACTCAGTAGGGACCCTGAGACCCCCGAAGGTCTCCCAGAATCCACACAAGATAATCCATAAATGAAAGATACAATCATGAAGTAACATCTGACACTACTTAGGTATATGCCCATACATATACCTAAGTCATCAATTCCAGTTCGGCTCCAACATCCGAGCTCAAGTACAACCCAGTCCACACGCGAAATCACAACCCAGTCCACACAGGAAAGCAAAACAGGATTCAGCTCACATAGGTATGCTTCTTCGTATGACGATATAGATGATCAGATATTACCACTGATTCATCTAAGCCGTCAGACCCACAAAGGATCGATAGGTACTAACCCCCGCAATGACCCACAAAGGATATGACCCACACAGGATCGATAGGTAACTAACCCCCGCAATGACCCACAAAGGATCTGACCCACACAGGATTGATAGGTAACTAACCCCCGCAATGACCCACACAGGATCAGACCCCCACAGGATCTGTAGGCGCTGGCCCACACGAAACCGATGAGCGCTGACCCACACAGGATCTGACCCACACAGGATCGGTGGCACTGATCCACGTAGGATCTCTGAGTGTTGTAGTCGTCGCCGTCGAATCCACGGAGGATTTCTGCACAGTCATCATCGTCGTCACAGTCCCAGCCAGCTCTAGGGTTCCCGCACACAGCAAGATCGTCCGGGAGGGTCCGCTCCACAAGCCGAAGGGCTGATACATCAACTGACACAAAGTCCGGATTTGATGTATCCAAAAGTTCTGTATCGTCATCAGGATCTCAATGCGACAGACGGCGCGTCGATCGGACGCCCAGTCTGAGAGTTATTGACTTTTTCGTCCCAGGGGCCCGGTTGGTTTTTAAGTCAAAACCAACCCGACCATACTCCAACTATGTCCAAACCTTAATCAGAGTTATCCAAAAGGTCCGTCTCACATAGAGGAATCCAATAAAGTCGACGGCACGTCAATCGGACGTCCGAAGCTCAAGTTATAAGCGTTTCCGCTCAGAGGGCCCGGTTGGTTTCGTGTACGAACCAACCCGGACGAACCCAAAGTTCTCCTAAACCTTACATTTAATATATCAAAACGACTGTATCGATCCAAGGATCGCTACACAACTGACGGTGCGTCGATCGGAGGCCCGTAGCTCAAGTTATGGGCAACAGACCGAAAGAAGTTCAGTATTATGGGGTTCGGGCCCGGTCCGGTCCGGCCCGAACCGGGTCGACCCGAACTGGGTCCGGGTCTGGCCCACTTGGGCGCGGCCTGGCCCAGCCCGGCGGCTCGGCCTGATGCACTGGCGCTGGCCGAGTGGCCAGGCGGCTGGGTCGGCCGTTACGGCCGAGCGAAGAGGGCGGGGGGCGCGCTGCCCCCGCGTGGAGAAACCGCGGACCCCAAGCGGGGGGGCGCTCCTGCTGGCCAGCCGGGGGTTACGACCCCCGGTGCTTTCCCTTGACCTGCCGGCCCGCGCTAGCCGGCCGGCTGCTACAGCCACGGGACCAGCAAGGGACGGTCCCCCTGCTCCGATGCCGGCAGCCCGGAACCGGCCGCCGGTTCCCCTGCTCCACCGCGGCCCGGAACCGGACGCGGCCTTTGTCCGTCCGGCATGGCTCGACAGCGCCGCGCCCCTCTGTCGCGACCCCGCTCTGACCGTGGTGCTTTTGTGGTTCACTGGCACGGCGCGACGGTGCCACGCCTCTGGTTCGTCTTCAACGGCACGACGCGACGGCGCTGCGCTTCTCCCCCTTTCCTTAAAAATTACCACGCGGTGCTTCGGCACTGCGTTGCCTTGCTCGTGCCGCAACAATATCAAACAACCAAAAGGGAGAGGAGGGTCATCCATGTTCGTGCGGTCCGACCCCCCTCCCGCTATTGTAGTAATAGGTGGCTCCAATAAAATGAAAGAAAGGCAATAGGAGAATTCACGAACAACAGTTAAAATAAATCCCTACCTTGTTGAATTCGATGAGTGAGGATTCGTCGTGGAAATAACCATCGCGGAAGAAGGCGTCGTGGAGGGAGGATCATCGCGTCGCGGAGAAGCATCGTGGAAGAAGCCTCGCGGAAGGAGCGTCATGGAAGAAGCGTCGCTGGCGCCGCGGTACATGGTGTCGCGTAGTCGATCTCCGATGGTTTGGCATTCTTCGTCGGAGGTCGGCGTGTTCTTCGCGTTCTTCGCGTTTTTCGTCGAAGAGGAGGGCTTTTCTCCCAATCCTCTCCACTCAACAAGTTTCGATAGAAATAAAATAAGAGTTGTCTTATTTTATTAATGCACATTCCAACGTTTGAATTTCAAAAGAAATGAAACGATCAATTAATTCAATGAATTAATTGTAACGATTTAACCGCCCAAATTAATGAGGCGTTTCTTAACCAGAATAAACGCACAGTTTGACTTTATTAAAAAGGGGGGTGCGGGTGTGTTACTTAGAAGGAAAGAAATATTGGGGATCGTGTGGGCCCCACCTCACAAATATCCTACCTAGTGGGTAGGATATTGTGGGTCCCACCTTATTCTCTTAACTTAGGTTAAGCCTCTTTAAGTAAAATAAAAATAAATTGTCGCACCACTTTTATTTTATTTCTTAACTTAACCCCAAAAAATTAAAAACCACACTCAAGCAAACGCAACTCCGGAAAAGGGGTTTCTAAAAAATTACCGGCGCTGCAATTCCATCGGTGCCCTCGGAATTCGATTCCGTGCACCGGTTCAAAAGTTAGAAAGAACCGCTCGTTCGTTCACTGAATGTACCCGAGCTAAACTTCGGAAAAAGATTCCAGGCACACCGGGCCTCGGAATTAGGTGCCGTCAGAAACTGCGTTCTTGTAAAATTCCCAAGAAAATTAAGAAAAAAATTTCCTTGATTTTTTCGGGTCTTTACATCACTCCAACCTTAGGTCTTTACGTCCCCGTAAAGATATATCATAAACTAGGGAAACAAATGTGGGTACTGAGCATGCATCTAAGCCTCCCGCTCCCAAGTGCTCTCCTGGAGGTTCCCGTGCTGCCATTTGATGTGCACTAGAGGAATCGACCGTCCACGTAGGACCCGCTCCTGTAGATCCTCAATCTCCACCGAGACCTCCGCAAAAGTCGCCCCATCATCAACGTCCAGCTCCTCATGGTCAATGATATGCATCGGGTCGTGCACGTATCTCCTCAGCTGGGATACGTGGAAGACGTCGTGCACCCGGTGCAACTGAGGTGGTAGAGCCAGGCGATAAGCCACCTCGCCAATCCTGCTGAGGACCTGGAATGGTCCGATGAAGCGTGGAGACAACTTTCCGCCTCGGCCAAATCTCTGTAATCCATGTCGAGGTGAGACCCGCAAGAAGACGTGGTCACCATCCTCGAAATCCAGTGGCCTCTGCATCCTGTCAGCATAAGACTTCTGCCGGCTCTGAGCTGTCCTCATCCACTCCTGGATGACCCAGACCTTCTCTATCATGGCTTGGACCATCTCTGGTCCCACAAGTGCTGACTCCCCTGGGTCTGTCCAGCATAGAGGAGATCTGCAAGGTTGACCATACAACACCTCGTATGGTGCCATCCCGATGGTGGAGTTGTAGCTGTTGTTGTACGAAAACTCCACAAAGGGTAGGTGGACCTCCCAGCTACGACCAAAGTCGAGGACACATGCATGGAGCATGTTCTCGAGAGTCTGAATGGTCTTCTCCATCTGACCATCTGTCTGGGGGTGAAAGGCGGTACTCAGACGTAGCTGCGTCCTGAACGCCTCCTGCAACCCCTTCCAAAGACGGGAATTAAAGAGAGAATCTCAATCGTAGATGATAGATGATGGCCCGCCGTGAAGCCGTACAATCTCCTGAACATAGAGACGTCCCAAGCTCTCTACTGAGCCCTGCCCTCTGATGGGTAAGAACTGAGCCGACATGGTGAGTTGGTCGACAATCACCCAAATGGAGTCGTGACCTCTAGAAGTGCATGGAAGTCCAGTCATGAAGTCTATAGATATGTCGTCCCACTTCTACTCAGGGACCTCCAAGGGCTGTACCAAGCCTTCTGGTACCTGGTGCTCTACCTTCACCTGCTGGCAGGTGAGGCATCGAGAAACGAACTCTGCCACAACCTTCTTCATGCCCGACCACCAGTGCTGTCGTCTGAGATCCTGGTACATCTTCGCTATGCCAGGATGTACCGCCAAAGGGGAAGTGTGAAACTCTCTAATCAACTCCTCCTGTAAAGAAACTGGTACCAAGGTACGTCCTTTGAAAAGGATGTCGTGCTCTCCTCCTATAGAGAAACCATCAGGTGCATGTCCTGAGGATATCTGCGCATGCCGCGTCTCACAATCAGCATCCTCATGTTGTGCCTCTCTGACCCACTGTACTAGTGGAGGAGTGACTGTGAGTGACTGAAGGAAGGCTGTTCCATCTCTATCCACGAAGGATATCTGCAAAGCGGCTAGCTGCTCTGTCGCCTCCCCAAGTAGCTGAATGCTCGTCCTCCTGCTGAGAGCATCGGCTACTACGTTCCCCTTCCCAGGAGTATAGACTATCTCAAAGTCATAGTCCTGGAGTAAATCGAGCCATCAACTCTGTATCAGGTTCAGGTTCTTCGGAGAGAAGATGTACTTGAGACTCTGATGGTCAGAATAGACTGTAAAGTGCTCACCCATCAGATAGTGTCGCCAAATCTTCAGAGAAAAGACCACTGCTACTAACTCCAGGTCATGGGTAGCGTAGTTCTACTCATGTGGCCTCAACTGACGTGATCCATAGGCGATCAATACCCACTCTTTCATCAGGACACATCCGAGTCCGATCCCTGATTCATCGCAGTAGACTACGTACCCTACTCCCTCCTCCAGCAACCTCAAGATAGGTGCACTGTTCAATCTCTGTCTCAGCTCCTGGAAGCTCTGCTGACATCTGTCTGACCACACAAAGGGTTTCCACTTCTTCTTAAAAGTTGAGAGTGGTGCCAAAACTCTGGAAAAGTCTGGCACAAATCTCCGGTAGTATCCAGCTAGTCCCAAGAAACTCCGCACCTCCATCACGCTCCTGGGTGGCTCCCAATCTAGCACTGCTTCGATCTTCGCAGGATCCACCATAACTCCCGCCTCAAAGATGACGTGTCCCAAGAAGTGGACCTCACATATCCATAACTGACACTTAGAGAGCTTTCCATAAAGCTGGTGCTCTCGGAGTGTGTCTAGTACAACCCACAAGTGGTAGGCATGCTCCTCCTTGGTCATCGAGTATATCAAAATGTCGTCGATGAAGACCACGACAAATCGATCGAGTTATGGCTAAAAGATCCTGTTCATGAGGCCCATGAACACTGCTGGAGCATTGGTTATGCCGAATGGCCTAACCAAGAACTCATAATGGCCATACCGATATCTGAAGGTCATCTTCTGCACGTCCTCATCCCGAACTCTGAGCTGATGATAGCCTGACCTGAGGTCTATCTTTGAGAACCACCGTGCTCCCTTGAGCTAATCAAAGAGGTAATCAATCCTCGGTAGCGGATACTTGTTCCTCGCTATCACCTGGTTCAGACGACAATAGTTGACACAAAGTCGCAAGCTCCCGTCCGCCTTCTTGGCGAACAATATCGGGTAAGCCCAGGGTGGAACACAAGGTCGGATGAATCCTTTGCCCTGTATGTCCTCCAACTGTAACCATAGCTCTCGAAGCTCGGCGGGAGCCATCCAATATGCTGGAGTTGATATCGGGGCTGTCCCGGGGTATAGATCAATATAAAAGTCTTCCTCTCTGCAAGGAGGTAGTCCTAGAACATCGTCGGGGAAAACGTCCGCATACTGATCCACCACTACCGGAAAACTAGAACTCTGCACGTCAAATCCTCCTAGGATGAGGCTAACCAACTGATGAGTGATGGGCTATCTTCTCCTCTGCGGGAGTCCATCCTGTGCTGCGAAGACTCCCTTCTCGCCGGTGAAGGTGAACCTGCTCCCGTCGGTGCGTACACATCACACCTTGCGCCTAATACAGTCAATATGAGCATGGACTGTAGATAACTAATCCATGCCCAATATGACGTCGTAAGGCCCCGACGCCGCTACAAGAAGATCCCAGCTGAAGATCTCACCTCCTAGAGTAATATCACACTGCCGGCACCAGTGCGTAATTGTTGAGTCTGCTCTCGTAGGAGTCTCTAGCCGTAAGGATCGAGCCAACGGCTCTGTCGGAATCTCCGAGCTCCGAACAAGGGCAGCGGCTATGAAAGAATGACTCGCTCCTGTGTCTATAAGAACTGCAGAAAGGGTGGAATAGACACAGATAGTACCTCAAATCATCTTGGGCGCACCGTGGTCATAGGCCTCTGCTTCCTGGAGCTGTGCCTGTATCTGCCCACCAACTCCCTGTGGTCGGGGTGGACCTCCTGGTGGTGGTGGTGGTAGAGCCTCAAAGAGTCTCCCACCACCTGCTGCTCGGACAGATCCTCTGCCTCGTCCGCCTACTCCCTGCGGACCACCACAGTCGACCCTCTGCCTCTGCCTGGGTGGCCCCTCAACCGTCTGCTGCTCCTCGGCACGGCGGGTCGGGCAGTCACGAGCCATGTGGTCCTGCCCGCCGCATGCGTAGCACTGTCTGCCTCTCGAAAGACTAGCTCTGCACTGTGTTCCCCGCACTACTGATCCAGTGTTATGAGGTCGTCTGCTTGAGGGTCTGGTCTGCCTGGACCCATGAGTCATCCGTCGACTGCCTACTGCAGAGGACTCTGCTACGTGCCGCCCTGCGGTAGGTCTCACAGCTGATGCAGGCTCTGCAAGGAATCTCTCGATCAGAAGGGCTCGCTCCAGTAGCCCTGCCTGTGTCGAAATGCTGAGGAAGATCAGCGATGCCCTGATCTCCTGCCTCAATCCCTGCTCGAAGGTTCGGGCCCAGAAGAATGGGTCCCGTACCATGTCTGTCGAGTAGCGCGAGAGATCGGTAAATCTCGCCAAGTATTGGGTGACCGTCAAGCTGCCCTTCCGCAGCTATAGAAGCTCCTGGATGCGCACTGTATGGAGGGTGGCTGGGACGAACTCCAAGCGGAAGAGGCTCTCAAATTCCGTCCAGAGGAGAGATGCCTCATCGTGCACCTTGAGCATCAAGCTCCACCATCTGCCTGCTGCCGCGTGTAGGAGGCTCACTGCCAGGATCACCATGAGGTCTGCTGGTGTCCTCACTAACCTGAAAACCCGTAAAACTGCCTCCATCCAATCTTTGGTTTCCTGGGGGTCCGTCTCCTCGCGGAACCTGGGCGGTCGCTGGCGCTGAAACTCGTGCAGTGCACTAAGGCGACGTGCATCGTCAGCGGCTGGGGCTGGTAGCATCGGTGGCTCGGCGGGTAGCAGTACCGCCGGTGCCTCTGCTGTCAAAGGGCCCTGTACCGAGGCCTCGTCACTCGGTGGGCTGTCATCACGCACAACTCTCGGAACCCTAGCTGGCTGCCGTCGTGGGGCCATCCTGAAAATAAACAGATGTGCCACGGTCAAACAATATACCTGGTGAGCTGACACAAAGTAATCATAAGGAAAACTTGTAACACACATGTAAACAATGTTTTCCTGCATTAAGTCGGAAATCAGAAGTCAGGGTCCTGGTGTACGGATACGTCGGCCTCTGCACCAACACTGGACTCCCTGGACTGATAACCACACTTAATACTCTTAACACTATTTCTGCACGTAGAAAAAGATCAGAGTCCTGAGTTCTGTGGTAGAACCGAACTCCTATGATACCAATTTGTCACGACCCGTCCTCGGGGCCCGTGCCGTGACTACCCCAAGCCCGTCTTCCATAGGCCAGGGGCTGGCGACTAGCACCAAGGCGTAATTCCCGATAAAAGGGAAGGAATTTCCTTTGTAAAGTAAACAAACACCACAGAGCAAGCAAGCAGAAGTAAACACTAAGTAAAAACTGGGTACAATAGTAAGTGTGGAAAAGTAAGTGGGCCAGAATACAAACCCAAACGGAAAGTAAAGTAAAACTAGAAAGGGAAAACAACAACTGAAAGTAAAGTCGTAGCCTCGAGCCGTCCACCTCCTGGTACCGTCCTACTCCGCAAGCCTCAACCACGATCAGCGATGTCCGTCATCTGCAACTAACACAACGTAGTGCGGGCATAGCCCGTGCAGGGGTGAGTATATGCTACTCAGTAGGGACCCCGAGACTCCCGAAGGTCTCCCAGAATCCACAAAGGATAATCCAAAAAGGAAAGATACAATCACGAAGTAACACCCGACACTACTTAGGTATATGCCCATACATATACCTAAGTCATCAATTCTAGTTCAGATCCAACATCCGAGCACAAGTACAACCCAGTCCACACAGGAAATCACAACCCAGTCCACACAGGAAAGCAAAACAGGATTCAGCTCACATAGGTATACTTCTTTGTATGACGATAGAGATGATCAGATATTTCCACTGATTCATCTAAGCCATCAGACCCACAAAGGATCAATAGGTACTAACCCCCGGAATGACCCATAAAGGATCTGAACCACACAGGATCAATAGGTAAATAACCCCTGCAATGACCCGCAAAGGATCTGACCCACACAGGATTGATAGGTAACTAACCCCCGCAATGACCCACACAGGATCAGACCCACACAGGATTTGACCCACACAGGATCGGTGGCACTGATCCACGTTGGATCGCTGAGTGCTGTAGTAGTTGCCGTCGAATCCACGTAGGATTTCTGCACAGTCGTCATCGTCGTCGCAGTCGCAACCAGCTCTAGGGTTCCCGCACACAGCAAGCTCGTTCGGGAGGGTCCGCTCCACGAGCCGAAGGGATGATACAACAACTGACACAAAGTCCAGAGTTGATGTATCCAAATGTTCTGTATCGTCATCAGGAACTCAACGTGACAGACGGTGCATCGATTGGACGCCCGGTCTGAGAGTTATTGGTCTTTTCGTCCCAGGGGCCCAGTTGGTTTTTAAGTCAAAACCAACCCGACCGTACTCTAGCTGCATCCAAACCTTGAGCGGAGTAAGACAAAAGGTCCATATCACATAGAGGAATCCAACAAAGTTGACGGCACGTCAATCGGACGTCCGAAGCTCAGGTTATAATCGTTTCCGCTCCGTGGTCCCGGTTGGTTTCGTGTACAAACCAACCCGGCTGAACCCAAAGTTCTACGAAACCCTGCATGTAATATACCGAAACAACCGTCTCTATCCAAGGATCGATACGCAACTGACGGTGCGTCGATCGGAGGCCCGTAGCTCATGTTATGGGAAACAGACCGAAAGAGGTTCAATATTATGGGGTTTGGGCCTGGTCCGGCCCAGCCCGATACCCCCAGGGTCGGCCCGAACCGGGTCGACCCGAACCGGTTCCGAGTCTGACCCGTTTGGGCGTGGCCCGACCCAGTCTGGGTGCGGCCCGGCCCCGCCAGGCGGCTTGGCCCGGCGCGCTAGCGCTGGCCGGGGGGCCAGGCGGCCGGCTCGGCCGTTATGGCCGAGCGAAGAGGGCGGGGGGCACGCTGCCCCCACGTGGAGGAATTGCGGCCCCCAAGCGGGGGGCCGCTCCTGCTGGCCAGCCGGGGGTTACGACCCTCGACGTTTTCCCCTGACCGGCGGCCTGGAACCGGCCGCCGGTTCCCCTGCTCCACCGCGGCCCGGAACTGGCCGTAGCCTTCGTCCGTCCGGCGCGGCGCGACGTCGCCTTGCCCCTCTGTCGTGGCCCCACTCCGGCCGCGGTGCTTTTGTGGTTCACCGACGCCATGCGACGGCGCCACACCTCTTGTTCGTCTTCAACGGCGCGACGCGATGGCGCTGCGCTTCTCCTCCTTTCCTTAACAATTCCCGCGCGGTGCTTCGGCACCGCGTTGCCTTGCTCGTGCCGCAACAATATCAAACAACCAAAAGGGAGAGGAGGGTTGGCCCTGTTCGTGTGGTCCGACCCACTTCCCGTTATTGAGGTAACAGGCAGATCAAATAAAAGAGAAGAAAGGAAATGTGAGAATTCACGAACAACAGTTAAAATAAATCCCTACCTTGTCGAATTCGATGAGCGAGGATTCGTCGCGGAAATAACTGTCGTGGAAGAAGGCGTCGTGGAGGGAGAATCGTCGCGTCGCGGAGAAGCATCGCGGAAGAAGTGTTGCGGAAGGAGCATCGCAGAAGAAGCGTCGCTGGCGTCGCGGTACATGGCGTCGCGTAGTCGATCTCCGATGGTTTGGCGTTCTTAATCGGAGGTCGGCGCGTTCTTCGCGTTCTTCGTTGAAAAAGAAGGCTTTTCTCCCAATCCTCTCCACGAAACAAGTTCCAACAGAAATAAAATAAGAGTTATCTTATTTTATTAACGCACATGCCAACGTTTGAATTTCAAAAGAAACGAAACGAACAATTAATTCAATGAATTAATTGTAACGATTTAACCTCCCAAATTAATGAGGCGTTTCTTAACCAGAATAAACGCACGGTTTGACTTTATTAAAAAGGGGGGTTGCGGGTGCGTTACTTAGAAGGAAAGAAACGGTGGGGCTCATGCGGGACCCACCTCAAAAATATCCTACCAAGTGGGTAGGAGATTGTGGGTCCCACCTTATTCGCTTAACTTAGGTTAAGCTGTTTTAAGTAAAATAAAAATAAATTGTCGCACCACTTTTATTTTATTTCATAACATAACCCCAAAAAATTAAAAACCACACTCGAGCAAACACAACTCTGGAAAAGGTGTTTCTAAACAATTACCGGCACTATTATTCCATCGGTGCCCTCAAAATTCGATTCTGAGCACCGGTTCAAAAGTTAGAAAGACCCGCTCATTCGTTCACTGAACGTACCCGAGCTAAACTTCGGAAAAAGATTCTGGGCACACCGGGCCTCAGAATTAGGTGCCGTCAGAAACTGCGTTCTTGTAAAATTTCCAAGAAAATTAAGAAAAACATTTCCTTGAATTTTTCGGGTCTTTACAATTTGTTTTTTTGGATTTATTATTAATTTGTGTTTTTAGTATAAATTTGAGAGAATATGTTTTTGGATTTGTGTAGGAAACTTTCCTTATGGAGGTTAAGGAATTTTTTGTTAGAAACATTCTTTATGGAGTGTAAGAATGTTTACCTACAAAGAAATATGATGTGTTTTCGGTCTTAAAGTTACTAACATCATGAATTTTATCATGATCGACGAAATTTTTTTATGCTTTTTTATAATGTGAAAAAATTAAAAAGGGGGAGAAGTACAATTTAAGAGAATTAAATGAACAAGTGGAAGTATAAATATTAACCTGGGGTTATCAGACAGACTAAATATATGAAGTTGAATAATGTGACTGAACTGACATAAAAATGTGATTGGATAGACCAAAATCATGTAATTAGATCGAGGTCTGAATAATTTTATTTCTATATGGTGAATTATCTATAAATTTTCCACCTTACAAATATTGAGTTACAATTTCATGATATATAATGATCAGATAAAGAAGTCGGAGAAGTTTTGATCTGTCAAAGGAATATTATGAAGGTACATCAGATGAAGAATGAGAGATTAAAACATTCACTAGACAGAGGATAGATTGACTACGATATCATCCAAAGGAATTATATGTAGAGCACTAAATGGTGATTTCTATGAATTTTCAATGAATATAGTTCCATTATATAGTCACATTAAATATCCAAAAGACAAATATTTTAGATGTTATAAAATGGATAAATGTGTAGGTGCTCTAAGAAAAGAAGGTTTTTCAATGTTTGAGAAAGAGTTGAATGGAATTAGACATATGAACATTGAACTGAGGTATACAATGTTATCGGATGGATGACCCTATGAATATGTACTTCCCTAATCTGCTAAGGCAGAATGATCGAAAGAAGGCAAGTCAAGTCATCAGTTAGATGAATTATATGTAGAGCATCAATCAAAGATAACTACATAGATCCACCAAATAAAGATATGATATGTCATCATACAAAAATTTGTTTTTTACATAATACAATGGTCTATTAACACAGGAAAATAAAATAAAGGTCCAACTTATAAAAAAAGTATCTGTGTTCATAGGACAGAGAATGATGGGGGTGTACTAATAGTTAGAGAAGTCCTAATGAAGGAAAAAGATAGACACACTCTAGAAAGAGGATATCTAAGGATCTTTACATAAACTATATAAATTTCATAACATGATGAAGTTGAATTTATTATTAACAGTTTTTTTATCTAACAAGGTTATGGATGTTTTTAGAAATTCCTTAACACTAAGTTTAAGGAAGTTAGAAGAAAGGGGGATCTTTCAAGAAACTTCATGCATGTTTGAGAATGTTCCAAAAGAGTTGAGAGGCATCATGTAATATTCACTTGAGTAGGAAGTATGAAATTTTAGTATTAAAGGAGTAGGAAAATAATTTTAGGTTTTCACCTATTAAACTGAGAAGAGAACATATATAAATGGGTGAAATAGTATATAAAAAGTGGAGAACAATGTTAATAAATGTGGAGGAGCAAAATTGATGGAAGATTTATGCCTTGAGTTTTTGATTAAGTTATTACATGATTGAAGAAGGTGCACCAGACCAAGTTCCATTAGACGTTGAAGAACAATAGTTAATTTTTTTATTGAGATCCTACTCAGTCAAAGAAGACTCATCGGGTCATGTTTCTTCATATTAATAATGTAACGCCCTGACCCCAGTTACCTAGAGTCGGTGCATTATTACATAACATTGGCATGATCACAAGAAAGATCAAATCTCGAAAGACCAATTGGTTTAGTAGCCTTGTAAACACTAGATATATTCATAAAGTTTTACATCATAAAAATGAAAACTACAACAACATAGTCTCCATAGACCACACTCTTATCCCATCATAATATCCCTGCAGGTCATTCATAATTTAATTCTTCATATCCTGGGAAAAATAAAACATAGAAAAGGGGTGAGCTCAAATTCCCAGTAAGGATAACAATAGAGCGGAAACTTTCATAAATAAGAATAAACATTTAAGGCAATGTATAACTAAAACAAAATCCTTTTAAACTTGAACTTCAACATAGTATGGCAAAAATAAAATGAAATAATTCCATTTACTTATTCACATGGATACTCTACTAATCGAATAATCACATGCAATATCAATAACCACTTTCATAATGAAGGAATGCATAATGCCAGACTGTTATAACCACATAGCCAAGGCCTCGTGCCAATACTACAAATAAGATTTTGTCAAGGCCTTGTGCCAAGACACTAGTTTGTCTCATGAGACCTACTGATGCATCGAGGAGCTATAGCGGGCTCCACCCGTCACTTACTAAGTCCAATGCATTCCCATATGAAAAGGTTTAAACATAACATAAACATTCGTATTAAAACTAGCATACGAAATGTCAACACTTTCTCCATAAACCATGAATGGTATAAAAATAACACATCCACAGTAAAACATATCACAAAACTTTCAATACAATAAAAAATTTTTGTATCATAATAAATCAACTTCAAATAAGCTTAAAATCCATCAAAGGATTTTGACATAGATGAAATCAAAACTATTTGAGAGAAATATCTCTTTTCTCGAAATCATTGAAAAGTCACACATTTATAAAGGAAGTAATTTAAAAGAGATTTTTGAATCAAAGTGTCCCATACCACTTTGAAACTTTTGAAAAGAAATATCATTTCAAATACTTCATGTCCATATAAATAAATCCTTAAAATCATTTTGAAAACATGGACATTAATTAAAAAGATTTAGAAAGATAAATCTTTAAAACATTTAAAATTATGATCTAGATAAAGAGTACCTTTCACAAATTCCTAAAATATTCATTTTGAAATCATTTAAAAGTCACATAATTATAAAATAAAACATTTACATTGAAAATATTCTTATAATATTGTAAGGGAAGCTTTGACGATTTTATAACGGCGGTAAATAGCCGCACCCTCCATATAAGTTAAAAAAACATTCTTACCTTAATCCTGTCGAAATGGTTAAAAAGCACCTTTTTTGGAAAACGATGGAAAGATTACTTTATAAAACTCTTATAAAAAGTCAATAAAGGGTATAAATGACTTTAAAACATATTCTTGTAAATGGTGAAAATGTTTTGAAATACATTTTGAAGAAACATGGATGTGGATGACAAAGAAATCCCAGTAGATTATTACGTATAAACAATCTCAGATAATGGAGAGATTGCGAAATAAACCCTTATCTTGTACTTTTCCTTGATTGAGGGTAGGTTAAACTCCTGTATAATGGTGAAATAATTGTTATTAAATTACACAGGAATCATATACATTCATATGATATCATATATGATCTTTTAACATTGCTTTGTTAATAATATCTTAGAATTATCGTTGTTTCGGGTGTTAAATTACTCGTTTTCTTTTATATGTTTTGTTACGTAAGCCATGTTTTTCATGTATAGGTTGTATCTTATTCATATCCATAATGATATCAAGTTCTTAATCATTATTTTTAAATCAAAAAATGATAATTATACTTGAATGGATACGATGGAGAATGAATCTCATCGCGTTCGTGGAGACGGTAGTCCGTACGTATGCACGAGCGACAATATCATTCTTTTGATATTATAATAATATATAATTGGATGGTATATTATATATAAAGAATCATTATAATGTTATATTTATTGTTTACATGAATTATACATCATTATTATACCCATCCAAATAATAATATTTTAAATAACAATTACACCACGATGTGGAGACGGTAAGCCGTACGTACGCACGTATGGTGACATGTTATTCAAAGGGTGGATAGAATACTGAATATGGTTGTACCATAATTATAATAACATCACAGTATATATAATATACTGGAGTTATTATTTTATAATGGTAATAACAAAGAAAGAAGAAGTGGAACAAGAAAGGAACTTGAAAAGGGGTGGTGAAAACATTACCTCTTCTTCGGGTTCTTCCTTTTAATTTGATCAAAAGGGATCCATAGGTTGGATTTATGATAAAACTAAGGCCTCTAGGTTGTAGTGAGGGAAGTTGAGAGAGTATTTGGGCAGGTTTTGGCCGAACCAAAAGGCTTTTAAGGTGTAAAGAAATGAGAAGGAGGAGTTCCCTTTTATAAGAGGGGTGAGGGGCAGCTTTGGAAAAGCTAGAAATATTGATTTATAATAAATTCATATTCGGTTTCTAATGGCTAAAAAGTTGATTATTTAAGGTTTATGGTGGGTATAGGTCTAAAAACATTCAACCAATAGAATTTAGACAGGTTTGGGTCATTATATTAACCTTATCTTTTTGTTTTAACTCTTAGTTAATTAGTTTGACATTTACCATGTCACTTTGTATTTTTGTATTATATAGTTAATAAACATACTATATACATCCAAGAGACCCCCAAGTGGTCCATTAGTGATACACCTATCATGATATAATTCTCTTGGCCGAACCTTAGATTTTTAATAATTTAATATCAATTAATAATATAATATTTGTTTTAAAAACTCTTTTATGTCAATTTTGACACTATTCAATAGGTGATTTTTGTGAAACTCATAATAGAGTGATTACTTCGAAAAACGTCAATTAAATCAATACTAATATGTGATATTATCCTAGAAAATTAGTTTAATTCATTAAAAGTCTCAAATTATGTTTATTTGGGTATTTATAATATCAATTATTTTAATTTTTCACTATTATGGTAATTAATGCATCATCATTGTGTCATAAATAAATTAAATTATTTAATGTCTAAAAATTATAAATAAAATATCATTATGTATGAAATGTTATTAGCTTTCTAATGAATATTTACAATCGAATTAATCCTATGTATAACCCTATATTAAAAATGTTTTATTAAATAAACTTTGATTTTAAATCTTTTAACTCTTCTTTGAATTAAATAATAATAAATGTCCTAATCTAATCCAAGTGGACCTAAATGATAATATTTTATTCCTAAGGTTGTTTTTGGTCGAGATACACTTGTACAATAGAATTAGGACATGTGTTAGGGTAATATTAATATCATTTTTACCCTTAATTACCATATTTACTTTTAACCGTGGTAAATAAAAGTAAAAAGTTACTATTCACCAAAAATAATTTTCATCTCATTGAACCATATTTTACTTCTTGATATTAACCGTGTCTCTCGGATTTTCAAAATTCCATTCACAGAAGCGGTAAAATTAAGTTTTATGAAAAAAATCAGTTTTTTAACTACCACTTAGTAGTTTCACTATTCATCAAAAATTGAAGTTTTTCAGAACAATGCCAAAATCTCACCCTAAGATATAATTGATATTCTGAATTCAAAAATGATGTCTATTTTACAAAATTCCAAACATATAAGTTGCATCAATTAATTTTATAATTAATTCCCGCTGTCACAACAAATAGCATGTTTTTAAGAAACAATATATATCAAAAGATTGACAATTGTTTAGGTCCAATTTCAAAGTGAAATTAATTCTAATGAACACCATTGGATAAAATGGTAAAAATATATTCTAATTATACTTTAAAACCACTCAATAATATAATTTATCACTATAAATTATTTTGATTAAAAAAGTTGTTTTTAAGTATTTTTCACTATTCATAAAAATTGGAAGTTCTCAGAAAAATACCAAAAAATAATCTTAGGATAATGTTGATATTCCAAATCCAAAAATTAAGTCCATTTTGAAATATAAAATATATATAATTTCAAAAAGTAGGTATTACTATTCATAACGTATAGTTTGATTGGTTGTGGTGTGTGTTAGAACTCGAAGTTGCGTACAACACACGCTACTATATTATACAAAGGAAAGCGTACCGTGGAAGCTTGAGCTGTTTCATTGTAATTTTTTGATGTCCCCATTATAAAAAGTAAATTTTTTAGTCAAATTTAATATATAAAAGTTTAAAATATTGGATTTAAAAAGGATTCACTATTAAAAGTTGGTAAAAGTGCAATACTGAAAATGAATTTGTTCTTACATTATGTATAAGAAACTCATAATATGGATTCTAAAATTATAAGGATTATATAAAATTTAAAATTTAGTTAATACTATTCATAAACTCTTTTGAACAACTTGTTTGGTAAGTCATGGTGTGCTTGAACTCGGTGTGGTGTGTAGTGCAAGTTATTGAATTATTTTGAAGAAATAACACACTATGAAATCTTGGGGTGTTACAAATAAGGAGGTGAATTGGGATAAACTTACTTCATCAAATAGAGAAGAATAAGACAGACACATTAGATGTACATTCATTAAAAAGAGCACACCGTACTGAAGTGTTCTGATAAGAACCATTGGAAAACATAATTGGAAAAAGGGAATACCAGAAGGAGTTGATAAGACAAATATTAATATGGAAGTTTTAGAAAATTTTATATTGATCATATTCGCATCTTCCTAAGATCATAAGGATATTTTAAAACCAATATACTCTTAAGAGATTTATTGAATATTTGGAAGATTATACACAAGTAAAGGTAATCCAACTTTCTTTTGGAAAGATAAGATGTTTCTATAGTGGATCATAAAAAAGAAGGTAATATCTTGTATATGAGGGGTATAACTTGTTACTAAAAAGGATTATTTGTGGGGTTACAACCAGCTATGAAGATAGTGGATACAATTATGAAATTTGGGAAATATAACCAACTATGGTAGAAGATATTATTATTGGGGTATATAACCGAGGTTAGCTGGAGGAATGATTACTTGGGGGATATAACTAGTTTTTACCTAAGAATTTATAATCTTGAAATAAGTTAATAAAAAAATCCACGTTATTAAGAATAACCAATAAGGAAAAGAGTAGGTCTTTGTATCAAACCTTGTAAATATCAGGTGCTCATCCCTCTTTATATTTGTTTCACCTTAAAGGTGAGTTTGTGATTGATATTTGAGTGAATCATAACTATAAAAAAATTAGAGGTTAGTAAAGTTTCTTTACCAAGTCAAGAAACATTCCTATAAAAGAAAAAGTGTTAACCGATTCACCCCTCCCCTTATCAGTGATCCTACATTGATTGAGGGAACATTAATTAGTATCAGAGGTAGGGTTCCCCTTAAAATATTCAACTACAAAGAATAGAGAATATTAATTTAGTGAACAGGAGGGGTGTTCCTATATTTGATGGTAGAAACTATCACAGTTAAAATCATATGATATTACCCTATATTCTATCTTTTGGCCTTAAAGTTATAGATTCTATAATAGTGGGATTTTCTCTTACTAATGAGTTTTCTATGACAACTATTGATAAGAGAAATTTAGACTTTGATGGAAAATCTAATAATTCCATGTTGATGGCTCTCATAGAGAATGTTTATGAAAATATTTGGGGATTTCCAATGCATAAACTAATGTGGGATAATATTAGAATTAGTTATAAAGGGAATGGTAAATTTAAGGAATCTAAAAAACAAATATAGAGAATTAGGATTAAAGATATTAAAATAGATGATGAAGATAATATTTTGGAATACTTTACAAGAGTTAATGGGTTTTTTAATAATATAAGTGGGTTTTATGAGAAGATATAAGATTCCATTATCATTAAGAAACTAATGATAAACTTTCCATATAGATATGATGCCAAAGTTTTAACTTTAGAATATTGAGAACATTAATCTATAGATGAAATTCATAATATTCTTGTGGCATCTGAGATGAGAATAAAAATTCATTAAGAATAAGGCTATGGATGAAATAACTTTCATTGATTTTTAAAGGGTAATATTAGAGATAATGAGTTTTTAGAATAATCAAATGATTCATAGGTATAGGGAAATGATTATGAATTAAATACAATCATCACTCTTCTTTCTACAAGATATAATAAGGTAAAATGGGAAAGTAAACCTTCCATTAAATTTTGGAATTATAATTATAAATATAATTTTTTATGAGATTATTCTAATAATAAGTACAAATACTTTAATTTATAAGAATAAGATAAAAAATACTCAGAAATAGAAGTGGAATAAACATAAGAAAAAATTTCCTAAAAATAAGAAGAAAAGTTCTTTTAGAAGAAGAGATAAAGATGATTATTTTTCCATAAATGTATATGATTATCACATTTAATTATTATCTAGTGTAATAATAATATTTTATTCATAAAATAGTGATGATTATGTTTAAGATAGAACATAATTTGATTTAAATCTTAAAGAAAATTTGGAAGATGATCTTAACCAGCTTACACAACTCAAGAAGCAAAGAAGAAAGTTAAAAAATCATGTTATGTGGAAAACTTTTTAGAATAGTGAGCAAATAAAAAAAGAGTAGATAAACATTAATGTGATTGGAGATCAAAAAATTAATGTTGTTGAGCTTGATAGAAAAATAAAAATTTATGAAGAAACATATGTTGGGAAAGAGAACTTTACAAATATAAAAAAACTTGTTGGGGGGATGTAAGCAGAACAAGTAGAAGTTGGATAAATTTGAGAATATTATTGATGTCATTAATATTTTCATAACATATTATATAATCCCTTTACTGATTTTATATGAAATGTGCATAATTTTCGTAAAATATTAATGTTTAAATATTAAATATAATTTTTGAGAACTATTTGAATTCATCCAGATTCAAGTCTATTTAATGTTTTATTTATAACTCTCAGCATACTTATCAAAATTGCATGTTTCATATTTTTTAGGATTCCTATTTAAATATCCAACATTTTATTAGAAGGTATCTTGGGCCAATTCGTCCATTTGAATGGCTATATAGTCTACGCAAGGAGTCCCACATAATCTATGAAGAAAGTGGATCATCCTTGATAATGGAATTACTGGGATCCTTCCATAAAACCAAATTTGATGATACTCCAGAGTTTTTTCATGATTATCCAAAGGAATCCTGGATAAAAATTTCAAGTCCCAATCCCAAAGACAAGGGTCCCAACTGATTCATTAAAAATCATCCCACCATTCTAGTTGATAATTAAAATCAATACAGTATTAATGATGTTTCTAATAATATAGATATCCATTATAGCTAAGATTTTTCATTGTGAAATCCAGGATATGGGTGTACAAATTTTTTGAAGAAAGTGTTCATATTTTAATGAATCTTCCTATTTATAAACATATTAACATTTCGGACTTCTAAAAAGTCTGGATTGAAATGGACAGATTATAATTATTTACTAAAACCTCCATAACTTTTTTTCACTAAGTATAAATTCCTACAACATTTGAGAGTATATAGAAAACTTTATTATCTAAAACTATGAAGAAGAATATATCTCGATATTCAGCTGTCTGGATGTCCAAATCCTCAAGCCAAGTGGAGGGTTAGTTTTGGAATGCAAACAGTCCACCACCTTGGGCTATAAATACACCCCCTCCTCTCCTTTAAAAAGTTTTGGAAATTCAGAATATAGGATTATAAATTGGAAGGACCAAGGATGAGAAAAAATCCTGGGAGGATATGCCAAACTCATGTTTTCACTTGAGAGACCCTTCCTCCTCTCTTTGATTTCATGTTCTTTCCATTCATTTTGAATTGTAATTTCGCAAGTGTTTGTTTTTGTAATTCTGTTTTAATGCATGTTTATTTCTTAATAATATCTTATTCTCATCTACCTTATGTAGTTTAATATTAATTTTCTTTAAATATTCTAAATCAAATTGAAAATCTTTCTCTTCATTTACTTTCTCATTCAAGAAAAAGAGTGTTTTTGTTATTTCTCTTCATCGCTTGTGTGAGTGTTTGAGGCACAACTCTTTTTTTATCCCATTATTTTTATTCTCTTATTAACCCATCATCATAAAAATGATAAACCATATTTATAATCAACTTAATGGCTGAGTAAATCTACCATTTGGTTGAGTTAAAATTTAGGTATGTTAAGTGATTGACAGTATTTTCTCAATGAGTGTTCTTTAATTTAACATTGTGTATGTTGGACTTAACATGGCATAGATGAATGAAATATTTTGTTTAATGTATGGATTACATGGATTATTGGAACCATAAATACACTACCAAAATCAAGTACTAATTTAAATTATAATCCTAGTTAAGATAAGGCTTGCATTAAAGCCTTAACACTTAGGAATTTTAATCAACGTCAAGTTGTGAGATGAGTGTTAATTTAATGCAATATAAAGAAAGGATCAAGGATATCAAAAGCTTAACTACCTATTGATGAAATCGCCTCAATATTTATCAAATTGTTAAATAAATATTAATCAATCAATCAATTCAATTAAGATCATCAAACAAACCCCCCAATCAAAATACAATCAACTGAAAACAATCGACTATTAAAAAGTATCATCACTGAGGATTCGACCCGAGTGCTTCTATACACATTATCAGAGCACCAGAACCTTGAACAATCAATAGGAAATAATCAGATGTGATTTAAAATTTCACCATTTTTGTGGATGATGCAATTAATTAGTCATTAGTTTTTGGTTATTTAAAAAAACAAAAAAAAATCAAAATTTAAAAAAACACAAAGAAAAAACACCTTCTCATAAAAATCATAAACGAAAAAAGAACAAAGAAAAACCCGTATTCCGCTTTTTTACAAAATCACTCTAAATTCCCCATAGCCTCCAAAATAATCCCTTGGATTTGTTTGACCTTCAAATTTATAAAACACTTCACCAAGTTAGGAGAAACATAAGAGATAATCAACTCATTCCAGAACCTTTCCTTTTCCAACCAATTGAATTAGATATAGAAAATCCCCGGGAAAAAAACCTTAATGATCTTTCTACCCCTGATATGAAATAACAACCCCTTGGTATTAAATATCCAAACATAGTGGATGATGTTGAACTAAAATCGGGTTTGATTCATCTTCTTACTCATTTCCATGGGCTAGCCGGTGAGGATCCACATCTTTATCTTAAAGAGTTCCAAGTGGTGTGCTCTACCATGAATCCTCAAGGGGTTTCTGAGGAATAAATAAAAATTCGAGCATTCCCTTTTTCCTTATCTGACTCTACCATATCATGGTTGCACTAACTCCCTCCTCGTTCTATAACCACATGTAATGATATGAATTTACTTTTCTTAGAGAAATTATTTCCTGCTTCTCGAACTACTTCCATCCGAAATGAAATAAGTGGTATCCATCAATTCCCAAATGAATCACTCCATGAGTACTGGGAGAGTTTAAAAAATATTTTTCAACCTTCCCACACCACAAAATACCTGACCAAATCTTGATCCAATAATTCTCTGAGGAGTTATTGGCTATGGAGAGAACTCAAATTGATGCCCAAGTGGTGGTGCTCCTGTTGATAAAACTCCCGCGGAAGTAAGAGATATCATAAGAAACATGGATGAAAACACACAAAAATTCCATACTCAACCACATGCTCAAGTAAAATAAGCCCAAGTTAGTCAATCGATAGATCCTAACAAGATGACATAGTGGATGAGTAAACTTACATGTCTTTTTCAACAACTAGATGTGGCTACCAAATCCCCAACCTCTTCTTCTCCACAATATCTATTCCCTAGACCTATCAATAACTATGAAATCTATAGCTCCCCATCTCATCCAACTAACACATGTCTACAACATTAAGAGGATAAATCTGATTCATCCAGACCAATGGATCTCAATGCTGCATATGCTCAGCAGAACCCCAACCCTCAACAATTAGGTCAGTTTGTTAGAAACTTTAACCAACCCCATTCTGAGCCCTTCTCTTCAACATATAACCCCAACTTGAGATATGGTAATCCCATTTCTCACCCCCTCAATACCCTAATAAAAACCCAAACCAATTCCAATATGGTCAAGGTGGTGGTAACTTCCATCAACCTTATCCTTTTTTCCCTCAACCTCAAAGTAACAATCCTCCTCCTGGATTCCACTATCCTAGTGAGCCTTCCCAATTCCAAAACCAATACAATCACTTTCCCAAGAACCAAAATCAAGTAAATCCCAATTTGGGGCAAGCCACTTCTACCAAGAAACCTTGGTAAAGTGTAGTAGAAGATCTTGCCTCTTTCAATCATTCTAGACTCAATAACATTGAAACCCAAATTGGTCAACTTTCTTCCCACCTAAGCCAGCAATAATAATAAAATTCTTCCCAACTCCCAGATCAACCATTACCCAACCCCAAGGGTAATGTAAGTTCAATTTCACTTAGATCAGGGAAGAAAATTTCTATGCCTCAAGATGATTCCTCTAACTCCACTTTAAATGTTGACCTAGAAAATGAAAAGAAAAAGAAACTTGGAAAGGAACCTGAAGCCATTCCCTCACCTCCTTCCATTCCACTTTGGAATACAATTACTTTTCTCAAGCTGTTTCTAAGCCAAAGAAATCTTTTGAACCCAATCTTGAAATGATCTACATGTTTAGACGTGTTAAAGTCAACATTCCCCTCTTAGATTCCATAAAACAAATCCCTAAGTATTCCATGTTTCTTAAGTAATTGTGCACCCATAAGAGGCAACTTAGGAGCTTTGAAAATGTTTCCACCCAGTAGTCTATTCCCATAAAGTGAAAATATCTAGGGACCTTTACGGTTCCATTAAAAATTGAAAGTTCCAACTTCTATGATGCACTCATAGACCTAGGAGGCTCAGTTAATGTCAAGCCCAAATACATCTTCTCCAACCTTGGTCTTGGTCCCTTATATCTAATGGATGTTTTCATTCAATTGGCCAATCGAAGCACAGCTAGTCCTGAGGGTATAATTGAGGATGTCCTTGTTCGTGTGAATGATCTTATCTTCACTGCTGATTTCTATGTTCTTGACATGGAAGGTGAGACGAATTTTTCTCAATCTCCCATATTTCTAGTAAGACCATTCCTAATTATAGAAAGAATCAAAATTGATGTCCATTCATGCATCTTATCCATGGAATTTTGTGACCAACTGGTCAAGTTCAACATTTTCCATGCCATGAAATACACATTATAGGATCACTCTGCATTCTCAATCCATGATTCTGAGGACACTTCTGAGTGTCAATTGAACACCATTCCATCATGTTCATCATGTTCTTATGAGAGAGGATCTTGTGAAATCTTCACCATGATTAACCAAGATATAAATAGGGAAGTTGATGTTGACCTCTCATTCATATATTCAATCAATCTAGAGGATCTTGAAAACTATCTTGAATCCCACATCAACTATGATCTCTACCCATACACCTTGGACAGTATTAAAGAAAACGAATCTGATGAAACTGAAATCCCTTCCTCCATTACTGAGTTGTCTAACCTCTAAATGAGAGATTAAAATGATGTAAAACCTCTTCTTGAATACCTAAAATATGAATTACTTTTCATTGATCACTCATATCCTGTCATTATCTCTGCTTCAATTACTAAAACTAAGGAGTCCAAACTTGTTCAGGTGTTAGAGGAAAACAAAAAGGCCTTAGCTTGGTCCCTAGATGACATGCCATGAATCAACCCTGATCTTTGCATGCATCACATCCATCTTGAGGAATCATGAAAACCAATTAGACAACCACAAATAAGGCTCAATCCACTCATAATTGAGGTATTTAGGGAAGAGATCACCAATATTCTTTAATATGGTATTATCTAACCAATTTCTGATAGTGAATGGGTTAGTCCAATTTAATTTATACCTAAGAAGGGTGGGATAACTGTTGTCACAAATGAACATGGAGAGGTATTCACAACTTGAGTGAATAAAAAATGGTGTGTGTGCATTGAATATAGGAAATTAATGTTAAAACAATAAAAGATCACTACCCTCTTAAATTCCTTGATCAGATGCTAGAACGATTAGCCGGGAAGTCACACTATTGATTTCTTGATGGATACACCAGCTACTTCCAAATCCCAATCGTACCTCAGGACCAAAAAAATACTACTTTAACTTGCCCCTTTGGAACATACCCATATAAAAGAATGAAATTTTTCCATTTCAATGCTCCTGTAACATTCCAGAGGTGTATGATGAGTATCTTTTCTAAATTCATTGAACCCTGCATGGAAGTCTTCATGGATGACTTTACCATTTATGGTGAGTCATTTGAATCTTGCTTGAATTCAATATCTCTAGTCCTTCAAAAGTGTATCAAGTGTAACCATGTGTTAAATTTTAAAAAATGTCACTTCATGGTTTCAAATGGGATTATTCTAGGGCACATAGTTTCAAAACAGGGTATTGAAGTCGATCATGCCAAAATTGAGGTGATCCGATCACTTCATGAACCCACCTCTGTTCAAGACATCTGATCATTCATCAGTCATGCTGGTTTCTATCAGGGATTCATCCATAAATTCAGTAGGATTTCCATCCCACTCACTCAATTTCTCCAAAATGATGTCACTTTCCATTTAAATGATGTTTGCAAGAGAGACTTCATTTAACTCAAATCTGCTCTTACATCTACCCCAATAATCCAACCCCCAGATTGGTCCTTACCATTTGAGTTGATGTGTGATTCTTCTGATAGAGTCATTGGGGTTGTTTTGGGTAAAAGAAGAGAAAATATTCCTCATGTTATCTATTATGCCTCAAAAACATTGGATGAAACTAAATATCACTACACTATCACTGAAAAGGAAATTTTAGCAGTTGTTTTTACCTTAGATAAATTCCGGACCTATCTCTTAGGTGCCAAAATCATCATCATATAAGATGGATCTTAATGATTCAAGAGTTTGAACTTGAAATCAAAGATAGACCAGGAAAATAAAACCCTGTGGTTGATCACTTGAGTAGAATTTCTAATTATTCTCATTCAAAAATCATTGATACTAAATTCCCCACTAAGAACCTTTCATCTCTAACTCCAAAAATACCATGGTATGCCCCAATTTTAAATTAATTGGATTCTAGTGTTTTTCCTGATTTTTTTTTCAAAAGATCAAAAAATGAATCTGAAAATTGATTCAATTTTTTTTGGGAAGATAATAAACTTCGGAAAACTAGGGCTGACATGGTAATTCAGAGATGTGTTGATGAAAATGAACATTCTTCCATCTTAAAATTTTGTCACTCAATGCCTGGTGGTGTCCAGTTTGGACCACAAAGGACCTCCTAAAAGGTCTTAAACTCTAGATTCTTCTGGCCTTCACTCTTCAAGGACTCACATGAGTTCTATCAATAATGTCCCTCTTGCTAAAATTTTGGCATAATTTCAATGATAAATGAAATTCCCCAAAAGCCTTTAATTTTTTTGGGAGATCTTCGATGTTTGGGGCATCAATTTCATGAGTCTATTCCCCATTCCAATGGATTCTCATACATTCTTATTATGGTTAATTATATTTCTAGGTGGGTCGAGGAAAAACCCACTAGAGAGGATGATTCACATACTGTTAGTGATTTTCTAAAGAAATACATCTTCCACCGATTTGGCACACCACGTGCCTTGAAAAGTGACTTAGGAACCCATTTTTGTAATAAAGCCATGGAATCTATTTTGAAAATGAATGATGGTGTATATAAAACTTCAACTAAATATCACCCCAAAACAATTACGTGGATGAAAATTCTAATAAAGAAGTGAAAAGAGTTCTTGAGATAATTGTAAAACCCACCTGAAAAGCCTAGTCTGAAACACTTGGTGAAGCAATTTGGGCTTATCGAACTGCCTATAAAAAACCCATCATGATGTATCCTTTTAGGCTAGTTTTTGGTAAAGCATGCAATTTTCTAGTTGAAATCCAACATAAGTCATTTTGGCCTATGCAAACTTGTAATTTTGATTTTGAAAAATATGGTGATGAAATATTGTTGCAATTGGCTAACTTGGAGGAGCTTTAACTTGATTCTTATGAGAATTCCAATCTGAACAAAGAAAAGGATAAGGTTTTCTATGAAAAAAACGTCCTATGAGAGGTATTTCATGAAGGTGAAAAGATAATTCTCTTCAATTCTTGATTTCGACTTCACCCAGGTAAGATTAATTCTCATTGGGAAGGTCCTTTTGTTATTACTAATGTTTACCCATTTGGTGTAGTGAAATTCCAAGTTCCATCTTCAAAAAGGACATTCATAGTTAATGGACATCGGTTAAAGCATAACCATGAGAGGATACACAATCCTGGAACAACATCGACTTCCATCAGATCTAAAACTTCTATAGAAAACTCACCACTGGATGGAGATGGTGACCCACAAAATCCAAACCCGGGGAACCTCTTTCCTTTTAACACTTCTACCTCCTTATCTCTCTCTCCATTTTTCTTCTTCTTCCAATATTTTTCATTTTTACCACTTTAATCATAAAAAATTTTCTTTCTTTTTCTCTTTCTCTTTTTTTGGTTGTATATTTTAAATACACTAAAAAAACTAAAAAATAAAAAATGTAAAAAAACCCAAAAGAGTCATACTTACTCACCATCATGTTTTGAAATTTCGTCCAACCATTTTGGGGAGTCAAAATACATGGTTTCATCTCAAAAATTTTGTGGGTTCTTCATAAATTTGGATAAATAATATTGTGTCAAAAACCAACAGATTTTGAATGCTCAATTTTTGATTTGGAAAATGATTTTCCCCACCCGTGAGGAACAACATTTTCATTCATTCCAAGGCCACATATGGCCATATTTTCAAAATTTTTGTTTTTCAACCCCATTTTGAGTCTTGGGTTTGTGGACCTTCATGATGAATTTCCTACTTTAGTGTGAATTAATATGATAGTGGCATTTTCTGAACACCATTAGAATTATAATAGTCAAATAGCCTACCATTAACCATACATTAATCCTCATTTTGAAAGACCCTTAGATCCTGTGAAAACCTTTTCTTTTTTAGCCACATTACAAGACCAATACCTTATCCAACCAAATATCAACATGGATTTTCATTGCATATTTTTTTGAAATTTAAGTGTGGGTGGAATGGATTTCATTTTGGGTACCCTTTTGTTGATTTTCACCAAGTTATCATATGCTTGAGGGAAAGAATAAATTTAAGTATGGGGGAGAGGTTTTCCTTCAGTGGGTTTTGGGAATGTATATATGTTTATCTTGTACAAATGATATTGAAAAGTGTTCAAAAAAATAAAAATAAAAAAAAGTCAAAAAAATAAAAAAAATGAAAATAAGAATGGTTGTGTCTTGGGTGGGTCAAAAATAACTCTTCCTCAACCTTTGATCTTGTTATAACTATTATAATTTGTATAGTGAGGAGATTAAACATGATTTGGGAGATGAGTGTGAGATCTATTTCAAGTTTAACTTTCAAAAAAATAAAAATAAAAATAAAAAATGAAAACTTATGTAATTGGGAGATTTTTCATGGTTTGTAAATATTTCATCTTCTCATCCAATTCAAATTTCCTTCCAATTCTATGTCTTATTTCACATTTTCATTCCCTCGTAAATATGTGTTTCTGTTTCCTTTCATGTCTCATTTCAAAAAAAATGTGCATTGCTATTTCCATGTTGGTGTTTTACCCCTTCCTCTCTATTGGATATCATCTTCCTATTGTCCCATAAACATAGAAAAATACCTTGAAAATACCTCTTGAATATTGTGAATTTTAGGATAGGGAATTGAAGCCGAGATCTCTTTCAAACTCTATGAGTTTTACTTTTTGTTGGTGAATGAGTGAACCTCCATAAATAAATTTTTATCATATTGAGAGGAGTGAGTTTTGAGTGTCTACATTTTCCATTTCTAAATTTAAGCATGAAAAATGAATTTATTTTTAAATATTATTTTTGTAACAATTTGTGGGAAAAATAAATATGGATGAAGGAAATGGTCTAAACCTCCCCTGAGTGGAGAAAACAAAATTTTAATATTTTTTGGTGAGTCAAAATGATTTTGTAATGTTTTTTATATTTTTTGCACATGAGAACATGCACAAGACTATGTGTGGGGGATTTTATGTTATTAATATTTTTATAATTTATTATATACTCACTTTATTGATTTTATATGAAATGTGCATAATTTGTGTGAAATATTAATGTTTAAATATTAAATATAATTTTAGATCACAATTTGAATTCATCTAGATTCAAGTATGTTTAATTTTTTATTTATAAATATCATCCTAATTATCCAAATTTCATGTTTCTTGTTTTTTATGATTAATATGTCAATATAAAAAATTTCATTAGATGAGATCTTGGACCAATTCTTCCATTTGAAGGGCTATATGGTCTACACAAGAAGGCCCACAAAATTTGTGAAGAAACTGGATCAGCCATGATAATGGAATTACCGGGATTTATCCATAAGTCCATATTTTATGATACTAAATAGTTTTTTCGTGATTATACAAAGGAATCCTAGATAAAACGTTCAAGGACCAATCCCAAAAACAAGGGGCCCAACTGATTCATTTAAACTCATCCCACCATTCTGACCTAGAATTAAAAATAGTACAGTATTCATGACTTTTCTCTGGATATAAACATCCAATCTAGATAAGATTTTGGAGTGTGACATACAAGATATGGGCAGAAAACATTTTTGAATAATGCGTTTGTATTTGAACACATCTTCCAATTAATAAACCCATTCACATTTTGGCCTTCTAAAAAGTCTGAATTGAAATGGACAGATTATAATTGTTTACTAAAACTTCTATAAAATTTTCTCAATAATTCCAAATTCCTTCAAAATTTGAGAGTATACGGTAACCATTATTATCTAAAACTTTGAAGAATGATATATCTTGATATTTAGCTATATGTATGTCCAAATCGTCAAGCCAAGTGGAGGGGCAGTTTTGGAATGAAAACAGTCCACCACCTTGGGCTATAAATACATCCCATCATCTCCTTTCAAAAGGGTTGGAAATTCACAATAGAGGAGGATCAATTGGCATAAAAAGGGTCTATCAAAGTCCTGGGAGGAAATTCCAAACTCAATTTTTCACTTGATATACCCTTCCTCTTCTCTTTGATTTCATGTTCTTTTCGTTGATTTTCAATAGTAATTTCGTAAGTGTTTGTTTTTTTAATTCTATTTTAATGAATTTTTATTTCTTCATAATCACTTATTCTTATCTACCTTATGTAATTTAATATTAATGTTATTTAAATATTCTAAATCAATTTGAAAATTGTTCTCTTCATTCACTTTCTCATTCAAGAAAAAGTGTGTTTTTGTTATTTCTCTTCGTCGCTTGTGTGTGTGTTCGATGCACATCTCTCTTCTTATCACATTATTTTTCTTCTTGTAGGATCGAAATAATGATGTAGATGCTCAATATACAAGAGGGGGGTGAATTGTATACTTTAAAAATTTCCTCAAACAAAGGAAAGAGCTAAGTTTAACAAAGTTAAACTAAGAAAATTCACAAAACCTCTAACACCAAATGAAAAATTGGAATAAGTAATGAAGTTATAAACTTCAAGTTCTATGTACTTTCTTAAAACTGGAAAGCGATTCTGGAAGTAGGTTCTGGAAATATGGATCCGGAAATTGAAACTTAACTAAAGATTATAATATGAGATTCTACCTTAAAGCATATAGAATCTAAACTTATTAAAGTAAAAGTGTAAGGAAATATAAGAAGGTTATACTTTCCTTACAATACAATATGCAGCGGAAACAAAAAAGTAGTAAAACTACAAGTAACAAGATATAAGTCTTTTAACCCAAAGAGAAGGGTATCCAACAACCTTGGATAAAGGTCCCTTGATTTATACTTTCTAGCAAGTCTGTCTTACCCACACCAGGGTAAGCCCTCGATATGAAGATCGGAATCTCTGTCTTTCTATCTCCACAAGCCCTTAACTTCAAGGTAGTTGGAACCTCTGTCTTCCTTAGCAAGGAAACCCTCGAACTTTAAGGTAGTCGGCACCTCTGTCTTCCTATACTCAGAAGTCCTCAAACGTAATCACTAACATTCATAGTCGCACGAAGCAAAAACTGAACGAGTAGTTCAGTACGCACAAAGCATGAAAATATTTCTCTCTCTAGAAATCACCTTAGCAGCGTGTGGTCTCTAGATCGATCAACTTCATTGTGTGTTGAGATATTTCAAATGAGATCATATTTATAGGTTCGGTCGGCCTCCTTTCCAACGGTCATATCTTCCTTAAAATTCGGAGGGACCTGTACACATGTCACTTAACCAACGGTTAGTTTATAACGGAATAGACGTCATCGTTTTATAACAAAAAAAGTGTAACAGAATGTATGCCATCGTTTTAAGTCTAACTCAAAAGTTCGGAGTAAAGGTTCGGAGTGTAAACAAAATGTCAAAGAGTAGAAAAATTATAAAAGTGTAAGCAAAATGAAAGTTCAGATTCTAACCAAAAATAATATTCGGAGTCTAAATAAATTCGGAGTGTATAAAGCAAAGATGATCAGATTCTGTTTAATAGGTGAATTCAGAATGAGAATTCGGAATGAGAATTCGTCATCAGAATTTTTAATGAGAATTCGTAATCAGGATTCGTCATTAGATTTCGATGTCGAACTTCATGAGAGATCGTATCTAGAATTCGGAGTATAACTTTATCAGAGTTCGTATCCAGAATTCAGAGTAGAACTTTATCAGAGTTCGTATCCAGAATTTGGAGTGGAACTTCATTACAGTCTTCATCTAGAATTTGGAGCCTAAAACAGAATGCTTCATATCAAAGTTTTAAACGATCCCGAGAATATAGAAATGAATCCGATTCTTATACTTAGGAAATATATGGATATAGATAATGAAAATATTATAAGGATAATTTTCCTTACAAAAGAGATTTTCCTTAACAAAATCGATTTTCCTTATAAAATCAATTTTCCTTATAAAAGCAATTATCCTTATAAAAGCGATTTTCCTTATAAAAGCAATTTTCCTTATAAAAGCAATTTTCCTTATAAAAGCAATTTTCCTTATAAAAGCAATTTTCCTTATAAAAGAAATTTTCCTTATAAAAGAGATTTTCCTTATAAAATCAATTTTCCTTATAAAAGCTATTTTCCTTATAAAATCAATTTTCCTTATAAAAGCGATTTTCCTTATAAAATCAATTTTCCTTATAAAAGAAATTTTCCTTAAAGATAAGGTGTTTGTGATTTTCAAAACAAGAAGGAATGGAGAAGTCATAAGGAAAACCTTATTGACTCAACAATCTCCCCCTTTTTGGAAATAACAAACATCCTTAAGAAAAAGAAAGTCTAAGAAGAAAGAAAACGAAAACATCAAGGCTTATCTCCCTTTGCTTATGGATGTTGATGAATACACCTAACTCTCCCTTAGGCTTTGAAACTCTAAGGATCATATTCTAGATTTCCAGAATGGTATTCCATTAAGAATAAGAATGTCTTCTTTAATGAAAAACTCCCCCTTTGTTAAGGTTCCTTTTCCTTTTCCCCTTTGTTAGGGTTCTTTTTCCTTCTCCCCCTTTGTGATTTTCAAAAAGAATTCGAGGGAATGGAAAATATAACAAAGTTCCTGAAAAATTAGTAACAACAAAAAAAGAGACGAGCAAGAAAAATTTTCATTAAGTTTGAAAGTTCAAAAACAAGGAAACTAAGATACAACAAAAGATCAGATTTGCCTATTTTGGATCTTTTTACTTCTCCATGAGAGCCTTGAGAATAGTCTTTATCTTCTTCAAGTCTTTATGATCTTCCTTGGCTTGCTTCTCTAACACAACTATTCTTGCACTTTGAGCTTCAATCTTTTCTTCCTGGGCTTCAAGATTTTCTTCCTGAGCTTTCAAATCTTGTTCTTGTTTTAACAAATTCTCTTCAATCTCAATTCGACAATCCCTTTCATTCCTCCAGTTTTGAGCAACAGAATTCAGCTTCCCATTCAGATCTCTGTCTTCTTGAATCTGGGAATTCTTCTCAGCTGTCAACTTTTCTTCAAAGGAAGAAGTAAGTTCATTTAGCTTCCTGTCTTCTGTCTCAAAAGCATCCTTAACATTATCTTGGAATTCATCAAAGAGCCTCATCTCTTCTACAGTTTTCCTCAACCAACTAGTCATTCTCTTACAAGACCTTTTGTGGGCTTCATAGCCAACAAAAAAAGTTTTGAGATGAGCCTCTATCTCAACACATTTTTCCATAACCATGGATACAGAGTCTGTTTTCTGATTCAAAGTATGTTGGAGCATCTGGCATCTTGAATCAATACTTGAGAAAGTCGAAATAGAACCCACCAACTTCTTTAAAGACTGAACAAAAAAGTCATGCCCCAACGAAGATGAATCCGAATCCGAGACTTTGCTTGGAGAAATTTCTTCTTCAAATTTCTCATCCTTCTTCTTAGAGGAATCACCAACTTCTCTTTTCTTTACAGCCACTAAGCTTGGGGTATCGACAACAAGTTGCATTCCCTTGTCCACTTTCGGATTGGATTGCTATTCCGGAGTTTTCTGTTCACTATCAGACACTTGAACAACATTGTCTTCATCATCAATAACTTTTTGAGCACCATCCTCTACATTCTACATTTGAGAAATATCATGTAAAAGTTGTTCTTCCTCTGCACGATAAGCTACTTCTTGTTCTCCTTTCTCCTCATCCTTCCCTGGAGTGACTAACTTAGAGGACTCAGCTTCTGAAGTTGGGAGCGACAAATGTTCCGAAGGTTTCTCCTTATAATCATTTACTTACTTCAATAGATCTCCGGTCTCACCACTACCTTCAACAATTGCTTCTTCCTCAACATGCTTAGCTACTGCCTCTTCCGAAGTGACATAGTTTCTTCCTAGAGTTTCAAGTAGATATTCCACAGAAAATGATCTCGGAACTGGAATGTTTCCGGAGGCCATCTCATTAAACTTTAATAAAGTCTGAACCACCTCAGCTTCATACATCTTCTTCTTAAGCTTCTTTTGTTTCACTTGTTTTTCTAATTCATCCGCTGTTTTTTCCTTCAAGGACTTAGCCTTCGTAGGATCCAAGCCAAACTGAGGCACCCCTTGAACTCTCTTCTCTTTGATTTCCCTCCATTTAGCAACTACCTCATCAGGATACGCTTTATTCTTCTTCGGTTTTGGAGGTGCGGAATGAAATTCCTTAGATTTTGGATTCCCTGCTTCAACTTCAACTTCTTTCAACTTTCTCTTCTTCACTAGCTTAGAAGATTAAGGTTCACCAACTTTCGGAACCGCTTATTCTTGAACTGGTAAATCAAAGAACTCACCAGTCTTCTTGTCGAAGGCAACATCCATCCTTTTGAGGGTACCATCACTCACCAACATAATTTTGAAAACTCTTGGCTTATACTTGCAAGCCTCCTTGAAAGACTCAAGGCACCGAACTATTAACATCGAGATGATTGCTGGATAAATTATGATCTGATCTCTTAGATTCCCTTTCTTAACATTCTCAATGGTAATAAGAATGTGTTTCATCAGATTAAACTTCCTTAGATTTATCGGAAAATCTAGAATATAGATCTCTATCTTCTTAAAACTATCTTTGTTACCCTTTCTTGGTACAATAAAGCATTGTACCCATAATTCTAGAATCTGAAAATTCATAGACAGAGTAGCAATCTTTGGAGCCTTGTCATCTTCCAGTCCGAGAGTCTCCAATGCCTTTTCCTTGTCGAAGATTCCTTTTGAATCTGGTAAAACATGAGAGATGAACACGACTTCTCCTTCACAGGTCAGCCCTACCAAGCAAGTTTCATTGAAATAAGAAAGCTTATAAGTCTTTCTATAAGACTTAAATGAAAATTTCTCCCTATCATTTTCCTTAAAGAAGGAAACTGTCTCATAGAATTCTAAAAGCAAGTTTGAAAATACTTCATCTTGATTCCCAGGCTTAGACACAACAACATCTTCCCATCTGTTACGCTTTATGTTCTTGGATATAAGAGAATCATACTTGTTGAAGAAATCAGGATGAACCAACCTTTCTCTATATACTAACCACTTGGAAATCGGCTTAGAGGTTGACAAGTCTTGAGAAGCTACTTCCACAGACATTCAGATCTGAAGACTTCTGAGAAGTTCGGAACGGAGATTGCTGAAGATCAGAATGGCCTTAAAATAGATAGGCAGAGCTTTGGGATGCTGGATCTTGAAAAACCGATGTGGGATGACCATTTGGGGTCCCCTTTAAATAGGCAACGATATAACGGTTCATCTTCCTCGGTTGATCGAACGGTTGTAAAAAAAACTAAGATCATATCTGACAGTTGAAAACCAATTCTCAAGAAAACTTGAATCCAATATTTTGAGATTTTTATTAAAACAAAGATTTAAGAAAACTATAATCCGAAAACAAAATATAAGAAAGTACTAGCTAATAAAATATCATTATGAAAACATGAGTAAGGAAATCATACCTTTCAGATTAACTTAGGAGGATTATTCGTAATGGGTAACATTCTTCTTAAAAAAAATTGACTATGAAAAATCTTTATTACCAAAAGACATAGTTCGAAAAATTCTTGATGAAAAACTCAACAAAGAAAATGAAAATTCATTACAAGATTTTTAGCATGAAAATTTCATTACAAAATTTTGAATACGAAAAGCTCATTATGAAAGTCTTGGTACAAAAATCTCATTACGGAAACACCAGTACAAAATTTTCCATTCTGGAAGTTTTCAATACGAAAATTTCCATTCTAGAAGTTTTCTATACGAAAATATCCATTATGGAAAATTTCAGTTCCGGAAATTCCCGGAAATGTTAGTTCCGAAAAGTTTGAAAAACTAACTTTGAAAAATTTAGTTACTTTGCCAATCAAATGTACTCCCCCTATGAAAAGGAGTTTATTACTGTTAGGATAATTGTTCAACAAGAAGTTAATGAAGAATGATTAACTTACGGTTATCATTCCTAACTTTTGTTTAATATATTCAAATCTATCGGAGGGTAAAGATTTTGTGAAAATATTCGCAAGTTGATCTTGCGTTCCGATAAACTGAAGAATAATATATCCTTTTAGCGTGTGTTCCCTAAGAAAGTAATGCCTAATATCTATGTGTTTTGCACGAGAGTGATGTGCAGGGTTCTTACATAGAGAAATGGCACTTGTGTTATCAGACAAAATTTGAGTTTTAGTAAAACTCATGCCATAGTCTGTGAGTGTGTGTTGCATCCACAACACTTGAGCACAACAACTTCCAGCTGCTACATATTCATCTTCAGCAGTGGAAAGAGCTACAGAGTGTTGCTTTTTCCATGACCAAGAAACTAAAGAATCTCCTAAGAAATGAAAAGTTCCAGATGTACTTTTTCTATCCATTATACATCCACCAAAGTCAGCATTAGAAAAGATTTTTAGAACAAAATCATTTCCAGAAGTATAAAATAATCCTAGATCCATGGTTCCCTTAAGGTATCGAAAAATTATTTTTACCGCCTTTAAGTGAGATTACTTAGGATTGGATTGATATCTTGCACATAAGCATACTGAGAACATTAAGTCTGGTTGACTAACTGTTAAGTATAGTAAACTTCCTATCATACCTCTAAAAGATGCTTGATCTACTGGTTTCCCAGATTCATCAAGATCTAAAGAGTTTGAGGTACCAATGGGAGTACTTAAACTCTTAGTGTTGTCATAACCATACTTTTTGAGAAGATCTTTAATATACTTATGTTGAGATATGTAGGTTCCTTCTGGTTTTCGAGAAATTTGAAAACCAAGGAAAAAAGTTAACTCACCCATCATACTCATTTCAAACTCAGATTTCATTAGACTTGCAAAAGAGTCGGTTAAAGATTGCTGATTCGAACCAAATATGATGTCATCAACATAAATTTGAACAATCAAATTTTTTTTCTTATCTTTATTTATAAAAAGTTCTGGATCTACATTTCCCTTAACATAGTTATTTTGAAGCAAAAATCTAGTGAGTCTATCATACCATGCTTGTGGGGCTTGTTTAAGACCATACAGAGCTTTGGTAAGTCTAAAAACATGATCAGGATGTTTTTTATCTTCAAAGCCAGGAGTTTTTTCAACAAAAACTTCCTCTTGGACATAACTGTTAAGAAAAGCACATTTCACATCCGTTTGAGAAAGTTTAAAATTAAAGAATGCTGCAAAGGAAAGTAGAATACGGATAGATTCAAGTATAGCTACTCAAGCATAGGTTTCTTCATAGTCTATTCCCTCTTGCTGATTATAGACTTTAGCAACAAGTCTAGCTTTATTTCTTACTATGAATCCATTTTCATCACATTTGTTCCTGAAGAACCACTTTACTCCAATAACAGAAGTTTCCTTAGGTCTTTCAACCAAGACCCAGACTTTCTTCCTTTCAAATTCATTTAGTTCATCTTGCATAGCTTTGATCAAATCACCATCACCTAAAGCTTCATCAGTGCCTTTTGTTTCTAACTGTGAAAGAAATGCTAGATGTTCTACTTCATTTATTAAGGAACTTCTAGTTCTTACAGGTTGATTTAAATCACCAATTATACTATCACTGGGATGATTCTTAAGAAACACCTGATTTGGGTTTTGAAAATCCTGTTCATCAACATAGGGTAGAAAGTCTTCTGGGGTAAATGTTTCAGAAGTATCTTCTTGAACATTATCCTTATCAGAAGGTTCTTCTATCAAAGGTTGACAATCAGTTTTTGAAAATACATCCGAGGATGAGGATTGGGATGGTTTTAAAATAAAAGGATCAGACTCATCAAATTTTACATGTACTGTTTCTTCAACAGTACAAGTATTTTTATTAAAAACTCTATAAGCCTTAGAAGTTGTGGAATAACCTAAGAAAATTCCTTCATCAGATTTTGGTGCGAATTTATGTAGGTTATCTTTAGTATTCAAAATGATACTTTGCAACCAATAACCTTGAAGTAGTATAGTCTTGGTTTTCTACCATTCCATAACTCATAAGGAGTTTTATTAAGAAAAGGTCTAATCAAAACTCGATTTATAGTATAGCAAGTAGTACTAACATCTTCAGCCCAGAAATGTCTAGCTATAGAATATTCACTCAACATGGTTCTAGTTATTTCTTGAAGAATTCTATTTCTTCTTTCAACTATACCATTCTATTGAGGAGTTTTAGGTGATGAAAAGTTGTGAGTAATACCTTTTATACTACAAAAAGTTTCAAAATCAGAAATTTGAAATTATCCTCCATGGTCACTATGAATAGTTTTCAATGGAAGGTTTTTCTCATTTTTAACTTGAGCTCTAAAACTTTTGAAATAAGAAAAATCTTCATACTTCTTTTCTAGAAAATAAACCCATGTAAATCTAGTGTAATCATTAACTACAACAAACACATAGTATTTTCCTCCAATACTTCCAGTTTGTGTTGGACCAAAAAGATCCATGTGCACTAACTGTAACACATCAGTTATTGAGACTTCACTAATTGATTTAAAACTATATTTATGTTGCTTTCCATATTGAAAAGGATCACAAACTTTATAAGAATCAAACCTTAGCTCTGGTAGATCCTTAACTAGTTTCTTCTTAGAGAGTTTGCATAAGTTCCTAGGGTTACAGTGACCTAGTCTTCTATGACATAACTAGGAATGATCTTCCATTGCACTTAGGCAAGGTAAATCTTGGCTCTTAAGGTCTTCTAAATTTAAGGTGTAAACATTCTCTTGCCTATTGGCTGAGAGAATAAATTCTTCCTTGGAATTGTGAACTAAACACTTATCATTCCTAAAATTCAAAAGATATCTTTCATCACATAACTGACTTATGTTAATGAGGCTGTGATTAAGACCCTTAACAAAAAGAACATTTGAAATCAAGGTTTTACCAAGAAGAACAATGTTACCTATATAAACAATTTCTCCCTTGGCATTTTCTCTGAAAGTTACCTTTCCTCCTTTCGTTTTGATAATCTTTTTAAAATAGTTTTTTTTACTAGTCATGTGCCAGGAACATCCACTATCCATGTACCATGTGTTGTTGTTGGTACTCTCTTTATTTTCCTGAAATCAAGAAGAGAATTAGACTTTCTGAATCCAAACTTGTTTGGATCCTAGATTTCCAGACAACAAAATTTTAGGAACCCACATCTTCTTAGAGAAATAAGCTTTATGAATTCCTATAGATTGGGTTTTGTTTAAGGAACAATTCTTTGCCCAGTGACCACCACATTGACACTTAGTACAAAATGGGGCACTTTGAGGAACAAAATAATTGTTACTAAAAATTGGGTTTTCATGGGTATAACCAAATCTGGATTTATTTCTTAAAGGTCGTATTTGGGAATACATTTTATCAAAATTTTCCTTACCATGGGTAAAGTTTGATAAACACTTCTTTGAGGAAAAAATTTCGGACTTGAGTTTTATAACCAAGTTTTTATCTTCAAAATCATTAGATTTAGAACTAGAGCTAGGTTCAAAAACATTTTTCTTAGAAATTACTTTTTCTAACTCTTTAGAAATTTTTTTCTTCTCAGAATTTACTTCCTCAAGATTTTTGGAAATACTTTCAAAATAATAATTTTTTCTATCAAGATCTTTAGAAAGATCTGATATTTCTTTCGTAAGAATATAATTTATAGAGTTTTCATTATCAAGTTTTTTATTGAGTTTAGAATTCTCAATTCCAAGAAGTTTAGAAAACCTAGAAACTTCTTCATAAGTAGGTAAAGTATTATCTTCATCAGAAGAAGATTCTTCATCAGAAGAGTTATAATACTCTTTATCATTGGAATTTAAATAAACATTGGTCAATGATTCAGAATTTCGTACCTTATCCATAAAACAATGATTATCAATAGGTAGTATGGCTATAAGACCAAGATTCTTCTGTCCTGAAGATTCATAATCAGAATATTCATCTGAAGATTCACCACCACTGGAACTCCAGGTGTCATTATCTTTCAAAACTTTCTTAGCTTTGGTTTTATAGTACTTCTTTCTGCTCTTTTCAGAATGTCTTTCTTTCCATTCTTTCTTTTTTATAAAAGGGTAATCTGGTCTAATATGTCCATCTCTCTTGCATTTATAACAAGTGACTTCTCCATCTTTCCTATCTTTCCTTTCCTTTTTCTTATACTTGGATTGGAAAATTCTTTTGCCAGCTATCGTGTTCATCCTTCGAGAAAGATTTGCTAACTCATTTTCAGAGACTTCACTCTCACTAGATTCGAATTGGAAAATAACTTTCTTAGACTTGGATATGGTTATTATCTCAGGAGTCTTAGCTTTCATCTGATTTGATGTTGTTGTAAAAGCAACAGTACCATTCCCATTCTTCTTTTTGATATTGTCAACATCTCTCTTCATTCTTGTTTCATGTTGGAGAAGAGTTCTGAATAGCTCATCAAGAGAAATTTGAGTAACCTTACTATTATCATCTATAGCTGTTCTTTTGGATTCCCACTCATTGGGCATAATATCAATTATCTTATCCACAAGTGCTTCATCATCTAAACCTTTTTCTCCTATAGACTGTAAGATGTTGACTATAGTCATAAATCTCTGTTGAACTTTATAGATTGGTTCACCATAAGGAAAATTGAAGCCATGGTATTCAGCTCTAAGCATAACTCTTCTAGTCTCAATCACTTTAGAAGTGCCAAAGTGTGTAACCTCTAACTTCTTCCAGATACAATTAGCTACTTCACAAGAAGAAATTTGGCTATATATATTTCTAGTAATTGAACATAGTAAAGTATTGCGTACCTTATAATTGAGTTGATACTCTTGATTTTCCTGGTTAGTGAAAGTTCTAACTTCCTTATCAGGAATTTTATAATAACCAGTAAGCATAACAAAGTTGTCCACTCCAGTATTGATAAAAAAAGTCTTCATTCGATCTCTCTAGTACTCATAGTAATTACCATCAAAGATTGGTGGTCTTGTAGGATTTAGATTATCAATGGAGCCAACATTGATTCCTGCCATACTTAAAATAACCTTCGGCATACAAACTTGTTAGTAAAAAAAAATCTGTAATCACAAAGTTAGGAATGAAAAAGTTCAGAATGAAAAAGAAATTTCTAAGCAAGTATGAAGAATAAAGGAAAATGAACAAGAAAAACTTATACGTGAGTATAAGTATTTTAGAGACCTGCTCTGATACCAATTGTAGGATCGAAATAATGATGTAGATGCTCAATATACAAGAGGGGGGGTGAATTGTATACTTTAAAAATTTCCTTAAACAAAGGAAAGAGCTAAGTTTAAAAAAGTTAAACTAAGCAAATTCACAACACCTATAACACAAAATGAAAAATTGGAATAAGGAATGAAGTTATAAACTTCATGTTCTATGTACTTGCTTAAAAGTGGAAACAGATTCCGAAAGTCGGTTCCTGAAATATGGATCCGGAAATTGAAACTTAACTAAAGATTACAATATGAGATTCTACCTTAAAGCGTATAGAATCTAAACTTATCAAAGTACAAGGTTAAGGAAATATAAGAAGGTTATACTTTCCTTACAATACAATATGCAGCAGAAACAAACAAGTAGTAAAACTACAGGTAAAAAGATATAAGTCTTTTAACCCAAAGAGAAGGGTATCCAACAACCTTGGATAAAGGTCCCTTGATTTATACTTTCAAGCAAGTCTCTCTTACCCACACTAGGGTAAGCCCTCGATACGAAGATCAGAATCTCTGTCTTGTTATCCCCGCAAGCCCTCAACTTCATGGTAGTTGGAACCTTTGTCTTCCTCAGCAAGGAAGCCCTCAAAATTTAAGGTAGTCGGCACCTTTGTCTTCCTATCCTCGGAAGTCCTCGAATGTAATCACCAACATTCAGAGTCACACGAAGAAAAAAATAAATGAGCAGTTCAGTATGCACAAAGCATGAAAAGCTTTCTCTCTCTAGAAATCACCTTAGCAGCGTGTGGTCTCTAGATCGATCAACTTCATTGTGTGTTGAGCTCTTTCAAATGATCTCCTATTTATAGGTTCGGTCGTCCTCCTTTCCAACGGTCATATCTTCCTTAAAATTCTGAGGGACCTGTACACGTGTCACTTAACCAATGATTAGTTTATAACAGAATAGATGACATCGTTTTATAACAAAACAAGTGTAACAGAATGTACGACATCGTTTTAAGTCTAACTCAAAAGTTCGGAGTGAAGGTTCGGAGTTTAAAAAAAATGTCAAAGAGTAGAAAAATTATAAAAGTGTAAGAAAAATGAAAGTTCAGAGTTTAACCAAAAATAATATTCAGAGTCTAAATAAATTCAGAGTGTATAAAGCAAAGATGATCAGATTCTGTTTAATAGGTGAATTCGGAATGAGAACTTGGAATGAGAATTCGTCATCAGAATTCGTAATGAGAATTCATAATCATGATTCGTCATTAGATTTCGATGTCAAACTTCATGAGAGTTCGTATCCAGAATTTAGAGTAGAACATTATCAGAGTTCGTATCCAGAATTCAGAGTAGAACTTTATCACAGTTCGTATCCAGAATTCGGAGTGGAACTTCATTAAAGTTCTCATCCAGAATTCGGAGCCTAAAACAGAATGATTCATATCAAAGTTTTAAACGATTCCAAGAATATAGAAATGAATCCGATTCTTATACTTAAGAAATATATGGATATAGATAATGAAAATATGATAAGGATAATTTTCCTTACAAAAGTGATTTCCTTAACAAAAGCGATTTTCCTTATAAAAGCGATTTTCCTTATAAAAGCAATTTTCCTTATAAAAGCGATTTTCCTTATAAAAGCAATTTTCCTTATAAAAGCGATTTTCCATATAAAAGAAATTTTCCTTATAAAAGCGATTTTCCTTATAAAAGAAATTTTCCTTATAAAAGCGATTTTCCTTATAAAAGAAATTTTCCTTATAAAAGCAATTTTCCTTACAGATAAGGTGTTTATGATTTTCAAAACAAGAAGGAATGGAAAATTCATAAGGAAAACCTTATTGACTCAACACTTCTATTATTAACTCATCATCATAAAAATAATAAAATAGATTTATAATCATCTTAAGGGATGAGTAAATATTCCATTGGTTAAAATTTAGGGATGTAAAGTGATTCAAAGTATTTACTCAAGAAGTATTATTTAATTTCACATTGTGTATATTGGACTTAACATGTCATGAATTAATGGAATATTTTGTTTAACGTATGGATTCCATGGATTATTAGAACCATAAATACAATACCACAATCAAGTACTGATTGATATTAGAATCCTAGTTAAGATAAGTCTTGGATTAAAGCCTTAACACTTATGAATTCCAATCAACGTCAACTTGTGACATGGGTGTTAAATTAATGCAATATAAATCAAGGCTCGAGGATATCACAAGATTAACTACCTATTGATGAAATCACCCCAATATTAATCAAATTTTTAAATCAATCTTAATCAATCAATCAATTCAATTAAACTCTGCAAATAAACCCCCTCAATAAAAATACAATCATCTGAAAACAATCAACTATTAAAAAGTATAATCATCGAGGATTCGAACATAGTACTTCTATACACATTAGTAGAGCACCGGAACATTTAATGGGTGATAGTAAATAATAGGATGGGATTTCAATGATAAATTACATTAAGGAATTATTAGTTAAAAACTATGAAGAGTTTCCAAAAACATAATAAATCTTTCTTACAACACAACGTGAGTTAAGAAATATGAGAGAAGACTTCACTAAAGTAGATGAGGTTAAATTTAAATATTCTCATGCTGGTGAAAATAATGGTCCATATAAGTAGGTTATTTATATTCTTAAACAATATGAATGTATATATTATCTTACTAACAATGAATGTTCAAAAGTTAAGATTTTTGAGAAATCATCTTCTACTAATAAAGTATGGAATTTCTCAAGAATGTATCTCTGTGAACATATTCGCTCATAGTTTATGAAGAAACAATAATAAAAAACTTTAGATAAATTATACTATTAGTCTGGAAGAACAAGATTCAGAGGTCACTAGTGGTGTTGTGTAGTTTTTTGGCATAGAGCATACTCATGTTGGTAAAATAGGTCATTATTAGAAAAGATGTATGAATCAAGTGGGTGAAATAATGAAGAACAAAGATAAAAATTTTCTAGGAAGTATAGTGTGGATAAAATGAATGTTTTGAAGGTTAATAATGTTAATTCCCCAAGAAATACATCTGAAAAGTATAATAAAGTTGAATAAGGAATGAAATAACACTTAGTTATTTGTATAGAACAAATTTACATGGTTAGAAAGATGGAGGAAGAAAAAAATTATTATGAAGAAAAAAAAAAGAAACATCCAAGTTTCAGAAAATGAGAACAAATTTGATTAAAAATTATCAATTGATAGAAATTTGAATATTTAAAAAAACAAGATAAGTGATCAAGATGGGAATGTTAAAAAAATTGTATGACTATATTACCAACCCAAGAAAAAAACATGAAAATGAAATTACAAAACTCAAGGTAACAAAGATGTTATGAGAGTTGAATAGAAGACAACAAATTCATCTGATGATTCTATATATGTGAATAAAGAATGTAAATCCCATACTAAATATAATAAGAATAATAAGAAGTCTAGACTATGAGAAGAATATCATTCCAAACATTACTTTTAAGGAACAATGAGTTGTATCCCTATTCCCAATATACTTTCTTATTTATACAGCATGTAGAGAATTGAAAGAGAATAAGTAATGAATATGAAAGTAAATCCCATACTAAATATAAAAAGAATAAGAAGAAGTCTAGACTATGATAAGAATATCAGTCCAAACATTACTTTTAAGGAACACTGAGTTTTATCCCTATTCAAAATATACTTTATTATTTGTAGTGCATGTAGAGAGTTGAAGGAGAATAAGTAAAAAATATAGATGAGTATTGTAAATGTTTTATTATATGAATATATGTACATTATGAAACATTATTACCACCATGATGTAGAATTTTGGGATACCATTGAGGGTAAAAATATGAATATATGGTATAAGCATCACACTTTTCTTAAAAGATAAAGTAGGGATGTTAAGGAATATGATTTATTAGCTAAGTTGTGTTTATACACTTGAACTATTTTGTTATGTTCGTTAAGATGGATGCAATATTTTCCTTAAAAAACTTACACAAATTTACCACAATATAAAGGTGATGGAATAATCTTGCGGAAAGTATTATATAGAATATGTTTTATGGACAACATTTATCATCTTGGTCATTCAATCTTGTTTTCTACCTCAGGCTCACCCACATAGACTTAGAGTTGTTTACTTAAAGTATATTTGTTATGAAACTCATATGATGTTGTTTTTATCAAGATATTTGTTTCAAGATTATAAGTAAAGAAGATGATTAGATATTTTAACTATGTTACCTTTGTATTTGATTTTCATTAATGGGGATAAGTAACATATGGAGATGAAAACATCATGAAAAATTTCATGAGCACACATTTTGAATTATAATATGTTTGGAGTTGTGATGAGGATTTTGAAAATAAGATAAAAGGGGGAGATTATTGTTCCCAAGCCTGTTTGGTTGTATTTGTTTTCCATATATAAATATTTTTCTGTAAGAGATAGTCGAGGGAAGATAATGTTTGATTTTTGTAAGAAACTTTCCTTATGGAGGTTAAGAAAGATTGATTATGAGGTGTAATAAACTTTCCTTATGGAGTGTAAAACATTTTCCTTACAAACTAAAATGGTTCTTTACTAGTCTTAAAGTTTATAAAATCATAAATTTTATCATGATCCAATAAGATTTCATACACTTTTTTATAAGGTGAAAAAAGTAAAAAGGGTAATAAGTATAAAGTAAGATAATTCCAAGATTAAGTGTTAGTATAAATTTCAAACTAGATTTATCAAACATATTGAATGTAAAAAAGTTTAATAATGTGATTCGATGGATATAAAAATGTGACCGGTTAGAGGTTTGAGTTACAATTTTTGATTTGTGTCTATCTAGAGAATGATATATGAAGTTTAGGCCTTAAAAATATTGTGTTATAATGTTTAAATAAAGAATGATCTAGTAGATAAATCAAGATGTTATAATTAGTTGAAGGAATATTATAAATAAGCATCAGATAGAGAATGAGAGTATACAAAGTTCATTAAATAAAGGATAGATTGACTATGAAATCCGTTAAAGTATAACCATGTAGGTTACGAAATAAAGATATTGATGAAGTTGGAATAATCATCTCTCTATCAGATAAACACATGAAAGATCCAATGGATATAGATTTATGATTTCATTAGATGGATAAATTTTATGTCACTCTAATAAAATATGGACATAAAAAGTTTGAGATAAAGTTAAATGAAAATAGATGAATGAACATGGAACTGTGGTATATGATTTTATTAGATAGAAAATCCTATGATGATGTACTATAATGAGTTATGAAGCTATAATGATCAGATGAAGTCTTTCCAAGACATCAATCAAAGGTTTCATATGAATTTAACTGGTATAAGAGTAGTATACAGATCCACTAAACAAATTTTTAAGGTTTCATTAGACAAAAATATGTGGAGTACATCAGATAAAGGTATCCTAACAAATGTTAAATAAATAAAGGTCCAATAAATGGTAAAATATATATGTTCACCAAACATAGAATTATGAAGGTGTAGAAATATACCGAGAAGTATTAATGAAGGAAATAGAAATACATGCACTATAAAGAGAAGATCTAAGGAGCTTTACATAAACTTTTTAAAGTATTTAACATGATTATGTTGGGATTACCAATCAATATTTTTTTTATCTAGAATTTTTAAATAAGTTTGTAGAAGTTCATTAACATTGAGTTTAAGGAAGTTCCAATAATGGGGGCTTTCAAGAAACTTCAAGTGTTTTTGAGAAATTTATTGAAGAGTTGAGAAGTATCCCATGAAATTCAGTTGAGTGAGAAGTCTGAAATCGGAGTTTTGACAGAGTGGGAAAATAATTTTAGGTTCCTTCTTATTCACGTGAGTAGCACACCTATATAAATGAGTTCATTAGTACAAGGAAAGTGTGTAACACTATTTATATTTGTGGAGGAGTTGAATTGATGTAAGATTTATGACATGATTTTATAGTCAAGTTTCTACTTGATTAAATAAGCTGTGTCTGATTAAGTTCCATCAGTAAAAGAAGAAACACAATGAGAATTTACAATTTATTTCTTACTCAACTAATGAATATTCATCCAGTAGAGTTTCATGAGATAAAGTAGGAGGAGCATCGTATCAAACTTCTTAATCAATCAAGGAATAATCTGATGAAGACATTAGATATAAATGCATCGAACAGAGAAAACAATATGAAAGTACACTACTAAGAAGCATCGAATGGAGACGTTCCAGAATGATTCATCGGAAAGAGAGAATGATAGAAAGAGTTGATCAGATGAACATTTCTAACGAAGTTTTCCTGAATAGTTTTTGGAAAGTTCAAATTGATCATATCAACATATTTCTAAGACTAGGATTAAGTTTTTATTCTAACAGACTCTTGAGAGAGTTGTTGAAGATCTTGAATATTTTTCATAGGTAAAGGTGATCCATATTTCTTGTGGAGAAAGATAATACACTTCTATAGTGTATTAGAATAGAAAAATTTAAGATATTGTAGCTGGTGGTATAACTAGTCACTAAAATGATTATTGATGGGGGGGTATAACCATCCATAAAGAAAGTATATATGGTTAGGATAGTTGGGGGGTATAACCAATTGTGGTAGAAGAGATGATTGATGGGGGGGAACCCAAGTTAAATGGAGGAATTATTACTGGGGGGTAGAACTAGTTTCTACCTATGCCTTTGTATTCCAAAAATAAGATAAAAAAAAAACCCATATTGGGGGGAATAAATAACACAATAAAGATTAGGTCTTCGTATAGAACCTTGTAAATATCATGTTTTAATCTCCCTTTATATTTTATATATATGAAAGGTGTGTTTTAAATTTATTTTTGAGTGGACCATAACTCAAAAAAGTTTTCATAGGTTAGGAATGTTTCCTTACGAAGTCAAGTAACTTTCTTGTAAAAGAAAAAGTAATCATGGATGCCCCCCTCTCAACGATCCAACATTGATCGAGGGATCTTTATTTGTTTTGAATTATGATGTAAATACATAAATTTTGTTAAAAATAAAATAAAATATAGTTTCATGTGTGGTGAGGGATTCTTGGAATTTTTGATATGGATGTGATAATATTTATGTTGAGATATTAATGTTTGGAAGATGTTTTAGAGATTCAGTTTATTCATACTACAAAAATTTCATTATATATTTATAACGTCTTTATATGATTAATTTAGATGAGAATAAACTATATATAATATTAATACTACTGAGACAAACTCCATGTTAGATTCATATCTAGAGATATTGAGTCTGATCACATTATTTGTGTTATGATCAAACTATAATGGTAGTTATGATTGAATATGGATATTTAAAATGAATTTTGTGGAAGATTAATTTCCATTGAAGGAAGTGTAAATAGTGACTTAATAAGTAGATCACACTATTATTGAGAAAAAATAAAATGTCATTAAAGTTTTTCCTCATGGATTAAACATCACATTGCATGATGGATCATGCTAAGATTCCGGTGTACAATTTGATGAAGTTATTGCATCATGGAAATGAAGTTCATTAAAGAATGAAAGCTATGGATAATTAAACTACTTTGAGATGAATGAAATTGTTTTTTTGATAATTGACATAGTCTCATCACATAGAGAAGGTGATGATGAAATATTTGAGAGAGAGAGAGAGAGAGTATTATGGGATATATTCACACCATAATGATAATCCATGAAATTTAAGATATGTGTTGTTTTAATATGCATAGTTATATTATAATGGAAATGGAAGTACCATTCCACAACAATGCAGACCTAGAGAAAATAAGTGAACCATGTCCTATGAAAAATTCTATCTCACCTCAAAGGGAGAATCAATTTGAGAAGTAGTTTTAGGAAAACCAATTGATTATGCTAAAAGGAAGAATGTCCCAATGATTTATGCTATAGTCTAGAATCCAAAGTTTTGATGGTGTGGTGCATTTTTTTCTTCTTGGGCTGCTCCAAATCACATTTTTTAGTCATCTAACTATATAATAGGATGGATAAAATATTTTTACAGATATGAAGGATAAATAAGAAGTGAGAGTAGTTGAAAGAAATAATATCATTGAATTTAAATTTGAATTTCAAAATTTTATAGTTAGAGAATGAGGTTTTTGTAGTTGTGAAAGAAAATAGAGAAAAGATACACATTTATATAGTTAAAGAGGAATAAGGGAGGAGTGTTTTTTTACTTTGTATGTATAAAATGAATAATTAATAGGAGAAATAAGAAGAGGAAGAAGTAAAATGAAAACTTGATGAATGTCTATCTCAGTTGAAGAATCTATTATTAATAAAATTTAGTTTTTATATATTTTTTATATATTATAGCACATTATAAAATTTGAGAGAAAAATTATGCATCATGATTTCAAAGATAATAGCTTCTCATTTGTAATAAATATGGTTATTCTAGTGGAATTCATGGTAAATATTTTTACCATATCAAACCAAAAATTTAGTTTATCATTTTAAATTAGGAATCTATAAAAATATATGGTTCCTATTGTGTTTATTCCATAAAGTGTGTGTGGTTTGTGTATAGTGATATTTCATGGAATTTAATAGGCATAACTTTTTTTTGAATGACTAACTTAAAAATAATTTAATCCACTAATTAGAGACCTCTTAGTGAATTCTCACATTCCTATATGCACCATTAAACTTTTATAACAAACTTCAGGTTCACTTTAAAGATAATAATCATATTAGTGTATAGAGAGACTTTTTTTCCTCTGTGTTTGAAGATTTATGATATGAATTTATATTTTAACCATGGACAATTTTAATTCATTTAAAATCAACGGGATTCCAACTTTATATGTTAAGAATTATTATATTTGGCAATATTGGATGCTACTATATCTTCTTTCAATCAGTATAGATATATTGGAAACCTCAACAGATGGTTTTATTCCTAATTCCAAAGGTACTACAATTATAGTGGTAGATAAAAAGAATTTGGATACTTATGGTTGTATTTGAAATTCCATCTTTTCATCTCTTTCTGAAAAGATGTTTCTCAAAGTTACAGGGATCCACACAAAAAAGGTAATTTGTGATAAATTGTAAAATATCTATATATGTAATATGAATGTAAATAAAGTTAATTTAAAAATTTGTATATTAAAGTATGAATATATCATTATGAATGATGATGAAACAATGCATAACTTCACCACTGGAGTTAATGAAACTGTGATCTCTAACATAGGTTCTAGTAAGAAGATTAAAGATTTCATGGATGATACTATATGTATTTCCATATAGGATTGATCCAAAGGTGTTGGAGCTTCAATTCCATCATATTGACTCAATAATTTTGGATTATTTTTCTAATATCTTAATAATATAAGAAATGAGAATAGAAAGTTATTTCTAAAAGTAGATAAAGTCTGATAGAAAAATATCCTCTAAAAAATTAGAGAAATAAAAATATAAATAATAGTTTATATAAAAGAATAAGATAATAATTTATAATAATATTTTTAAATGAAATTTGAAAAAAAAATTTCAATCATTTCATGAAATCTGTGAAGTGACAATGAAACATATCGGGGAAAGTTTCCACTAATGAGCACCAATTATAGAATCATTGAACATTTTCAGAAAATTTTAAAAAATTAAAATAACATTAAGAGTATGTTGATGAGGTTAAGAATCTAATGATTTCCTCAAGGATAAATTTATATTTGATAATTCAATTTTTTCTTCAATGGGTAAAGGTAATTTTTTTTCTAAATTTTAAAAGAGAAATTTTATCTCTAATTATGAAGATAATTTTTTATTTTTTTTAAAAGGTAATGCTTTGGTCAAAGACCAAAGCACAATCTAAGTATGAAGATAATTATAATAATGAGGTTGATGAATAAGTTTATACTTATCAGGAAATTATAAATATTATTCTAATTAAAAAGGTTAATGAATAAGAAATTACTAGTGATGATATAAAAAATTATGGAAACGAGGAGGAAACCTGAACTTAGTTTATTAAAAATAAATAATGTCAGTAAAGTCTTTCAAATTTTTAAAAACTATAAAAGGGGAAAAATATATATAATGAAATTAAATCAAAAAGAAATAGTGATGTATTACATACTAAAAAAGAGTCAAAGTGGATGAATAAAATAGATAATATAAAGAAGTTACTCACTAATGAGATGAAATACACTATTGGCACCAAAGAGAAGGTTGAATAATAATAAATGTATCTAAAATTATTTATAAAAAATGATGTTTGTAGAAATGGAAACGAATAATTTCAAATAAGACATTAACAATTCAATTAAATAATTTTGATAAAGCTCTAAGATGTATTCAATTAAAAATTTTGATGTGGGGAAAGGTGTGGGGAAATTTGAGACTATAGAAAAGGAAACAAATTCTAAAAAATCATAACATTTTTAAAATACTAATTTCAGAATAAAATATGCTACAAATGGTGATATAAAAAGGTAAATAAAGAACTATAGAATGAAAGAAAAAGGTTATGATAGTCAATCATAATTGTTTTTGGAAAAAAAGATCCAAATATGAATGTAAAAATTCTAAATAATATCTAGGTTCAATTTTTGGGCAACACATGTTTTGGAAAGTAATGTATGATTTCTATGTCTACCGCTAATATTTTGGGGGATTTAGTCATACGGAAAGAATATTTAAGTTTGAAAATAAATATTTATATGATCCTTAGGGTTATAAGGGACTTCGAATTATTGGTATTCATCATATATAATATTGAAAAGTTCCAAAACAATAAGAAAATTTTAGGATGAAGGTTGAAAATAAATTTAAATCATTGGAATAAATTTATGGAGTGTGTTTCTAACCATGTAACTTGGATGAATACAATCTCAATATACCAAATTATCAACTGAATGTTAGTTACAATAATTAGATGTCTAAGAAGATGAAAAATAAATTAAAGGATAATTCATTGGTTATTGATGATTCACTCAATGAATCTCAAAAGTTTAGTCCATGAATCTTTGATAGTGAATTTTTTTCACATATAAAAGAATATTTAAAGATATTTAGAACATTGAAAAGTAAAAAGGAATCATTTTTTAATTTTTCAAATGATGGGTCACTAAATATAAATGGAGTCATTTTATTATTCATTATAGAAGAAAATGCATTTTCAAAGAACACTATATTTTTAATGGGTTGAAACAGAAATTTATTCTAACAATGTGAAAAAGGAAATAAAGATTCATTTCAAAAATATGAATTTTTAAAAATAAGTTAAAATTAAAATTAATATTTATGAGAGGAATGTGAAAAGGGGGAAACTTGTCTCTAGTTGGTGATTCTTAAAATTCATCCAACATGGGCATGAAGGAAGAGAAATAGTTATGGTATCAAAGAATTTACCATGTCAGTTAATGAAATATGATTATGCTTACATAAGGAATGAATGTTTGTGAGAAGAAAATGATGATTAGATAATGTGAAATTGGATGTGATCTACACATCAAAAGGGGTAGATTGTCTAAAATTTACATGAGAAATTGTATATTCAAACACCTCATCCATTGGATCTCATTAATATAGATGTTTTTGGTCTTTGAGGAAGAAATAAATAAATAGAGAAAAGTATTTTATTTCATTTAATTATGGATTAACTCATATTAAATGTATTAGTTTTATGAAACATAATTAGAGGACTTGAATATGTTTAATAATTTTCAAAGGATTTTGGAAATGGACTCTAGATTCTCTTTGAAGAAGTTGTAAATAGATAATAATTCTTAATATAAAAATGTAATGTTTAATAAAAAAAATTAACAACATGGTATTATCAATGAATTTAGTACACTAGATACCCTATAATAAATGTTTTGGTTAAATTAAATAATATAATTCTGGTGGAAATGGCTTACACTATGTTGAAGGAGCATAATACCTCACGATTTTTCAAGAGGCTAGAAATTAGTACAAAAATTTAGAATCATAACCATTTTTTGTATCAACATGATTAAGATATGAAACCATATGATACATATTTTAAGAAAAATATAAGTTTTAAATAATTATGGGTATTTTACATCCCATGTATTGTTAAGGTGAAAGGTTAAAATTTAGAGATATTGAAACAAAGAGGAGTTGAAGTTATATTCCTTGGTTGTCATCAAAACATATTAAAATATCATTTCTATAACAAATAAATATGTAATATTGCGAATGGTGATAATTTAATGGTGTTTGAACACTCAAACATGGATGTCACATGTCTTGAAGTAAGTTCCAGAAGTGATTATTATGAAGAAAAATTTATTGATTAATAGGTTGTGGTATTTGTAAAGGATATGGATTTGAATGAAGTGTTAAATAAATATAACGATTCAACCATTTCCAATGTTTAATAAATACCTTTTTAACTCCTCCATGATTGAGTAAAAATTTAGAGATCTAGTATATTATTGGATATAAAAAACAATCAATTCAATCGAGGATAACATTAAGGACAATAAATTATTCCTCATTATTTTGGTTGGATTGATGGATGTGAAAGAATATTTAGATAACCAAGAGCTATGGATAAAGAGTTAGATCAAAATTATAATCATTTTACTTAGGAGTTTATACCAAAACCAATTTAAAATAATGTTATAGGAATAAAGTGGGTGTTTTGTAATAAGTTTAATTAGATGGATATGTGATGAAAAATAAGGCACGACTCATGTGAAATGGTTATTCATAAAATGAAGGAATTGATTTTGATTATATTTATTCCCTATTTTTAGGTGTTAGGCCATTAGGTTTTATTTTACTATTGCATCACAAAATTGAAACAATATTTTTAAAATGTATTTCAATTAATTATTTGTCAAAGAAAAATTGGAAGAGGAACTGTATATTGAGAAAATCAATGGATTCATGATTGGAGAAAAAGAAGGATACCTTTTTATATGGGAAAAGGCAATGTACAGCACAAATAGATCCATGTGTTCTTGTCACTATATACTATATTCATTCTTTAAGTCAATGAATTTCATAGTGGGAATAATGGACATCAACCTCTACATCAATAATGATAAATAGGTTATATTAATTGTTATTGTCTGTGTTGAAGATATTATATTTGTTAGAAATTAATACTGTTCTTGTGATAAAATTTATTTTTAATTGGAGAAGATATTTGAGATGTCTATGCCTGCAAATTTGTGAAATTTCATGGGTTTGAAAATTTTTCAAGAGAAGGATCATATTTTATTATCTCAGGAGAACTATGTCCAAGATATTTTTATGAATTTTGGAATGTAGGATTTAAATCTATGTTATACGAAAATTTTACTGCGTTCAAGATATAAATGGATGATTCTAAAAATTAAATTGATTCAATAGAGTTTAGAAAAATTATTGGGAGCATTCTTAACATTACAACTTCAAGAATAGATTTAGTTTATGTTGTAACAACATGTTCCATGTTTAAAAGATCACTTAAAGAATCAAATATTATGGATAAATAGAGGATTATTAGATATATAAAAATTAAAATGATTTATTGTATAAAATATGATAGTAAATGAATGATTAATATCTTCAGATATATAGATTTATAGTGGGATATAAATGTGGATGATAGAAAACCAATATCAGGAAGAGTTTCTATTCCTAGATAGTATTTCATGACATTTCACACAAAGAATAAAATTTAGAAGACCTTGAGTAATTCCATGATGGATCATATTATCACAACTCAAGTGATAAAAAAATTGATGTGGATAAAGATTTAGTGGGAGGATCTCACTGTATATATGAAGTCATCACATCTCATAGGATGTAATAATGAAAGTGCTATAAATTATTCAAGAAATTGGATTCAACACTCACAATCAAAATATATAGATATAGAACATCACTTAAATATTTAGTTGGTTGAGTAAAAAAGTATAAGAAGTATCTTGTTACTAAAAAGGAGTAGATTGTTATGTGTTCACTAAATCACTACTAAGAAAATAATTTTAGAATTTGATATTGATAGTGGGAGTTCAACCTCTATCACATCAAGGAAAATGTTTGGTGGTCCTTTCTCGTCACTGACTTTTTGGTTGGTTTTGTTTTCTAAAATAGGGATAGACAAACATAAATATAACATTGATATTTAATTATTTAAATGTTGGAGTGAGAAAATATTGTGTGAATCCAAAGATAAATTTTTAACCATAGGGGAGATAAATCTCTTATTTGGGGGAGTTTTTCTTTGGGGAAAGTTTTGAATTAATACGCATGAGTTATTAATTATTCTAACATGTTTATAGATCATGTATATAGTAAGGTTATATCTAGATATATGATCCAATATGTTATTAAAATTATAAACCAAGAAATTTATTCATTGAGTTTGTTTTGGGTAGGCCTACTCGAGATATCAATGATGTTTCAACACATGTTTCCACATTCTCCTTTCAAGATAATGGGATTCCAATAATTCAACTACGAAGAATGTGGATTTTTTCACTGAATATTAAAATCATTCTTGTTGGTATAACAAACCATTAATTACATATATGAATATTACATCTTTTTAGATTAATATTCATTACATTTTAGAAATTCATTCATGAGGACCATAAAAGTTTAGTGCCTTTAGAAACTTGTAATACATTCTTTTAACTTGTGAAATATCTTCAACATCTCCCATAAAGATATTCCCCTTTAGTACGCCAACATAAATGATTTATTTATAACATGAAGAATTAAAACATAACAAAGGGTGAGATTAGATTCTTAGTAAGGGTAATCAAACAATAGATAAACATATGAATGTAAAAAAACCTGAACATAACTTTTGAATATTGAAATCTTGAGTCATGAAATAATTATTATCAGTTCGTAACTCATAAATCATAATAAAACATTAGCCATGATAATATAGAATTTTCATAAAACATGAACTTGTAGAAAACACATAGCATAGAAAATCATTTTCATATTATCCAAGGCTAATATCCAAGACCATCATAACAGATAAAGTCCATTACAGAACTGGGTTTACTTACCATTCTAGCCTCGTATTACTAAATACGATTTACATGATATTCTAGTTATTTCTATATCATGAGATATAAATATTTACCCAATTAATTAGAGGGAGATATAGGTCCCACCCATCTCATAATTAAATCATCCTGACATGTTCCATAACAACAAAAATCATTCATTATAGCATAACCCAAGAAGTAAAATGGGCTTCTTAAAAATCATTCCATCATAACATAATCCATATAAAATATCATTCAATAGTTAAAAAAATTCAATAATATTAATAATAGGGATATAAACATAACCCTATTTAAATAGAATCATCTTATATGGAAAATAATTTCGATAAAACACTTGAACTTAATTCTTGATAAAAATATCCTTTCTTCTTTAAAAAAACTCTTTTCTCAAAACGCATCAAAATTTTAAACGAAAATAATTTAGTTGAAAATATACTTTAAATATTTTATAGGAAGCTTCATGGAAATAAATTGTTATGAATATGTAAAAAATACATTCATTTTTTATAAGTTAAAAAACATTTTTTTCATACTCTTTCTAGAAAAATCCAAAAGTACCTCGTATGGGAAAACAGAAAGATTCATTCCATACCGTTTAATAAAAATTAATCAATGGGTAAAATTGACTTTAAGAAGTAGTAGAATAATAGAAATAATATTATATATTTATTAAAAACAGACATGGATGAAAAATCTACCCCCAGTAAATACCTACGTATAAATAATCTCAGATAATAACAAGATTACGAAATTATCCCTTACCTTAGGTCTCATATCCTTCATATATATCCAAACCTCCTGTATAATGATTTAAATAATGTTATTGACTTATTAAAAAATAATAATCATTTTTATGATATCATATATGATTATATTATCATCCGTTTGTTAGTAACATCTCATTATCACTCGTTATTCGGATATTATGTGCTTTATGTTATTATGCAAGTTTTGTTAGATAAGTTCATGTTTCACTTATTAGGTTATAGTTATATAATTTATAGAATGATATTAATATCATAAATATCATATTTATTAATTCCATTCATGTATATAATCATGGTTTAATGAAGATCAGGTATAACAGATCACATCACATCTTGGAGATGGTAGGTCGTACATATGCACGAGCAATAATATCATTCACTTAACGGTTAAACAGAATATAATTTGATGGTATATTAATTATAAAGAATAATTATAATATTATATTCATTATTTAAAACCATTATACTTGTCATTATACCCATTAAAATTAAGTATTTTTGAATAAAAAATTACACCATGACATGGAGACGGTAAGCTGTACGTACACACACATGGTGATATTGTTATTCGTAGGATGAATAAAATGAGGTATAAGGTTGTACCATAAATATAATAACATATAATAAAGTATAAGATAATTAATTTATTGCTTTAGTATCTAAACAACATAAGAAGAGTAATTATAATAAGAAAATAATTTTGAAAGCGGTGATAAATCAATTACCTCTTTTTCAAGTATCTCCTTTTGATTTGAACAAAAGGTCTCTATAGGATGGATTTATGCCAAAAGTGTGGTATCTAAAAAGAAGGTAGGGATATGGGGAGATTATTTAATAATAATTTTGATGATACAATGGTATTGAGAGGTGTGAGTAAGTGGGTAGATGTGGTGGCCTTCTATAAGAGGGAGGAGGGGCATTTTAGGAAAGTCTGGAAATTTTATTTTATTATAAATTGATTTTAGAATTATAATAGATCCAAAGTGATATATTTAGATGATAAGATGATTATAGTTATAAATCCTCTCAACCAATGTGTTTTAGACAAGTTTATTCCACAAATCTAATTTTATCCTTTAGCTTTAACCCTTAGTAAAATAAATTAACTCTTACTATGTCTTCTTGTATTTTTATACTATATGGTTAATATAGTTACTATAAATTTCCAAGAGAATATCAACTGTGTCATTAAGAAAATTTCTAACAATATATAATTATGTTGGACTAATATTATATTTTCATGACTATTATATCATTTAATAAAATTGTCTTTTTTTAAGAACTCATTTTTGTCAATTTTGACACTATTTTGTAATTGATTTTTTCTAAAGTCATAAAAACGTGATTACTTAAAAAATAATTATTGCATCCATAAAATGTAATTTATATCCAATAATTTCATGTATGGAATCAAAAATATGAAATTATATTTATTTTAATATTTATAATATCATTTATTTTCATCTTTCATTAATAAGGTAATCACTGCATCATCATTGTGTCATAAATAAATTTATTTATTTAATTTTTAAAAACTATAAATAAAATACCCTGAAGTATTAAATATTTTTATATTTATAATTAATATTTATATTAAACTATATCAGTTATATAACCCCACATTAATTTTTTTAGTAAAAAAATAAATGTTTATGTTCCATTTCTCATTACCTAAAATTAATTATTATAACATGACATTTTCACACCCAAGTGGCTCTAAAAGTCCAAATGTGAATACCAAGTGTTTTAATGATCACCAATAACTCATAAAATAGGATTAATACAAGTGTTAGGGTAGATTTATATTATTATAATATTATTTTTACCCTTATTTACCTCATTTACCCTTTAACCGTGGTGAATAAAAATAATTACTAAATTTTCTATTCATAATGTCCAAAAATAAAAGGGGACTATTTACATAATTTAGACCTTATGATTATAACTATGGAATATATTTTTCCAAATTAAAAACACAGAATTGGTATAAATTAATTTAAAATTAATTCCCGTTGTCAAAACAAGAAAACATGTTTTTAAGAAGTAAAAACAATCAAAAGATTGGCATGTTTTTATGTCCAATTTAAATGTGAAATTATTTAAAATGACCAAAATTTTATTAATTGATAAAAAAATAATCCAATTACACTTAAAAACCTATTAAAAAGACAATCTAACTATTAAAATAGATTAGATGAAAAGGTAGTTTTGAATTAAAATGTAGTATTTTTCACTATTCATTAAAATATGAATTTTATCAGAAAAATACAAAAAATTCAACAAAATTAAATTTTTATGTCCCAATTCCAAATAAAAAGTTTATTTTTTCAAATAAAATATATAAAAGTGTTAAAAAAGAGATTTAAAATAGTTGTGCCATCAAAATGCGGCAACACTACATTTTTCTTTGAAAAATACTTCTTTTATTAGAAAAATTGAATTTGTTCTTATATAATATATAGAAAATACATAAGATGAATTTTAATGTTATATGAAATAAAAAATGTGGTTAATATTATTAATAATAGCTAGTTTGTATCCCATTAAATAATAATATTTTAATAATATATTGTTGTTTAGTGAAACTCGGTATTGCATACAACACAAGCTATCGAGGAAGGTTTATATTGTGTGTAACGCAAGACAAGTCAGTGTTTCATGTAGTGAAAGCCTCCTTTGGTGATGTGTATAACATAATCCAAACATAGTTCTTTTATATATTGAACAGAATCTATACTCAATGTTGTGTGTATCATACACCTACTCGGTTTTGCATGTAACATACGACGAGTTAGTTTAGTGTGAAAGGAATGTTTGACTTAGTGCATTGAAATATATAAATGAAAATTATAATTTATTAAAAAAATGGTCCATAAAAACACGAGGTGTTACATTATACCCCCCTTAAAATTAATTTCCCCCTTAAAATTCATCAGGGTTATAAAAGGTTTGCTACTTTAAAGTCTCTTTCATGGAAACCCACATCGTAAAAAAGAATAATAAAACATCATTTTAAAAAGGCAGGTTAGAAACATAAATGTTACCTAAAGTAACTCATCACTGAGTTTCCACATAGGAGAACATTGGTGGGAAGAGAAAACATGGATATTGAAGAAAAATATGACCATAAAGTTTTGATGGATACTGATAGAGAATAAGGTTTGGAGAATGTTAACAACCAGAAACCCATAAATATACAATCATTTAAGGGACCATCTGATTCATCGAATAAGAATGAATTAAGATATTTTTTTTGGTTTTCTAGATCCTTTCCCTAAATTTTAAGAATATGAGAAGAAATAATTACTTTATTTCAATAAAATCTCACCATTGGTCATGTCTTGAACAATTTACACTTCATATCTTATTCAAAGAAATAAATTTGAATTTGTCATTCCTGAAGTGTTAGCAGATCATGAAATCCATAAATAGAATGATAGATCATTCCATATATCTCAACAAAAATGTTAACACAGAATAAAAAATAAGCATAATCCCACCTATAGTGAGATAATACATTAATCTAACAAAATTCAAGCTGAATATAACTTATACTAACTAGAATTGGATAACCTTACAATCCTTCCAAAAACATAAAATATACAACTTTAGAAAGAAGTGAACTAAATCAGTTTAACATTTATATCCTATATCCCATAATGTAGTTCTTTTTTGTCACATTCCAAACATGTGAATACCTTAATCATGTATTCTATTGATTTAGGGTAACAACCTGAACTCTCAAATATCCTTATTGAAAACATGCATGTTTTCATATTCTTAATCCCAAATAGCTATAATCTTCATCCGAGATAGCATAACCCATATGTCAATAAATCCTTAACTAGTTCCAAGGTAACTAATATCATCCAATTTACTTATTCCTATCTAATATACCATTATCCAAATATTATTATCTCAACATTATGTTCATATTAAGGGTCATCCTTCCCTAAATCATGTTTTTTCCAAAAACATCACCTTGTTGCCTCAATCACTTTTCATGGTTACCAGTACCACTCAAAATATACTTTCAAATACCTGTGTAAAACCACAGTGGACCACTACATATATATTTCATTATTCCATAATACCATAAAAGCGATTCTACAATTATTCTAGAATCCCATTACATAAATACTCAATCATTCCACCACTTCATTTTCATAATCAACATCACTGTAAACGCCGAAAAAAGTCTGTAACTCCTAGAGGAAGTTTCGAAATGACAAATCAAAGTCATATTCGGAATCAGAGGCCCAGTCCAGAGGCCCAGGAAGTGGTGCACGAAATAAAGGAGGACTTTCATGAAAGAATGATGTGCGCGCGAAGCATCCCTAGGATTCGCGTAATCGAGCCGGTGAGGCGTGCAATTTTGCACGCCCCGGTTCCTCGCGGTGAAGTTTTGCGCGCCGACGGTTCCCAGCGTGGAACATTTCATGTGACGCCTGAATTCCGCACCAGCTGCTGCCTATAAATAGAAGGCGAAACCAAACGGTTTAGGGTTGTAGAATTCGGAACAGCTCCCGTGCGCACAATTCGACTCCCCCCGCGCGCAATATGACTTCCAGGTAATTCCTCTTTTCGCGCAACCTTGCCCTGGGGTTCGCCTTTGCGCACAACTCCACTGGCTTAAGTGAATTTTCCCACCCCTCTGGGTTCTTCTCTTGTGCGCAATCGTTTCCCCATGCATGCAATCCCCTTCCTTGTGCGCAATCGCCTATCTGTGCAGTCCTATGGCCCTATTGCGCGCCATCCCGGTGTTTTGCGCGCAAACCTTCTCTTTGAGCGCAACACCTCAGCCCCTTTACCTTGACGCCCCTTGGCTGCCTCTCCGCGCCGGCACCTGATGTCTTCCATGCCGGGCATGCACACCATGTGTTGTTTTCTTGTACGGCCTTCCAGGCTCGTACGAAGTAACCTCAAGGTTCCTTGGGCGGTGTTTCCCGTTGCGTTGCTTTGCCTTATGCTTCTCTGCATAGGCACGCTAACGACTATTGCTTCTTCACATACCCACTCTAACGTGGACCCCTCAATGGTTCACCCTGTTTCCCCCCTTCACTACGGCCTTGTCGATGCCTTCCCTCCCATAAGGGGTAGAGGGCATTGGGCATGTAAGCCCTAGGGTTGTGGAGTGAACCCACCTCGTCCAAGCCGCAGGACGTTAAACTGCTAAGCACCTCGTCCTTAACACACGGCGTTAAACTGTGGTCCGACCCCATGCTCCGCACGCAGGGTCCCCCTGTCTCGGGCATTCTTTACGCCCACTCGTCTCCACGGGAATGGACTCTTCCTCGCATGGAATGATATCCTCCTTGTCGGAGTGGAGTTTGTCCACGGGGGAAGGGCTACCTCAGAACGTAAGCCCCTAGCCTCTCAATGGAAGGTTTCACCCATGAATCTCCATACTTCCACCCTACCAATGACAATGGAGTACCATTCCCACTGTGCTTTGTCGCACCACGGGCCTACATCCTAGAGTAAGACCCGGCACCAAGGGCCGCTAACCACACGTAATCCCCTGTTTCCTCTTTGGGCCGCTCAACGCGTAAGCCCCTTTTCGCTTCTCACGGATGCACCCTTTACGACGTGATCGTCTGGTGCCTACTGCCTCTTGTTTCTCACATCGAGCATGACTCACGTGGGCTTAGAGTGCGCATCGACCATGACATCCTCTATGGTCCGCCCCAAATCGTAAGCCCCATCCCAGCGAACTACATAGACTTTGATTCGTGCTAACGCATGGTATGTAAGAAGCCTCCACGAGGTTCAAGCCCACCACCCGGTCGTTCCGACCTCTCCACGTCGGTTCCCCACCACTATGGGCTGCCTCAGAGCGTAATCCCCATACCCACTCTGATCCACCTCAGAGCGTAAGCCCCAAATTCCTCATCCCGCATGACGTTAAACTGTATCTCGTACCGCATGACGTTAAACTGTATGCCCTCATCCCGCAAGATGTTAAACTGTATCTCGTCCCGCATGACATTAAACTATATTCCCCCTCTTGGGCCGCCTCAGAGCTTAAGCCCCATGTCTCACACCCACGTCTCATCTTGACTTTCCCCTCGAGCCCACGTGTCTTGGGAAGCTCATGCCCTATCCAAGAGATCTTACTTCCTCCAGGCTCCAATCCATGCGTTCATTCTCATGGGTCACCTCTTCAGGTGTCCCACCATACCACCGAACTACGAGGACTTTGATTCCCTGCCACGAGGATACATAGAAGCCTCCCCGAGGTTCAATCTCATCACTCCATCATCCATCCTGATCCTTACCCGGGCTGCCACATCCCGGTGAGATCATGCCATTCCATCCCACTCCATGGTATCCGGGAAGTCGCCCACATGCTGGCCCCAACATCGGTGTTCCTATAATGACCCACACTTTACATACATTGTTAATACTTCAAAATTGAAGCACTCTTATTACAACATATGAAAAAACCACAAAGGACCGTATAGGTATAGTGTCTTTAGAAACTGGGAAACATAAACAACTGGTTCATAAATCTTCTACAGTGTCTCCCATTTATTTCATCATATCTAGGGTCCCTTTTAGCATATTCTACTTAATATCCATCTTCCTGACCTGGGGAAAAGAAAGCATAAAAGGGTGAGCTCAAATGCTCAGCAAGGGCAAATAAAGGAAATAAAAATCATATCATATCTTTATGAAAATCAAAACCTGCAAAAGAGATCATAATATCTTAACATGAAATAAATCATAGAAGTGAAAATGAGATCCCCATAATCATAACATAAAACTTGAATCTTTGTGGCATGCACACATAATCATGGAAAATCATTTCTTGTTAGTCATGACTCATTGCCAAGACTATCTTAGTGGACAAAGTCCCTTTCTGAACCGAGTTCACTCCTCGTTTCAGTCCTGTATCACTGAACCGAAATAACCTTCCATTCCAGCCATGTCTATCTCATGAGATATAAAATCATTACCCAATGCATTGGAGGGAGATATAGGTCCCACCCATCTTATAATGAATCCTTTCTTATGTGTGCCACATAATCATAAAACATACATCATCGCATAACACATATAACAAAAATGGGATTCTTGAAACATCATGACATCATAAATCAATTCATATATGATAAAGGAATTCATAAACATAATTCCATCACAACATAGTCAAACCAATGTAAAAATATGGATAGAAACAGAACCCTTTATTATCTTAGATGGAAAATAATTTTGATAAAACACTTGAATTGAATTCTTGAGGAAAATATCCTTTCTTCTTCAAAAACATTTTTCCTTTCATAACATGTCATACAACTTTAAAATAAAAGAAGTTGATTAAAAATAAACTTGAAAACTTGTAAAGGAAGCTTCTTTGAAGTAATGTTTTAAAAATCCATTCATGCCGTATAAGTTAAAAAAAACATTCTTCGTACTTTTGTCGGAAAAGTCAAAAAGTACCTCGTACGGAAAAACGACAAAAGATTCCTTTCATATTCTTTACTAAAAACTCACCTAAGGGTAAAATTGGATTTAAACTATTTCAAGTGGATGGAAACAATATTACATATTGAGGGAACATGGATGTGGATGATAAAATACACCCCAGTAAATACTTACGAATAAACAATCTCGGATAAAAATGAGATTGTGATATTTCCCTTACCTTAGGTCCGATTTGCTTTGTTCGTGTCCGAAGCTCCTGTATAATGGTTTAAATAATGTTATTGACTTATTCCAGAATCATACATATTGATATGAGATCATATATGGTCATATTATTAGCTTCTTGTTAGTAATATTTCATTGTTACTTGTTACTCGGGTCTTTATAACTTTTTGTTCTTATGCGTGTTTTGTCGAATAAATTCTTATTCTTATCTTTAGGTTATAGATAATTCATTTCCAGAATGGTATTAGTGTAGTATATACCATATTCATTCATTCAATTCATTTATAAAATCATTATGAAATGAAGATCATGTAGAACGAGTCGCATCACATCGTGGAGACGGTATTCCGTACGTACGCACGAGTGATGATATCGTTCCTATGATCGTGGAATTGTATTGGAGTATATATATATATTATTTCAGTATCAATATTACTTAATAATAATCATATATAGTTACTCATTACACCATTATACCCATCCTTGTAAGGTGATGGTGGAAAATAGATTACACCACGGCGTGGAGACGGTATTCCGTACGTACGCACGCGCGGTGATTTCATTTTTCCGTAGGATGGATAGAAAGTGAATTAGGGTTGTTTCATATTTATAATAACATATCAGTATGTAAGTAATACTGATGTTATTACTTTATCATGAAACAACTAAAGAAGAAGAAGTTGAAGATGAAAGAAATTGAAAAGATCGGTAATGGATATTACCTCTTCTTTGGAACGCCTCTTTGAATCCTCCACTTAGGGAACTAAGAGTGGTCTTTGGAGAAGACCAGGACCTCTAGGACTATTCTAGGGAAGTGGAGAGGGGAAAATGGCAGGGGTTGGCCGAGATTGAGTGCTCAATTTGGTGTGAGGAGGAGGGGGAGGAGGTGCCCTTTTATAAGGGAGGAGAGGGGCACCTTAGGAATATCTCAAAATATTATTTTATATTAAAGTCAAAATCGGTTTATAATGGTTTCAAAGGGTCTTATTTCGAAGATAAGGTGGGGAGGGGTCGAAATCCTATCAACCAATAGAATTTAGACAAGTTTAGGATATTATTTTAACCTTATCATTTAGATTTAACTCTAAGTTAAATAATTTAACTTTTATCATGTCTTTTTGTTTTCTTTCACTATATGGTTAATACACTTACAATAACATTCCAAAAGAACCCCAAATTGTTTATTATTAATATATATATCCTTATCTAAATCATTTGGCCGAACCTTAGATTTTTAGGAATACAATAACAATTAATAATATAATATTTGATTTAAAAACTATTTTGTGTCAATTTTGACACTATTTGATATATGATTTTTGGGAATGTCATAACAGAATTAAATGTTCGAACCAAGTTGATTAAATCAACATCAATATATCATAGTAACCTAGAAAATTAGTGGAATTCATAAAAAGTCTCAAATTACATTTAGTTTGGTGTTTATAACATCAATTATGTCAATATTTCGTTAACAAGATAATTACTGCATCATCTTTGTGTCATAAATAAATTAAATTATTTGATGTCTAAAAATTACAAATAAAATACCATCATGTAGGAAATCTTTTTAGCTTTCTAATGAATATTTACAATCGAATTTATCTTATGTATAACCCCTTATTAAAAATGTTTTAGTAAATATACTTTGATTTTAACTCTTTTAACCCTTCTTTAAATAAATTAATAATAAATGTCCTAATCTAATTTAAGTGGGCCTAAATGGTCATATTTTATTCCTAAGTTTGTTTTTGGTCGAATTACACTTGTCCAATAGAATTAGGACATGTGTTAGGGTAATATTAATATCATATTTACCCTTAGTTACCCTATTTACTATTAACCGCGGTAAAAAAAGTAAAAAGTTACTATTCACCAAAAAATTATTTTCATCTCATTGAACCACATTTTAGTCCTTGATATTAACCGTGTCTCTCGGATTTTTGAAATTCCATTCACAGAAGCGGTAAAATTAAGTTTTATGAAAAATTCAGTTTTTAACCTACCACTTAGTGGTTTCACTATTCATCAAAAATTGAAAGTTTTCAGAAAAATACCAAAATTTCACCCTAGGCTAATTTCGATATTCTGAGTCCAAAAATGAAGTCCATTTTGAAAAATAAAATTTATAAAATTTCAAAAAGTGGTTATTACTATTCATAACGGCTAGTTTTAATAGCATATTGTTGTTTAGTGAAACTCGGTATTGCGTACGACGCAAGCTATCGAGGAAGGTCGCGATTGCGTGTAAAGCAAGCCAAGAAAGTGTTGTGTAGAAAAAGATTCCTTTGATGATTTATATAACATAAAAGTCTCGGGTGTTACATTCTACCCCCCTTAAAAAGAATTTCGCCCTCGAAATTCGTCACTTTGCAACAAACAAATGAGGATACTTCTCCCTCATCATATCCTCAAGCTCCCATGTAGCTTCTTCAAGTTGGTGGTTTCTCCATAAAACTTTCACCAAGCGAGTGGTCTTGTTTCGTAGGACTTTTTCGCTACGATCCAGAATCTCTATCGGCTGTTCTTCATAAGAAAGATCTTGCTCCAGTGGTACAACTTCTGAGCTGAGTACATGTGAAGGATCTGGTATGTACTTTCTCAGGAGAGATACATGGAACACATCGTGAACTTGAGAGAGATTCGGTGGAAGCGCCAATCGGTAAGCTACCTTCCCAACACGATCCAGTATTTCAAAAGGACCGATATATCTAGGGCTCAACTTCCCCTTCTTTCCAAATCTCATAACCCTCTTCCAGGGAGATATTCGTAAGAACACTTTATCGCCCACTTCAAACTCTAGGTCTTTTCTTCGGTTGTCGGCATAACTTTTCTGTCGACTCTGAGCTGCTCTTATGTGTTGTTGAATAGATCTGACTTTTTCTGCCATTTCATCAACGAGATCAGGTCCTAATAGCTTTCTTTCCCCAACTTCATCCCAGCAAGTTGGAGTCCTGCATTTCTTTCCATAGAGAGCTTCATAAGAAGCCATCTGAATACTGGAGTGAAAGCTATTATTATAAGAAAATTCCACCAAAGGTAGGTGTTGATCCCAACCTCCTTTGAAATCCATAGAGCAAGCTCTCAACATATCTTCTAGGGTTTGAATTTTTCTCTCAGACTGACCGTCTGTCTGGGGATGATAAGCAGTGCTGAAACTCAACTCTGTATCCAGAGTATGCTGAAGACTTCGCCAGAACTTCGAGGTAAATCTCGGATCTCGATCAGATATAATAGAAAGTGGTACTCCATGCAATCTTACCACTTCCTTTACATATATCCTGGCAAGATGATCTAGAGAGAAATCCTCTCTAATAGAAATGAAGTGTGCGGACTTTGTAAGACGATCAACTATGACCCAGATAGCATTATTGCCTTTGGATGTTTTAGGAAGTCCTGTGACAAAGTCCATAGTGATGTTTTCCCATTTCCATTCGGGTATGGGTAATGGTTGTAACATCCCCTTAGAGTTCTGTCTCTCAGCTTTAACTTGTTGACAAACCAAGCATCGAGAGACATATTCAGCAACATCTCTTTTCATGCCATCCCACCAGAAGTACTCTTTCAGGTCCCTATACATCTTCGTGCTTCCAGGATGAATAGAGAATGAAGAACTATGAGCCTCATCCAGCAGCTCTTTCTTTAATTCGGGGATGGGAGGAACACAAACCCGATTCCTGAACTTTATTATCCCATCACAATCAAGGTTGAATTCAGGAACATTTCTCACCTTCTTTTGTAACTCGACATCTTCTTTCTGTGCCTCTTTAATCTTCACATGTATAGATGGTTGAACATTCATTTGAGAAAGATAAGATTTTTCCCCTTCCATTATAATTCCAAGATCCATCCTTTGTAAATCCATAAATATTGGATCTTTTGTGATCCTCATCATGGATAAACTAGCATGGTCTTGTCGACTTAATGCATCTGCCACCTTGTTTGCTTTCCCAGGGTGGTAATGGATTGAGCAGTCATAATCCTTAATCAGCTCCAACCATCTTCTTTGGCGCATATTCAACTCCTTTTGTGTGAAAATATACTTTAAACTTTTATGATCAGTATAAATATCACACCTTTCACCATAAAGGTAATGCCTCCAAATCTTTAATGCAAAGATTACCGCAGCCAACTCCAAATCATGTGTTGGGTAGTTTTGCTCATGGATTTTCAACTGTCGTGAGGCATAAGCTATCAGCATATCATTTTGCATAAGAACACACCCCAATCCCTTCTTGGATGCATCACTGTAGATCACAAACCTTTCTCCACTACAAGGCAGTGTGAGCACAGGTGCACTGGATAACCTTCTTTTCAACTCCTTGAAATTCTCTTCACATTCCTCTGTCCAGACAAACTTAACTCCTTTCCGAGTCAACTTGGTGATTGGATTAGATAACCGTGAAAAATCTTTTACAAAACGTCGATAATATCCAGCCAAACCAAGAAAACTTCGGATCTCAGTTACTGTTGTTGGTCTTGACCATCTTTCGATAACCTCTGTTTTTGCTGGATCCACAGATATCCCCTCTTTTGAGATTATATGACCCAAAAATGCAACTTTTTGAAGCCAAAATTCACACTTGGTAAATTTGGCATAAAGCTTCTCTTTTCTCAGGGTCTTTAATATAATTCTCAAGTGATCTTCATGCTCTTCCTTGCTCTTTGAATAGACAAGAATATCGTCTATAAAGACTACCACAAATTGATCAAGATAGTCTCTAAAGACTCTATTCATTAGATCCATGAAGATAGCAGGGGCATTAGTAAGACCAAATGGCATCACTATAAATTCATAGTGTCCATACCTTGTACGGAAAGCCGTCTTTGGTATATCCTCCCTTTTGACCCTTAATTGATGATACCCTGAACGAAGATCAATCTTGGAAAAGTATTGAGCTCTGCGTAGTTGGTCAAATAAGTCATCAATGCGTGGGAGAGGATATTTGTTCTTGATAGTGATCTTGTTAAGTTCTCGATAATCAATGCAGAGTCTCATTGATCCATCTTTCTTCTTAACAAATAGAACAGGTGCTCCCCAAGGTGACGCACTAGGGCGTATGAATCCCTTATCAAGATTCTCTTGGAGTTGCTTCTTCAATTCCTGCAACTCAATTGGGGCCATTCTATAAGGTGTCTTTGAAATAGGCAAAGCACCCGGTACGAGTTCTATTGAAAACTCAACTTCACGATTTGGTGGAAGACCCGGAAATTCCTCCGGAAAGACATCATCAAACTCCCGTACAATGGGCATATTCTTAATCGTGAGTTTCTCACCAACCATTTGAGATAAATAACCTTCATTTAGTGGAATCAATACCCATAAGATGGAAGAAATTTCCACTGGAAGGTTATGTTCATCCTTGCATTGATAGACGATCGTAGGTTGATCTGGAATATGAAATGTGACTTCCCTTCTTTGGAAATTGATATGAGCTCCATGTAGAGAAAGCCAATCCATGCCAAGAATCACATCAAATTCCACTAAAGGAAGGATCACAAGATTTGCAGGAAGCACTTTCCCACAAACTTCGATCGGAGAAGAATTATAAACTTCTGATGCGATTGATGTGCCATTAGGTGTTGTCACAGCTAACTCAACATCTAATTGTTGAGGTAATACGGTGATACCCTTAGAAAATTTTTCAGAAATAAAAGAGTGGGTGGATCCAGAATCAAATAAAACATTTGCTACTTTAGAGTGGATGGTAAGTGTACCTTTCACCACATCGTTATCGTACTCCACATCGCTGATAGAAATTGCATGTGACTTTCCTTTGTCTTTAGCCTTAAGATTTTGTTGACGTCGACCATCATCATCAACCCTTGGATTTGGGCATTGATTGGCATAATGCCCCATCTCCTTGCACTTGAAACATTGAAGTGTAGCAGGTTCATTCTGTGTATCCCTTCCTTTGTTTGCATCATTAGACATCTTCTTCCCATTATCACGGAATTCAAATGCCCGATGACCTTCCTTTCCACATTTAAAACATTTACTTGTCCCTTTAAGACAACTCCCTCCATGTTTCTTTCCACACTTTGAGCATAAGGGAAAGTTCATTTTCTTTTCCGTGTGCTCTTTAGATTTTTCTTTGAATTCCATCTTCCTCTTCTTATCAAACCCATGTGACTGATGGGTTACTCCAATCTCCATCTTGACTTTGAGAGCACATCGAACGATTTCTTCGTAGCTATTGAAGTCCCTTATGGCTAACGCCCTTCGAAGACTTGGTTTTAGGCCACTAAAGAATCGATCGATCTTACTCTCAGGTTGGATAATAATACCAGAAGCGTACCTTGCAAGTCTTGTAAAATTTGCTTCATAGGTACTAACAGATTCATCATCCCTTTGCTTCAGTTCAAGGAACTCTTTCTCCATCTTTGTTCGGAGAATACGAGGGAATTACTTATTGAAAAATAAGTTCTTGAACTCGTCCCATTCCATAGACTCAATTTCATCCCTTTGCCTCGTATTCTTAACAAGATTCCACCATTGATCCGCATCTCCTTCCAAACGATACACTGCTAGGATGACTTTATCATGCTCAGAACATTGAAGAACTGAAAATATCTTTTCAGTAGTACTAATCCATTGTTCAGCAACTAATGGATCAGTAGACCCGCTGAAAGATGGTGGACGCTGCCTCATGAAGGATTCAACAGAATGTTGCTCCCTCCTTTGTTCGTTTGGAAATCCTGCATGATTCATAGCTTGAGAAAGTTGTGTGAGCATGGCTACAAGATTTTTCATTCCAGCTCCCATATCGTTTGGTTGCTCAGGGGTACAATCATTGCATTGCCCATCGCATTCCGCATTAACACGGTTCCTTCGGGTTCCAGCCATTGACTAAAACCAAGAAGAATAGTGTGAGCAACACTAATTATAATAGGAAACCACATAATTCAAGAGTAAAATTTTCATGCTTAAGGTCTTATCCTAGGTTATTCAAGGCCATTTCTAAAACACTAAGATTGTGTTCTATGCTTAGACTTATCCTTAGGGTTCTTACTAAGGCTTTCACATCCTAGTTTCCAAAGGTTGACTATACCTTTCCTCTGATACCAACTATAATGACCCACACTTTACATACATTGTTAATACTTCAAAATCGAAGCACTCTTATTACAACATATGACAAAACCACAAAGGACCGTATAGGTATAGTGTCTTTAGAAACTGGGAAACATAAACAACTGGTTCATAAATCTTCTACAGTGTCTCCCATTTATTTCATCATATCTAGGGTCCCTTTTAGCATATTCTACTTAATATCCATCTTCCTGACCTGGGGAAAAGAAAGCATAAAAGGGTGAGCTCAAATGCTCAGCAAGGGCAAATAAAGGAAATAAAAATCATATCATATCTTTATGAAAATCAAAACCTGCAAAAGAGATCATAATATCTTAACATGAAATAAATCATAGAAGTGAAAATGAGATCCCCATAATCATAACATAAAACTTGAATCTTTGTGGCATGCACACATAATCATGGAAAATCATTTCTTGTTAGTCATGACTCATTTCCAAGACTATCTTAGTGGACAAAGTCCCTTTCTGAACCGAGTTCACTCCTCGTTTCAGTCCTGTATCACTGAACCGAAATAACCTTCCATTCCAGCCATGTCTATCTCATGAGATATAAAATCATTACCCAATGCATTGGAGGGAGATATAGGTCCCACCCATCTTATAATGAATCCTTTCTTATGTGTGCCACATAATCATAAAACATACATCATCGCATAACACATATAACAAAAATGGGATTCTTGAAACATCATGACATCATAAATCAATTCATATATGATAAAGGAATTCATAAACATAATTCCATCACAACATAGTCAAACCAATGTAAAAATATGGATAGAAACAGAACCCTTTATTATCTTAGATGGAAAATAATTTTGATAAAACACTTGAATTGAATTCTTGAGGAAAATATCCTTTCTTCTTCAAAAACATTTTTCCTTTCATAACATGTCATACAACTTTAAAATAAAAGAAGTTGATTAAAAATAAACTTGAAAACTTGTAAAGGAAGCTTCTTTGAAGTAATGTTTTAAAAATCCATTCATGCCGTATAAGTTAAAAAAAACATTCTTCGTACTTTTGTCGGAAAAGTCAAAAAGTACCTCGTACGGAAAAACGACAAAAGATTCCTTTCATATTCTTTACTAAAAACTCACCTAAGGGTAAAATTGGATTTAAACTATTTCAAGTGGATGGAAACAATATTACATATTGAGGGAACATGGATGTGGATGATAAAATACACCCTAGTAAATACTTACGAATAAACAATCTCGGATAAAAATGAGATTGTGATATTTCCCTTACCTTAGGTCCGATTTGCTTTGTTCGTGTCCGAAGCTCCTGTATAATGGTTTAAATAATGTTATTGACTTATTCCAGAATCATACATATTGATATGAGATCATATATGGTCATATTATTAGCTTCTTGTTAGTAATATTTCATTGTTACTTGTTACTCGGGTCTTTATAACTTTTTGTTCTTATGCGTGTTTTGTCGAATAAATTCTTATTCTTATCTTTAGGTTATAGATAATTCATTTCCAGAATGGTATTAGTGTAGTATATACCATATTCATTCATTCAATTCATTTATACAATCATTATGAAATGAAGATCATGTAGAACGAGTCGCATCACATCGTGGAGACGGTATTCCGTACGTACGCACGAGTGATGATATCGTTCCTATGATCGTGGAATTGTATTGGAGTATATATATATATTATTTCAGTATCAATATTACTTAATAATAATCATATATAGTTACTCATTACACCATTATACCCATCCTTGTAAGGTGATGGTGGAAAATAGATTACACCACGGCGTGGAGACGGTATTCCGTACGTACGCACGCGCGGTGATTTCATTTTTCCGTAGGATGGATAGAAGGTGAATTAGGGTTGTTTAATATTTATAATAACATATCATTATGTAAGTAATACTGATGTTATTACTTTATCATGAAACAACTAAAGAAGAAGAAGTTGAAGACGAAAGAAATTGAAAAGATCGGTAATGGATATTACCTCTTCTTTGGAACGCCTCTTTGAATCCTCCACTTAGGGAACTAAGAGTGGTCTTTGGAGAAGACCAGGACCTCTAGGACTATTCTAGGGAAGTGGATAGGGGAAAATGGCAGGGGTTGGCCGAGCTTGAGTGCTCAATTTGGTGTGAGGAGGAGGGGGAGGAGGTGCCCTTTTATAAGGGAGGAGAGGGGCACCTTAGGAATATCTCAAAATATTATTTTATATTAAAGTCAAAATCGGTTTATAATGGTTACAAAGGGTCTTATTTTGAAGATAAGGTGGGGAGGGGTCGAAATCCTATCAACCAATAGAATTTAGACAAGTTTAGGATATTATTTTAACCTTATCATTTAGATTTAACTCTAAGTTAAATAATTTAACTTTTATCATGTCTTTTTGTTTTCTTTCACTATATGGTTAATACACTTACAATAACATGCCAAACGAACCCCAAATTGTTTATTATTAATATATATATCCTTATCTAAATCATTTGGCCGAACCTTAGATTTTTAGGAATACAATAACAATTAATAATATAATATTTGATTTAAAAACTATTTTGTGTCAATTTTGACACTATTTGATATATGATTTTTGGGAAAGTCATAACAGAATTAAATGTTCGAACCAAGTCGATTAAATCAACATCAATATATCATAGTAACCTAGAAAATTAGTGGAATTCATAAAAAGTCTCAAATTACATTTATTTTGGTGTTTATAACATCAATTATGTCAATATTTCGTTAACAAGATAATTACTGCATCATCTTTGTGTCATAAATAAATTAAATTATTTGATGTCTAAAAATTACAAATAAAATACCATCATGTAGGAAATCTTTTTAGCTTTCTAATGAATATTTACAATCGAATTTATCTTATGTATAACCCCTTATTAAAAATGTTTAATAAATATACTTTGATTTTAACTCTTTTAACCCTTCTTTAAATAAATTAATAATAAATGTCCTAATCTAATCCAAGTGGGCCTAAATGGTCATATTTTATTCCTAAGTTTGTTTTTGGTCGAATTACACTTGTCCAATAGAATTAGGACATGTGTTAGGGTAATATTAATATCATATTTACCCTTAGTTACCCTATTTACTATTAACCGCGGTAAAAAAAGTAAAAAGTTACTATTCACCAAAAAATTATTTTCATCTCATTGAACCACATTTTAGTCCTTGATATTAACCGTGTCTCTCGGATTTTTGAAATTCCATTCACAGAAGCGGTAAAATTAAGTTTTATGAAAAATTCAGTTTTTAACCTACCACTTAGTGGTTTCACTATTCATCAAAAATTGAAAGTTTTCAGAAAAATACCAAAATTTCACCCTAGGCTAATTTCGATATTCTGAGTCCAAAAATGAAGTCCATTTTGAAAAATAAAATTTATAAAATTTCAAAAAGTGGTTATTACTATTCATAACGGCTAGTTTTAATAGCATATTGTTGTTTAGTGAAACTCGGTATTGCGTACGACGCAAGCTATCGAGGAAGGTCGCAATTGCGTGTAAAGCAAGCCAAGAAAGTGTTGTGTAGAAAAAGATTCCTTTGATGATTTATATAACATAAAAGTCTCGGGTGTTACAGTTCCCCCTAGGGGTTCCTTCAATCTGATCCACTCTCAGTGTGTAGATCAGTCTGATCCATCTCCGCAAGACGTTAAACTCGCGGCATACCCCATGTTAAACATGGGAAGCTAAAGAAAACCTCAGATGGTACACAATCCCCGCATTCGATGTGGGATTTCTCAGGCTTCCGCGCCCTCAAGAAGTCCTGTGATAAGGGACAGAAGGCAGACATGCCGATCCCCAGTTTCAAGACATGCCAACGACACCCCAACGTGACCGTTCTCTTCACCGAAGGTTGCTGCCCCGACAAGACCCCTTGGAGCATCTCGACGAAAGCAGCGTAATTAACTGGCGCCCATGTAGATATGGCACCGGGAATGAGCTTCACAAACCCGTCTTAAATCTATGAGGGAGACCCGGACTAGGTGACGAACTCTAAGGAGGAATCCACGGAAGGAAGAACCAACATCCCATCATCCCAATTTCGATCAAGGAGCAGACGTACCTGAACAAGGAATGGATGCCGCCCGCCTTTGGAAAGCGGGAATGCGGGGCAACAAGCTGCGCGTCCTCCCATACGTGACAGACACGCGCGCACGCCCCATTGTAAAAGCGTCGGAAACAGAAAATGGTGAACCTAACGTGAAGCTCTTCTCCTAAATATGAAGAGTGGTAGCGTTCGGGGTGTCGAAAGATTAGCATGTCACCAGGCCCGGGTACCTATCACCGGGATGCGAAACCCGCCAGGGGTTGAGGCAGTCAGGATGTTGATCACTCTGTTCTGTGACATCGTCAGCGTGGATCCCTCTCACTGACCATGGAAGGTGGAATGACGCTAGGCTATTGGAATCAGATCACTGCATCCAGAGCTTGATCACCACCTGTCCACCGGCGCAGGGGCAGGGGCAGTACCGACGCAGCCACCCCACGCGGTCCCGCCTTTTCCACAGTCACTCAGGATCTGATTACCACGACTATCAGGTGCTCAAGCCCCCTCTCCCCATCAGAAATCATCCAGCGAAGGGTGATCAAAGACTTGGTTCGTAGGTACGATGAGGAAGGGATCATCCCCACCAGGGGCATGGCCCGTTTGGATCTAGAGGCGGCTGCGCCTCACCATCATTGCCGCCCCCAAGGGCCGCGCAGGGAGCCACCGCTCCCCACTCCGATGTTAAAACGCTTCGAGAGCCTATCCCCGGAGCGCCTTGACACATCCCTCCCCTATGATAATGAGGTGGGGAATGTCCGGGTCCACCCGATCGGAGACCCGTCCCAGGGGTTAACGGCAAGAGCCCCTGCCAGGCTACGTCGACGCCGCCGCCTGACTCCCCAGGATGAGAAGCAGGCAATCTTTGTGCTCACACCACCGGCTTCAACCCATCTGACCTGACGCCAATGTCGGGCACGAGTGGAAGAGAATGCCCTCCCTGGGGTGCCACCGTCAGCAACCATTGTGGCCCGAGCCACTACTGACTCCTGTTACCAGACCCCCGTACACGTTGAGCAGGGGCGGTCACATGCCCGATTGGGATCAAAGCCCCGACTGCCCTACAGGCAGGTTGGGTCGACTCTCCTGGTCGCGGGCATAGGCAATGGCTGCCGCGGACCAATCCGCGGTAGTGCCACCCACCATGAAGGCTCATTCCATGCCACTGATCTGGAAAGCCGAAGGCTTCTTCGCGACAACTATTCTCTGGGTATGACTCTTTCCAGCTCCCACTGCACTGGGTATGAGGTCACTCCCCCTACCTCTGGCCATGAGTATGGAGCCGTTGCGTATCCAGTCGCTCACTCACATGGAGGTCCTCCCCATGTCCCTTTCGAAATCTGTCCCGGTGCTTCTCACACCCTGGCCTTCGGTCCCCTCTACCCCAGCGCTATTGCGGCCATGGGACTCCTTGAAGGAAATCATCCTTACCCTGAGGAGCCACCTAGGGGTAGGAAGGTGGGGCGTCGTCGCCGTAAGAGGAATGTCAGGGGAGTCCGGACGGAAATCAGACCAGTCCGTTTCTCAGACTCTGAGGCAGAATACGACTCGACGATGGAACCTTCCCCCCAACCCTTTGAGTCGAGGGCACAGATGGGGATGCGGCGCGTCAGTCTCATGCTCCCCAAATGAGAGATACGTATGATTCCCTCCTCCCTCCGAAGGTATAACCAGGAGGACGAGGACTTGGCGTACCCCCATGGGTCAGACCCGCAGTTACCACTGGCCTCCCTGGAAGCACCTTCCGCCTCAGTCAGGGAGGGTGGGGAACTTTTCTGGGGACCGATGGAAGAGTCGTGACGTGACACACCCTCGGCAAGCACCGATGCTGTGACAGGAGGCCCATTCGCCAGCCCATCCAATCGCGACGTGGCAGCCAGAACACTGCAACCCCTGGAGGACGACTCGGGGATCGGCGGCCAATCGTCATGTTCACCGTATTCCTCACCGGTCAGACCATCGGCCCGGCGGCATGCCTCGGTGCCATTTCCAGTTCCCCGTCCATTCTTGGTTGACGAGTAGGGGAAGAAAGGTCCGGACCCCGAACCGGAGTCATGGAGCTTCTGGACTGTCCTCGCAGTGGGCCACTTCTCTGAGAAGTTTTGGCCGGTCGCAGGGTCGGATTTTGATATGCCAGAGTCACTCACCACGAGAGAGTTTGAATGTTTCCGCCAGACTCTTCGGGTGACTCACTCCCATCTTCGGCATTAGCTAGCGCCTTATCCCGGGAGTCAAGCACATCTCGAGGATATCGGTGAGCAGTGCCGTCGGGTCGACCTGGATGTGCTCCCTGCGGTTCGGCACCCCAAGTCACTTGGCCATCATAGGGCCCTCTAGAAAAAATGACTCCAGAGTTTTCAATTACTCCGCAAAGTTATTGAGGAAGCCACACCCCACGCGCACATCCGTGGATGGGGGAAGTACGCTTCCCTTCTTTTCTATCTGATCCGCCGACAGCTCGACTCACTGGGCGGCCCTGAGGGAACGTCATCAGGGGCAGTGGCAGTCAACATGGATGACCTTTCAGATGATGGAAACAGTGTGGAGCTTCGCAATGGTGACTCTCCCCCTGAGGAAATCCTCTAATGGACCCATCTGGGAGGATTAATCGCCAACAGAGGAGCCTCCTAGGTCTCCCTATACCCACATAGGCACTAAAACTGAGTCGAAACATCGGCAAGGGTAAAGAGAACATCCGGTCTGTCAAGCTTGTCGACCCATCTGCCTCGGTGCAGAAGGCAGAGGAAGACTCTGTGAAGGTCATGCTACTCCAACAGCTTGCTGAGCAAAAGAGGCTAGTTATTGAGCTCTTGGCCGAATGCATTGCAGAGATACGGCCTGACTACGGTAACCCTAGACCAAGACAGCAGGGGTAGGAGCACCTACCCCTTGCCGAGATTCCCCCGGGCAACCGCGACCATGTTGCGTTCTCCAACAGTGGAGAGGATGGAACCCATGTCAATAGGGCGCGATATGTTTCTCTGAACCCTCCCGAGCGGCGGGATCACCTGGGGGACCCTGCTCGATTTCCTCCCACTGCCCCAAGAGTCGCTCCGCCAGCCGCCCCGCGAGATGCTGAGCTTGACTACCAGATTGAAGAGCCTGAAAAAGAACTTGTGGTTAGAGATCCCTATCAGGACAGGAATCCGCGTCTGGAAAATCTAATGGAAGTACTCATCGCCCGCTTGGAGGCCCTGGAAACTCGACAGGTGGCAATCCCACCGATCGGCAAGCCATACCCAATGTGGGTGGATGATATGCCGACCCCGCCGGGATTTGGGAACCCAACTTTCTCCCCCTTTAACGGTACCGGAGACCCTCCATAGCACCTGGCCCACTTCAACTCAAGGTGCGAGCCTATGTAAGGGACTTCGGCGCAGCAGGAGGCTGCCAAGATCCGTTGCTTCGTTCAGACACTAGAAGGACCAGCCTTCTTCTGGTACAACCAGCTCCCTATCGGATCTGTGACTAGCTGGGAGGACCTTAGCCGGAAATTCCTCTAGCAGTTTAGTTCCAAAACCCAGAAGACAAACATTACAGACCTCTTCCGGTGCAAACAAAGGCCCGATGAGCGGGTCGTGGACTTCATCGCCCGGTGGAAGGGGCTCACGTACTCCCTTGACATGCCACTAACTCAAGAGAAATTACTGACAATTTGTGTAGGGAACGTCAAGGCAGAAGTGGTTCCTTATCTGATCACTCAGAATTACCCTGGAGGGTTCCAGGACTTCTCAGACAAGGCTCAGCGCCTCGAAGAAGCCCTAAAATAGGCTAGTCAGGAACGCCTACTGCCTCCTGTAATCCCTGCATGGAGAGCCACCAGATCCGAGCCCGCTGCTGTAGCCCAGATAGAGGCCCCCAGATAGCTAGAGTTTCTACCAGTAAGGCCATCTCAGCAGCCCCATAGGGGTCCACCCCCACGGGCACAGCCTCCGGCCCAGCAGCGACCGCCTCAAAATCGGCAGGCGCCTCCGCTTAACGCACCGCCACCACCCAGGTGAGACAATTAGGCTTCGCCTCCTCGGCATTCTCTTCCGGCCCAGGGTCATGGTCATCCCCCAAGAGTCCCCTTTCCAGATAGAAGGAATTGGACTTACTCGTTTGGCGAGGCCCAGGTCCCTGACTATTTCTGTAGCGCCTTGGAGCAGAAGATCATGCGGCTGCCTGAGTGCCGGAAGCCAGAAGAGGTGTGTCTCACTGATCACCCTAACTACTGCCCTTATCACCGAACCCTAGGGCACACTATCCAGCGATGCTATGTGTTCAAGGAATGGATTCAAGACCAGATTGACAACAACATATTCTGGTTGGGCCCAGCCTTGGCGCAAGTCGCAGGTGTCTTCGTGAGATCAGATGGCAGTAGTGGCAACGAGGATGAGTGGAAACAGGTTTCCGACCATGGCTCCCGGATGTATAACGACTGGATGGCCCGCAGGATGGTCGACCGTGCCCATGGCATCATCCGTGCCCACCTGAGTCATCCAGAGCCCTCAAAATCTGCGAGCGCCGCTTTGGAATTGTCATCCCAGCCTACCTCTTCCCAGAAGAGCAAGCAGCGACACAAGAATAAAGAATGCACCCTGTCAGTGCCGTCATCTTCCCGCACGCTTGGCAATTTTATGCCCCCAGAAATGGGGATCCCTCCGAGACTCCGTCCGGTAGTGGATGACTCCTAGAGTGAAAGCTCGGGGTACACTTCGGTTAGCACCGTAGAGTTGGTAAATCCCTTTTTGACTCCCGATGATGAGGAACGCCAGGCGGACCTCCCCAATGTCCCCAGCCGTCGCCAACATCGGCGGAGCCATGGCTATGTGAATCGCTGGGGCACGACATTCATCACCTCCAATTAGGTCGTGCATGCTTCCGAGACCAGGAAACATGCACGATATAGAGATCAACACATGCGGCCCCTCACCTGGTGTCGATAGGTTCGCCTCCACCACCGTTTGTGTTGCTGGATCAGGCGGGACCACCTCGGCTATGCCGCAACCAGCCCTGCCCTACCACTGGCCGACTACAACCTTCCGGTCCTAACACGACAGCCACCTCTCGGGCTTCAACTAGTGAACAACGAGACGTGCCTAGTACCAGTCAGTCACCGGTCCCGCCTGTAGTGTCACGACCCGCCCTCGGGGTCCGTGCCGTGACTACCCCAAGCCCGCCTTCCATAGGCCAGGGGCTGGCGACTAGCACCAAGGCGTAAATCCCAGAAAAAGGGAAGGCATTTCCTTTGTAAGGTAAACAAACATCACAGAGTAAGTAAGCGGAAGTAAAACACTAAGTACAAAAAGAAGAGCTGAAAAGTAAAAAGGGGCCGGAAATACAAGCCCAACTGTAAAGTACAACTCGAAAGGAAAAACAGCGACTGAAAAGTAAAGCTGCTACGCTGAGATGTCCACTGGAAATCCCACCTGAAGGGTGGGTACAGATAGCTCCTCTGCTCCTCGGGTCCCGCCATCCGCTCCAAGTATGTCCCGCCCAGTGGTCCACCTCTGGGTACCGCCTCGTCGTATAGTCCACCTCCAGGTACCGTCCAGTCCTTGAACCTTCGGCTTCTGTCAGCACTGTCCGTCGTCTGCAACCAACACAACGAGGTGCGGGCATAGCCCGTGCAGGGGTGAGTATAACGATACTCAGTAGGGACCCCGAGACCCTCAAGGTCTCACTAAAACCAACAAGGATAAACACAAGAAGATCTCAACAGATAAACCCTACTTAGGTATATGCCCATACATATACCTAAGTTATCAAGTAACCCATTTCAATCATGAGGAAACACAAGGATTGTGAAAACGACGGATAACCACTACCCGGGTATATGCCCATACATATACCAAAGTTAGCAAGTGACCCATCTCAATCATGAGGTAAACACAAGGTCAAAAGTCTCAGCTCAAACCAGGATTTTCATTAACGAAACCGTAACTGCTGAAGAGCTCCGTCTCTAGAGTGTACAGTGGTCCTGTCACGACTCCGAGGTACTGCTCACTAACCTAAGACTGCTGATGTACTCCTCCTGTCGAGTACTGCGGGTTTGCGGCCAACTACCTGGCGCTCCGTCCGCTGAGGGTCTGTCGCCAAATACCGGGCGCTCGCCCAAATAGCCTACTGAGGTACTCCTCCTGTCGAGTACCGCGGGTTTGCTGCCAACTAACAGGCGCTCCGTCCGCTGTGGGTCTGCTACCAACTACTGGGCGCTCCGTCCACTGGGCTAGTCGACTCACTCCAAGTCGAGTCGGTCAAGCAGTCGTCAGGTCTCAGCCGGCTACACGGTCTCCGTACTCTGCACGCTCGTCTCCGGGAGGGTCCGCTCCACGAGCTACTGGTCGATACTCCAAGTATCTCAAAGTCCCACGAAGAAGTGACTCAAAGGTCCGTCTCGTCACAGGGGTCTCAACGCAACAGACGGCGCGTCGATCGGACGCCCGGTCTGTGAGTTATTAGCCTTTTCGTCCCAGGGGCCCGGTTGGTTTCGAGAGCGAAACCAATCCCGGCCGTATCTCAACTGTACCCCGAACTCCCGTAGGGTAAACTCAAAGGGACCGTTACTCAACGTATCCACCAACGCCGCTGACGATTCGTCAAACGGACGTCCAGTCTGAAAGATATCAGCTTTCCCGTTCCAGGGGCCCGGTTGGATTTCGGGTACAATCCAACCCGGCCATACTCCGACTGCATCCAAAACTCGGGCGAAGTATGTCAAAAGTTCCGTCTCATCAAGAGGAAGTCAACGAAACAGACGGCGCGTCAATCGGACGCCCGGTCTGTGAGTTATTGGCATTTTCGTCTCTGGGGCCCGGTTGGTTTTTATGGAAAAACCATCCCGACCGTACTCCACCTGCGTCCAAACCTCGGGCGGAGTATGCCAAAAGATCCGTCTCAATAAAAGGAACACAACGCGACTGACGGCACGTCAATCGGACGTCCGTAGCTCAAGATATGAGCGTTTCCGCTCCGAAGGCCCGGTTGGTTTCGTGAACGAACCAACCCGGCCGAACTCAAAGTAATCCGAAACCTTGAGTGAGATATACTGAAACGACCGTCTCGATCCAAGGATCGCGTTGCCGCAGACGGTTCGTCGATCGGAGGTCCGAGGCTCAAGTTATGAGCCAAAAACTAAAACTGGTTCGAAACGGGGGGGTCCGGGTCCGGGCCGACCCGGCCCGACCCTCCCCCCCGGGGGCGGCGCGGCGGCGGCACGGTGGCCGGCGGCGGCGGCGACGGCGGCGCGGCGGCGACGGCGGGCCGCGGTGGCGGCGGCGGCGGGCCGCGGTGGCGGCGGCGGCGGGCCGCGGTGGCGGCGGCGGGCCGCGGCACATGGGGCTGCGCACGCGGGGGGCTAACCCCCGCTTCTTCAGAAGGGCGGCGCGGCTTTGCCGCGCCGTTTGCAACAAATCGACCCCCCACGTGGGGGTCGGTTTTGAATTAAACCGGGGGGCTGCTGCCCCCCCCCCCCCCTTCCAAGGAACCGCCCCCCTCATTATGAGGGGGGTTTTAAAGAACCGGCCGGGGAATTAAATTCCCCGGTTTTAAGTCATCCGGCCGGCCAGCTGGCCGGCCGGTTTTCTCAAACGGGACCGGAATTTCCGGTCCCCTTCTTCGGCTTCCGACGCCGGCGGCCCGGCCGCCGGTCTTTTCTTCCGCCGCGGCCCGGAACCGGCCGCGGTCTCCTCGTTCCGCCGCGGCCCGGAACCGGCCGCGGCGTTCGTCATCCGGCGCGGTGCGACGGCACCGCGCCCCTTTCGCCGTGCCATGATTTCTTTCAACGCGGCGCGACGGCGTCGCGTTCTTGAAGATTTCTCCTCGTCGTGGCACGACGGCGCCACGTAAAATATATGCACGATCAACCGCGTGGTGCGACGGCACCACGCCACTTGCTTTCTTCCGCAAAAACAAACAAGAACGTTGGAGGGGGTTCGGCCGTGTTCGTACGGTCCGGCCCCCTCATGTTAAATTAATAACGCAACTTTAAATAAACAACATCCTCACGTTAGTCATACGAACCACGAGCAAGAATGAGATAATTAAATATTAAACAACATCCCCTACCTTGGTATAAGGTACGAAGATTTGACTATGTCCGCGGAAGTCGACGTCGCGGAGATCGGGCGTCGCGGTAGTCGTTCGTCAATTCCGTTGACGAAGAGACGCGTCCGAAGAGGCACGTCGTTGGCGAATCCTTGTACGCCGACGAAGGTTGTCCGAGGAAGATGCGGTGTTCTCTCTCGTTGACACCGAAGACGAAGAAGAGCGGAGCGGCGTTCTTCGTCGGAACTTGAGCGTTCTACGTCAAGTCTCGAGGAAAGTCAAAAAAAAAGGAAACAACGAACTCAAGAACCCTTACCTTGATAGTCGCACGATGACGGAGTCGTGGAATATCGGTGTCGCGGAGGAAGAGTCGTTGTCGAATCTTCGTATGCCGACGAAGAAGGTCCGAAGAGGAAGCGGCGTTTCCTCTTGTTGACACCGAGGACGAAGAAGAGAGGCGTCGTTCTTCGTCGGAGATTGAGCGTTCTTCGTTCTTCGTCAGAGCTTGAAGATGAAGAGGAAGCTCTCAAAAAGCTCTCAAGGGGACAATCCAACAACCCATAATAAAATAAGATAACATCTTATTTTATTATTACAAAACATAAAAGAATTTCAAAAGTTTGAAATTCAAAAGAGTTAACCCCCAAAATTTATTAAGAGTAACTTAAGCCAATTAAGAGGGGGGTTAAGGGAACTTGAAAAGTCTAGGGGTTCGTGTGGGCCCCACCACACTTAATCCTCCCAAGGGAGGTTAAGTGGGTGTGGGTCCCACTTCCAACCTCCTTTGGTAGGTTTTTAAATAAGTTAAAATAAAATTTGTCTTACACAAATTTTATTTAACTCAACTGAAAACCCCAAAACTAACTTTCAACTCGCAACAAACGCAACTCCCGAAAAGGTCTCTTTAAGCGAATATCGGCGCTGCGAGTTCATCGGTGCCCTCGGATTTCAATTCCGAGCACCGGATCAAAAGTTAGGAATTCCCGCTCGTTCGTTCACTGAACGTACCCGAGCCAAACTTCGGAAATTAATTCCGGGCACTCCGGACCTCGGAATCAGGTGCCGTCTGAAACCGCGCTCTTGTAAAATTCTAAAGAAAATTAAGAAAACATTTCCCTTGAATTTTACGGGTCTTTACATGTAGGGCCTGTCATGCCTCCAATCGCAGAGCGGCCTCCTGTAAGGAGAATCTCACGTTTGGCTTGAAAGTATGATGTTCTGAGGCACCTGGCCAGAATTCTGGAAAGCCTTTCTATCCTTGAGGCCCTTCTACTGTCGTCTGAAATGCGTGAGGCGCTCGCCGAGGCTCTTAGGAGCCTCCCTCAGTTTGAGGCGGAGGTGGAGGCCGTAGAAGCCTTCCACACCGAGGCAATTGAGGATGCTAAATGTCAGTCGGTTATCTTGTTCTCCGGTGAAGATGAAGACCTTCCCATACATGGGCACACCACCCACTGTACATCACCAACCAGTTCAATGGCATGGAAGTCCGCCACTGTCTTGTTGACACGGGTTCTTGGATTAACCTAATCCCAACTCGGACGCTGCGGAAACTGGGGTTGTCTGAGGATGATTTAACTCCCTCCGACCTCAGGATCCAGGGGTATGACAGGACCGAGCAAAATCCTCCCGGAAAGATTCGTCTGAAGACCCAGTTCGACGGCCTAATTGCCAATACCGAATTCATGGTTTTCTCTCAGGACACCACTTACAACGCATTGATGGGCATGCCGTGGCTCCACCTTTACGCAGCGGTACCCTCATCGTATCACAAGTGCCTCAAATACTCCCTTAAGGGTCGATTGGGCGTGCTCCAAGGAGATGCGTCTCCTTTTGCCTCTTGTGAATCCCATTATCTAGACGCTGACTATTACAAGAGCAAGGACAAGCAGATCCTGGTAGGTGAGGTTGAGCCCGTCACTATCACAAGTGATCCCTGGGCAGGTTTGGACGATGCATATCTCTTCCCAATCCATCGGTTGTAGGCCACGACCCCTGACATGGGAAGTGCATTGTTGTTTCGGGTACCAGAGGAAGGCATATTTCTGGGTCCAAGCGACGGCGGGAAATCACCTCGTACTCTTACACCAACCAGGCTCAGGTGATCCCCGAGCCTCCTAACCCTGTACGATATCGAGACGTTGGGATCATGGCAACGACATTACGTCATACGTGTCTATTTCGTCGGGCTGGAATCTACCGGCTCAAGCCAATGCACCACTACTGCTTTGATATCATAAAGCATGGCCCCTTGGGCTAAAGACCAGATGGGATTGGATCAACCGCCTTTGTCGCCATGGTCTCCGCAGTGCATGAGTCTCCTAACGTGACGACCTCTGCCGGCCAAGCCGGTACCAGCCTCCCATCAAGGTCTGGCAGCCCTAAAACGGCTCCCCCCGTGGATGATCCCTCCATGAGCGGAGAGGAAGACATGGAAGATGATCCTCCTACCTTTGAAGAGGGTGTCTCCACCATGGTCGACGAGTTTGTGCAGGTGAACCTCGGTAGAAAGGCGGACCCGAGACCCACATTGTTCAGCGCCGCTATGCCCCCTGAGGAACTACAAAGGTACGTAGACTTCCTCAGACATCATCGTGATGTGTTCGCCTGGAGTTATGATGAGATTCCAGGACTAGATCCCCAGGTAGTCGTCCACCACCTTGGCCTTCCAGCGAACCATCGCGGGTTCAAGAAGGCTCCCAGAAAGATGCGCCCCTCTCACGGTGCCATGGTTGAGGCAGAAGTTGATAAGCTCATCAAAGCCAAATTCATCAAGGAAGTACAGTACCCCAGGTGGCTAGCCAACATTGTGCCAGTCAGGAAGAAGAACGGGCAGATCAGGATCTGTATCGACTTCCGTGATCTCAATCACCACTGTCCAAAAGATGATTTTCCCCTTCCTGTGACAGAGCTATTGATTGATGCCACGACTGGGTTCCAAGCCCTCTCCTTCATGGATGGGTACTCCATGTAAAACCAGATCTGGATGGCCCTTGAGGATGAAGAGTTCACTGCCTTCAGGTCCCCTAGGGTACTTTCTGCTACCAGGTTATGCCCTTCGGCCTGAAGAATGCGGGTGCCACCTATCAACGGGCCATGCACCGCATATTCAATCCGATTCTCGGGATGCTGGTGGAGTGTTACATGGACGACCTGATGGTTAAATCTCGTCAGCACTAGGAGCATCTCAAAGACCTTGAGAAAGTGTTTGGATTCCTCTGTTCTCACCACTTTAAGATGAACCCGTTGAAGTGTGCCTTTGGGGTCACCTCCGAAATGTTTCTTGGCTTCATTGTAAGCAATCAAGGCATCGAGATAGACCCAGAGAAGAACAAGGCCATCAATCAAATGCCTCCCTCAAATAATATTAGGGACTTTCAAGGCCTCCAAGGCCACTTAGCCTATATACGCCGATTCATTACGAATCTGGTCAGCAAGTGTAAGACCTTTTCTCGGCTCATGAAGAAAGGCGCCGCCTATGGATGGGACGAAGAGTGTCAGATCACTTTTGAGGAAATCAAGAAATATATTCTTCAACCTCCGATCTTGATGCCACCCGTTTCTGGAAAGCCACTGGTCCTTTACGTGACCACCCTAGAGCGATCCCTCAGCACACTTCTCGCCCAGAAGAACAACGAGGGAACAGAGAATAGCCTCTACTACCTCAGCTGCATGCTCCTCGACGCAGAAATTAGATATTCTCCCATTGAGAAGATCTGCCTGGCGCTCATATTTTCCATGCAGAAACTGTGGCACTACTTGCAGCACCATGAGGTATAACTGGTCTCTCAGGTAGACACGTTGAAATACATCATGAACCGACCTATGTTGACCGGCCGATTGGCGCGCTGGGTGGTGATCCTCCAGCAGTTCGACATTAGGTTTGTACCTCAGAAGGCCGTCAAAGGACAGGCATTGGCAGACTTTTTATCTTCCCACCCAACCTCCACAGACCAGCCAATGGATCTAGGCTTTCTTGATGAGGCAATCCTCTCAGTCAATCACGCCATCACATGATGGCATATACACTTTGACGGTGCCTCCCGGAGCCCCACCGATAGAAGGCTCAACGATCCTAGGCTCAACAGAGTGGGCCTGGGTGTCGTCTTTATCACCCCGGAGCAAGTCGTTCTACCATATTCATTCCTGTTGTCAGAAGGCTGCACCAATAATGAGGCAGAATATCATGCCCTCATCACTGGCCTCGAGTTGGCTCTCAAGATTGGTGTACCCCATCTGTATGTAAAAGGGGACTCTAATCTAGTCATCTAGTAGTTCAATGGTGACTATGCTGTTAGAAAACCAGAACTCAAGCCATTTCTAGAGTGCACCCTCCATCTAATGGCTAAGTTACCCTCACGGCCAGAGGTCGTTCACATTCCCCGGTCGTAGAACAGTCGAGCAGACGCTTTGGCTAGCCTGGCCGCATCACTTGCAGAGCCCAAACAGGATGAACTAATCATCCACGTGGCACACTGGAGAGTCATTGCTCCTGTTATTCCATAGGGCGATCGTGGCCCGTGAGTGAACCATACCACTGCTGGTGCCTCTACATCAGGATCCTCGGGGGATTCAGGTGTGGTAATCGAGATAGTTCCTGATTGGAGGATGCCCTTGGTTGAATACCTCCAGCACGGAAATCTTCCACCGGACCGAGCCGAGCGAGATCGAATCCGATGCCGTGCACCGCAGTTCACCCTTCAAAGTGGTCCCAGCCTTGAGTAGCTCTTTTACAGGCGTGAATTTGATGGTGTTCTCCTCCGTTTCCTTCAAGGAGTTGAGATCCCACGGGTCATGCAAGAAGTGCACGCTGGTTCCTGTGGCGCCCACCAGGCCGAGTCAAAGTTGTCCCACCAGATTCGGAGGCTGGGATACTTCTGGCCCTCCATGATCTACGACAGCATCGAGTATGCCAAGAGGTGTCATGCGTACCAAGTTCATGCTTACTTTGTGCATCGGCCACCGGAGACACTCCATACAACCAAGTATTCTTGGCCCTTTGCAGTCTGGGGGTTGGATGTCGTAGGGCCTTACCCACCGGTGATGGCCCACCAGTGCCGGTTCATCTTAACCGCTATGGACTTCTTCTCGATGTGGGCAGAGGCAATCCCGCTCAGGGAAGTCAAGGCATGTTCTATCACTGACTTCGTGAGCTCCAATATCATCTATCAATTTGGAGTACCTCATTCTATCCTCACGGATAATGAAACCAACTTCCGAGCAGCCGAGCTAAATAAATTGTACGCCATGTACAACATTTGCACTAACCACACCTCCCACTATCATGCACAGGCAAATAGACAGATTGAGGAATTTAACAAAACCCTCTCTAACATTATGCAAAATATGGTTGGTCAGAACAAGAAAAGTTGGCCGGAAAAGCTCCCCAACGCCCTCTGGGCTTTTAGGACGACGAATTGTAACTCCACCCAGGTGACTCCGTATTCCCTGGTATACGGAGCTGAGGCCGTCCTGCCCATCGAGATCCAATTTCCCTCATTGTGCATGGCGGTCTATGACCAGAAATCGCCAGATAGAGTTGCTGAAATCCATCTAGCCAAATTGGAAGCGCTGGAAGAAAGTAGGCTTCGTGCTTTACATAACTTGGAAAGGCATCAGAGCAGGATGGCTCGAGCTTTCAATAAGAAGGTTTGCCTCCGTTCCTTCCTTCAAGGTGACCTGGTGCTGGCTCTTAGAGCACCAATGATTCCTGGCCGGAAACCACCCAAGTTGGAGCCCAAATGGGAGGGTCCTTTTATTGTCCATAAGGTCTATCCCAATGGCGCGTATTCCCTAGTGACTATGGATGGTGAGCGCGTAACTCCTCCCACCAATTCCAGGTTCCTCAAGCAGTACTTTGCCTAAGGGCTCCTTGGTCGTGCATGACCTTAAATTGTACGGTCCCGCACGACCCTAAACTGCACTTTGGTCTGAGTTCTAAGACCTTAAAACTAAGATCCTTACATGGTCCAGCATGACCTTAAACTACATTTTCCCTACATCTGGGATCCTTGGTCCCACACGACCTTAAACTGCACCAGAGTCTGAGTTCTAAGACCTAAAACTAAGATCCTCCTGCGGTCCCGCATGACCTTAAACTGCACCCGGTCCATCATGACCTTAAACTACATTTTTCCCTACATCTGGGCTCCTTGGTCCGAGTTCTAAGACCTAAAACTAAGATCCTTATTTCATCCAACATGACGTTAAATTGCGTCTCAAGAACTACATGTGGCTTGATTCCCATCTTTATGGGATACGTAGGACCGCCTGAACACTTAGATTTCAGGTCCAGCCCCATCTCTTAGGAGATCCCACGATCTCCCGGTTGCCTCGGTCTTTTGGCCTACCCTTCCCTCAGAAATTCTCCATCTTTTGGCCGCTCTCAGACTGAGCCCTTCGACCCTTTCCAGTGGTATGCTAATGTGTTCAGAGTACTCTGTTCTAGGACCTGGAGTGTCAGGTTCAACTTAGGCAAGTTTTCGTCCACTTGTCAAGCTTCGTGTTCCCCTTCATTCAGACCCCACCATCCTTCACACTTGGAGGGACCCCCAAGAATGGCCTGGATACAATGGCTAAGGGATCTCCTACCGTCACGGGCCAACACCCCCAAGGGTTTCAGGAAACAAATTGATACAAATTCCGTGTTGTGAATGTGGTTAGCGATTGATGCTCATTTGTTTGCCCCTATCTATAGGCTAACGCAACGGGATGCTGTGTTACGAACATGGTCAGGAGTAATCCCCAGTCGTCACGCCATCTTCCTTGGGCCCTGAATGTTGGTTGCATGATTCAAATTATGTTCCACCCCACCGTGTCAAGGTGGAATCTCGACACTCCTTGTATTAACCCTTAGTACACCCCCACACGTCAGACAGACTAAGTAGCGTAACAGTGTCTCTCGGGGCTCCCGCGATCTGAGTGCTAGAGTATGAGCTTGGGTTTCTTCTTTACAGGTTGCGTGTAGCTTGACCCTCATCCCCATGGGGAATGAGGACTCGCCCGGACATTGCATTTCAGGCCTAGCATAGCTGGGATCTAGCATCTCCTGTTCCCCCCTGATTGTTGAACCCTCGTAGGCCCCTTTGGGCCAAGGCTCCTCTTTCGGGATCGCGGATGGGATTACGCCCTCACCCGCATTAGGTATGCTTTATCGCATCGTGTGTGTGCTTCTAGGTCCAAACCATATGACCTTAAATTGTGTTGTAGGTCCAAACCATATGACCTTAAACTGTGTTATAGGTCCAAACCATATGACCTTAAACTTTGATGTAGGTCCAAAACAATACGACCTTAAACTGTGCTATTGGTCCAAAGCTATACAACCTTAAACTGTGCTGTTGGTCCAACCACATGACCCTAAACTGTGATGACATCGTCCTGGCCGCACGACCAAAAATGGCACCACATTGTGATGACCTCCCCATGAGGGATATCACGCCAGGTATTGGTCGATTACCATGCCACTTGTCAATGCCTGTTGTGGCTTGATTATTGTGGAGACGCCAGGGATTTCTACCCTAGGCCAGTCGCCCCACAAAAGAAAAACCATTTACCTCCAAGAACAAACAAGATATATCAAATGCCTCTTCTTTTGGTGCGAGGGCTAGACCCACACGACTCCTTCATCCTTTGCGCAGGCTCCATATCACGCCATGATACCTTTAAAGAACTACATATGGCTTGATTATCATCCTTGTGAGATACGTAGGAGCGCCTGTGAACTTCCCCACAGGCCCGTCCTAACTTTTCGTGCTTGGTCTCTCGGCCTAAACGCGTCCCTAGGAGCACATAGTAAGCAGGGATTTTCCCCATTCACGTTGGGTTTTGCAACCTCTTTACCGTGTGTCTCCCATTCTCCTTATCCCTTGGTCCGAGTTCTAAGACCTAAAACTAAGATCCTTTCTTTGGCTTTCCACGACTCGGTCTCTCTTGTGGTATTGTATGGTGTGGTGCGGGATTATGTCCTCATTCACATCAGGTTACTCATCGTGTTGTGCCTATCCCCAGATGAGATGTGTCCCCCGTCCCACATGACGTTAAACTGTATTTCGTTCTACATGATGTTAAATTGTTCTTCTAGAACTACGTGTGGCTTGATTCTCATCCTAATGAGATACGTAGGAACGCCTGGACATTTTGTCTTGGGTCCAGCCCTAGGGATTACCAAATCCTTCCCCTCCTTATTGTCGGCCCCTCGGCCTGACTTCTTGGGAAGTGGTGTAATCGTGAAATCTACCCTGAATAATTTCGGGATGCCCTATAGTAATAATGGGAAGCGGCAGTTCTCTCGCCAAAGAGGTCCTGCCTGAAAATTGGGATGACCCGTGATCAGGTTGGTACGTCCGCCTAATGCGCCTCCGCCACGGTGGAACAATTTCAAGAATGTTGGACTTTTTTCGAACAAACCACCACTCCACCTTCCACACTTTGCATGCCCCTTTATTCATATCCTCATTCTCTTTCATGTTTTATGGGACCCCCTAACAGTATGGATGATAGACTTTGGTCTGCCTGCTGCCACAATATGGATGATAGTCCTTTGGTCCGCCTGTTGTAGCAATATGGATGATAGACCTATGGTCTACCTGCTATCATGGGCCAATGTTCCGGAGGACTGGTCATGTTTTACGGGACCCCCTAATAATATGGATGATAGAATTTGGTCCGCCTGCTGCCACAATATGGATGATAGACCTTTGGTCCGCCTATTGTAGCAATATGGATGATAGACCTATAGTCTGCCTGCTGTCATGGGCCAACGTTTCGGAAAACTGACTGACGATATTTGAGTTAGGCCCCGTGTTGCGAACATGGTCAGCAGTAAACCCTCATTTATTGTTCCCATTCTAGGCCAACACGATATGAATGCTGCGTTTCCTCCATGGTTAACAGTTATCCTCCATCGTCGCGCCCCATAGTGTTCCGAATTCGGGTAGCGTGATTCACCTTTCCTTTCCACATCCCTATGTTCATATGGATCTCAATGCCCCCGGCATTTCCCCACTCATGTGTCAGAGCACATTGAGAAGGTGATATATCAATCGGTCTGAGGTCTCCTCCTCAGAAATTCCGGCCCAATTTCAGATTCCTGAAGCTTGGTTAATGCCCCACAGTTGGAAAAAATGATAGCACGAGTATCCTTTGTTTCTCAAGTTGGGTGTGACCCACAAGAGCTTAGGGATGAGTTGTTATTCATTTCAGACTTATGGTTGAGCATATTAAACCAAGGGTAAAAATAAATGAATTTTTCCATGTATTGGATTGAGATGATGAGCAGTACAAGCAAGAAGATCATGGGATTTCCAAAACAAAGCCCTTAGGGATCAGCGTGCTGAATCGATCTTTCCAGCGCTGCTACCCTTTGGCTAGTAGCCTCTAGGACCACTTCTCGCTCCTTGAAGACTCTCTACTCATCGGCCGCCCCAGAGCACAGCTCTCCAATCCTAGCTTGTGCCTGCACCCGCTCGGTTCGAAGTACGGTCATCTGGTGACTCGCCTCCATCTGTTGTTCCTGTGTGTCAGCCAGCTGGGCCGTCAGCTGCTCCACAAGCTCAGACCATGTTGCAATGAAGGCCTCCTTATCTGTCGCCTGCCCTTCAAGGTGCTGGACCTCCCGATCTGCCCTCAACAACGCTCGGGCGCTCGCCGATCTTTCCCGACACTGGGAAACGTCGGTGCGCCTAATGCTCTCGCGTATCTTCTCGGACATGTAATCACGAACCATCAGATGAAGGCGCTGAGTGTCAGCCCCTCCGGCGCACAGGAAGCGCAGCTAGGTTTGGAGTGATCCCATCTGCCTCAGCCAATCCAACTGGGGCTGTCTGAGAAAGCGCTGAATACACTTCTACCCTTTGCGCCGTGTCATCCGGCTCTCCTCGGCTATCTTTGATTCCGAGTCATCTATCTCCTCAGGGTCAGTGGGTTGGTCCATAGGGAAGGCAGCCAGATGATTGGCAGCAGGATCTGCCCTAGGGATATCTTCGTGAGGAATAGGATCCTTGACGTCCAGGAGACCTTCCTCTCTCGCCCCAGCAGCGACGATGCCCCCGTCAGCTTCCGGCCTCGCCTCAGGAACAACGCCGCTGATGTCCGTTGCCCCTTGCTCACCAATTGTAGGGGCCGACTCAATGTGGGGAGCATGTTCTGAATGATGTGGTATGTCCTCCACTAGTCCACTCACGGACGGCCTGGGCTCCGCAGCCTGGCGAGCCTCCAATGTTGAGATCACTGCGCAAGGCGTACGCTGATTAGTTGGGATCTTTTGATACCAAGTGCCAGTAGTGAAGTGTGAGACTTACAAGAATCTAGAGCATCAGTCTCCAGTGTTCTGGCCGCTGTAGGAGCCTCCATGATGGGAGACCCCTCTGCGCTTGTTAATTCAATGATGGGTGTCAGATCCCCATATTGTCCCATTAGTTCCTCTCCTCCCTCCTCTAGTGGGGACGCCCAACCAATACTTAGACACTCCTAAGTGATGTAGAGAGATGGTTGGGAAATTGAAAAGGAGAATGGATGAAGAAGGAAAAGTAATGAAGATAGAGACAGACCTCGAGTATCTTGGTTATGTCGAGATCAGAGCTAAAAATCTCGCCGCTCTCTCGGAGAATCCCTTGGTAGGTCTCCCCCTGTGACCCCTCACCTTCGGGTTCTCCTTATTCTTTATCTTCTCCTTCGCCTTCGTCTTCTCCAGTCTCCTCCTCACCCTCCGACTCCTCGTCACTGTCGCCTTCTCCCGGCAGCATCGCTTCTGGATCATGCTCCTGGCCGAGCATCACTTTCACTAGGAAAGGTGGATACACACGCCGACCCCTTTGGTGCGCGTATGTGTCCATGGCCATCAGATAAGCATGCCGCTGATGTAAGTTTACCCGGTTGGTAATTCGAATGAGCCCGACCTCTGGCAGGTGGATCCCGTTTTGCATTATCTTCTGCCAGATGGCTTCAACACTCAGCGATTTCCATAGGGTCATCTAGGCCGACCACAGTGCCGGGAGAATTACATCTTTGGAAGGTTCGAAAAGGTATCTTATCTGCTTCCCGGGCAGCTCCCTGGCCGCCTCATGTGACCCCCCCTACGGGCAATGAGGTCGCGGAGACGCTGTGTGATGTTCCCGCTGCTGAAGTCCCAGCATGCGTAGGCCTTGCTAGCTGATTCACCCCTGGTTCCCCCCTTCCAGCAGCACCTTGCCTTCTCCCCCGTCACTCTGTTTCCGCGCGAGTAACCTCGAGTTTCCAGACTCGCTTGCGTAAAAGCCCCTCAGGGTATGAGAAGGTCCAGTGTTCGGCATACTCGGTTTCTAGGCCGGCGTCAAACCCAGTGGGAGGAAGAGTAATGACGTCGCTAGATCCGAAAGTAGTAAACATCAACCACATCTAGCACAGAATGTAGGGATTCTTCTCCTGCCAGATAACTGTGAATACTTTCTTTGGCATTCGCTGGAGGCACCCGAATTTCCTGGATAATCGGGATGGAACGTAAGGCTCGCAGATCACCTTCCCATCGATCCGAGCCATGAGTACCCCGCCTCGAATGCTCTGGAAATACTCTTGCTATTATAGAGATCCTCACCCATTGTCCACCATCTGGCCGACTGGGGTGGGGAATGGGCTGAAGTGGAAGTTGTTATGGTTACCAATGTGGATTCTCATGACCTCCTCATTGAGCATCATCGGCGCCAACCCGGCGATGTTCAGCAGGGACGGTCACAGGCCATTTACCAGAGGACAGATGACGTTTGGGAAAGTGTACTCGCCGAGATGAGCCGCCACCCAGCCATGGAAGATCTGGAAGCGATCACATACTCTCCGAGGTGACCCCCCTCGTGAGATGCATCCTAGGATGGCATACAACTTGGCCAGAACGGGGACCCCCAAGTTGAACCGTTTTTTGGCGGACATGGTGCCCGCCATCACCGGTGTTGCTGGACAGACGCCCATCCTTGCGTCCCGCACTGGCAGGAGCCACCCGCTTAGGAAGGCGATGAGTAACACAACGTACCAGAAATTCAGGTCCTGGGTCTCAATGACGCGGTAGCCCCATGATTGGTATTTCCCCACCTCCAGGGTCCTCCAGTATGACCCATCCCTGCTCCTCTGAGTCGCGGTTGGGCACTGTTTACCCCGTCCCAACATCTTGACGGTCGGATCCTTCTCAAGGAACTGGCTGAACCAGCCCTTGTAGGAAATGTCCTTCAGGAAGTCCTTGACCCCCAGCCTCTCCTTGGCCAGCTCCAACAGGTGCCACGTCAGCATAGGCGTCCGTGACCTGTCTTCCTAGGTGCTCTTTGGAGGAACAAATGTGTCGTATTGGTAGCCCTCTAGTGGGATACCTCCTATGCAGTGAACGTCCTAGAGACTAATGCCTACTTCCCCATGATGAAGGTGGAATGTGTTGGTATCAGGAGACCACCGGGTGAATAGCTCCGGCCCGAGCTCAGGTTGACGGTGGAAGTGGAACTGCGACGACCACACCGCCTCGAACATGCCAATATGCCGCAGTTCATCCCCAAACTGGTCGCAAGTATGGAAAACCCAGAACGCCCAGACCCACTCACTGGTAACGTTTCCCCCGGACCGTAGGACCCAATCCTTCAGCCAGCCCTTCGTGTCATCTGTGACGCTCTGACAGAACGTGCTCGCGTAGAGGGCCGGAGAATTCCCTGTGACAGGCTCGTCCCTGGTAATGGTCCTGGTCCTCGGGTTCAAAACATATACGTCCATATGTCTGATTTCCCTAGCAGGACTGCTGTTGTTGGTGATGTTGTAGTGAGAAAGCTCGTCCTCCTGGGTCGCCCATGACCGCGGCGTGTCCACCTTGAAGCCCGAAAGAGTCACCTCTTCCAGGATGCCAAAGTTCTAGAGTGGGAGGTTGTCAGACAGGGGATACGTCTTTTGGGCTGGAGTCAGCAGATGGAACAAGGTCAGGTTGTTGGAAATGATCACCTTGGCGCCATAAACCCCCTCGGTCGCCGCCATTTCGGTCCTACGAGTATCGGATTCCCCCTCATCAACTCGGTTTGCGGCCATCTCGAATATCTCGGGAGTTGCACGAAACCAGGATGTTGTGTGCGTAATCTGAGAGTGCTGTGTGAAATCTGAAGTGGCGGTGCGAAATCCAGGAGATGGGCGCAAAATCGGCACGCTAAGCGTGGAATATCCCGAGTAGGCGTGCAAGGATGGCCAAAATTCGGAAGGAATTCCGCGCTGCCTGAGTGTTTTTACATTCAGCCACAGGAGCAATTTTGCGCACGAGATCGGTAAGCCTATCATGCGGAAAAGCTGAAGTACGGATTTGGGACCTAGTTCCCCTTTTTATAGGCGATGCCACAGTTCCGTGCCGCGCGAAAAAAAATTCATCATCGATCCGTCGTTTTGCGTGCCGCATGGGTTGTTTGCGCGCTAAGCGCCCAGGAGTAGCCCTTCTTTGGCGTTTCGGAATTTCCCTCGGAATCCGATCGTTGTGACCTCTCGCCGATCCAATTCCGAGGGGGGGAATTTGTAGACGCCGAAAAAAGTCCGTAACTCCCAGAGGAAGTTTTGAAATGACAAAGCGAAGTCATATTCGGAATCAGAGGCCAGGTCCAGAGGCCTGGGAAGTGGTGCATGAAATAAAGGAGGACTTGAATGAAAGAATGATGTGAGCGTGAAGCATCCCTAGGATTCACGTAATCGAGCCAGTGAGGCATGCAATTTTTCGCGCCCCGGTTCCTCGCGGTGAAGTTTTGCGCGCCGACGGTTCCCGGCGCTGAAAATTTCGTGTGCCGCCTGAATTCCGCGCTGGCCACTGCCTATAAATAGAAGGCGACCCCAAACGGTTTGGGGTTGCGGAATTCGGAATGGATCCTGTGCGTGCAATTCGACTCCCCCCGCGTGTAATATGACTTCCAGGTAATTCCTCTTTTCACGCAACCTTGCCCCGGGGTTCGCCTTTGTGTGCAACTCCACTGGCTTAAGTGAATTTACCCACTCCTCCGGGTTCTTCCCTTGCGCGCAATTGTTTCCCCGTGCACGCAATCCCCTTACTTTCTTGCAATACCTTGCATGTAATTTCCTATCCGCACAATCCTCTGGCCCTATTTCACGCCATCCCGGTGTTTTGCGAGAAAAACTTCTCTTTGCGCGCAACACCCTGACCCCTTTACCTTGACGCCCCTTGGCTGCCTCTCCGCACCGGTACCTGATGTCTTCCCGGTAGGGCATGCGCACCATGAATTGTTTTCCCGTACGGCCTTCTAGGCTCATACAAAGTAACCTCAAGGTTCCTTGGGCGGTGTTTCCCATTGCGTTGCTTTGCCTTATGCTTCTCCGCATCGGCATGCTAATGGCTATTGCTTCTTCGCATAGCTACACTAACGTGGACCCCTCAATGGTTTTCCTTGCGGCCCCCCTTCACTATGGCCTTGCCGATGCCTTCCCTCCCACTAGGGGTAGAGGGAATTGGGCAAGTAAGCCCTAGGGGTGTGGAGCGAACCCACCTCGTCCAAGCTGCAGGACATTAAACTGCTAAGCACCTCGTCCTTAACGCACGACATTAAACTGTGGTCCGACCCCGTGCTTCACACGCAGGGTCCCCCTGGATCGGGAATTCTTTACACCCACTCATCTCCACGGGAATGGACTCTTCCTCGCATGGAATGAGATCATCCTTGTCAGAGTGGCGTTTATCCACAGGGGAAGGTCTGCCTTAGAGCGTAAGCCCCTAGCCTCTCAACGGAAGGTTGCACCCGTGCATCTCCGTAATTCCCCCCTGCCAAGGCCAGTGGAGTCCCTTTCCCACTGTGCTTTGCCGCACCACGGGCCTCCATCCTAGAGTAAGCCTCGGCACCAAGGGCCGCTAAGGGACAGAAGATAGACATGCTGATCCCCAGCGTCAAGACATGCCAACGACACCCCAATGTGACCGTTCTCCTCACCGAAGGTTGCTGCCTTGACAAGACCCCTTGGAGCATCTCGTCGAAATCAGCGTAATTAACTGGCATCCATGTAGATATGGCGCCGGGAATGAGCTTCACGAACCCGTCTTAAATCTATGAGGGGGACCTGGACTAGGTGACGAACTCCGAGGAGGAATCCACGGAAGGAAGAACCGACATACCATCATCCCGGTTTCAATCAAGGAGCAGACGTCCCTGAACAAGGAACGGATGCCGCCCGCCTTTGGAAAGTGGGAATGCGGGGCAACAAGCCACGCGTCCTCCCATGCGTGATGGACACGCACGCGCGCCCCGGCCTAAAAGCATCGGAAACAATCACCAATAGTGATTGCATGTGATTTTCCCTTTCCTTTGGCCTTAATAATTTTTTAACATCAATCATCATTGCTAACCCATGGATTAGGGTATTGGTTAGTATAATTCCCCATTTTCTTGCACTTGTAGCATTGAAGTGTGGGTGGTTCATTCTCTGTATCATTTTCTCTATTCACATCATTAGATACCTTTTTCTCATTACTTAGGCACTCAACCGCCCGATGGACTTATTTTCCACACATAAAACATTTTTTAGTCCCTTTAATATACTCTCTAACACGATTCTTTCCACACATTGAGCATATAAAAACACTCATCTTCTTTTCACCATTGTTTTGAGATTTTCCTTTGAACTCTATCTTTCATTTTTGATCAAAACCTTGAGATTGATATGTAACACCAACTTCCATTTCTACCTTGATAGCACAACACACAATATCTTCATAGCAACTATTGTCTCTTACAACTAATTCCCTTAGAAGCCTTAGTTTTAATCCACTGAAGAATCGATCAACTTTACTTTCAGGTTAGATGATAAAACCAGAATCATGCCTTCAAGTATTGTAAAATTTTCTTTGTATGTACCAATGGATTCATCATCCTTTTTCTTAAGCTCAAGGAAATACTTTTCTATTTTCATTTTAATAATACGGAAAAAGTACTTATTGAAAAATAAGTTCTTGAACTCGTACCATTCCATGGATTCAATTTTATCTTTTTTCCTTTTATTCTTGATTATAGTCCACCACTGTTCTGCTTTTCCTTATAAATGAAAAACAACCAAAGTTACTTTTTTATTTTCTAAACAGTGAAGTATAGAAAATATCATTTTGTAATGTCCCAGTTCTGAATGCCACTCAACGGGTGCCCCGAACCCGGTCCGCTACGTGACCTCAAGTGCATTTCCCCAAAAGCCAGAGGCTTCCAACTAGCAGCGAGGGCCTAGGTCTGATAGTGGGGAAACTATGCCCTCATTTGTCAAAGTGTAGTGCAGTGGAATAAAATAAAAAGCATAAAACAACAGCGGAAGTGGAAAAAGTACATATAACCGAAATGAATAACTAATAAAACAAAAGGCAACCGACAGTCATATATATATGAATATGCAGCATGTCACTATCCAATAAAACAGCCAGAACATGTTACACTGCAATACAATACAATATAGGGTAGAACAAACAGAACAAGCAACTGGTAGCATCGTGAGCCTAAGCCCTGTCTCATACTCCCCTACTCCTCAGCACCAATCAAGTACCTGTATAGGGACCCTTGCCCTTATCTACACCTATAGGAATGTAATCTGTCTGGGCCGAAAAGCATGACCCAAACAGGGTGTGAGAAATAAATCCCAGTAGGCACCAACCAAAGGCTCGTGCCCAATTGTGTGCAAACATGCAACAACAGTGTGCAATGGTAAAATGCAATAAAGTAAGCAGTACTGAAAAGTAAATAACTTTACCAGTTATATTTCCATTTAATCCCCATTTAATCATTTAAATTAAAATATCACCACAGTGAATATTCTAGGTAACCAGCCAATGTCCTCAAACACGTAAACCCCTATCCCCAGTAAAAGAGAGTCCAACCAAAAGAATCTACCCATAAGCATACAGATATTTCCCACAAGCGTATGAAGTGTCGCCCACATGTACAGAATCAACTGCCCACAGGCACGAAAGAAGTTGCCCACAAGCTAAATAGTATAGTGCCCACAGGCTAATCACAATCTTCCCTCAGGCTAAACAGGAAACCAGGCCAATCCCAACATGTAAATAAGTAGTAACAAGCAATTTATCTCAAGGAAATTATACAATCATTACAATAAAGGCATACCCTCGGGTATCCTAGCCAAACGGCTAAACAGAGGAACGCACCCCCGGGGTGGTCCTGGATCCAAGAAACGATCCCAAACAGCAGTTTAATTTCATAATTAATTACCTATTCAATTCTAGGTATTTAAAATAGCCATGGCCTCAGCCACACGATACCCCAACATGGGTTCGTGGAACAACGATTCACACAAACGCACAACAGTTGGAAATTAAACACCAAGCCACCTACCTTATACGCCTACGAATGATATACACGAACAACAATCCTCGATTTTTCCTAGAACGATGTAGATATGAGGTGAAAGAAAACCTAGTTCAAACTTAAATAACTTCTTGACAGGAAATAATTGGTAAGAACTACTCTAGGAGAATGGAGAGCTCACCCATGCGGTTCCAGGGAGATCGAAGGTGTAGAAAACGGATTCCCGACGTGTGCTCGACGGATCTCCAAAGGTCTGGCCTCCCTCTTTCTCTCCTTATCCCCTTTCTAAGCCTTCCCTATGAACAAGGGAGGCTAATTCCCATTTTAAGCGAAAAAAACAAAGTACACGGCGTGTATTTCCAAGTAAACGGCGTGTACTTCCCATTTTTTAACTGTTCCTCTGGCGGTTTCTCACCAGCATGGCACTGTTCACCTGCCGACATGACTACATGGAATGTCTCCTTGAGTACACGGTGTGTTCTGTCACACAGCTGGCCACCGCCTTACTATTCTCCTGCGGACTGACTACACGGCGTGTAAGGGACCACTACACGGCATGTAGTCGGTCTTTACACCCTTCGTTGCCGACATGACTACATACCCTACGTACTCTTTCCACACGTCCAAAAGTACACGGCGTGTAGAAAAGTACATGGTGTGTAGAAAAGTACACGGCGTGTAGTCCCAAAAATTAGGATTTTTCCCCATTTTCCTTATTTTCTCAAAAACACTAATTAAAAGGAGAAAAGATGAAACTTGTACCTCAAAACTAAGAACCAGGTTCTTACAAACTTCCCCTCTTAAAGAAATTCGTCCCTGAATTTCCCTTCCAAGGGTGGTGAAGATATAGTCGTGAACAACTCCGGCCACTGAGCACGTACGTCAGTCTCCCACTCCTAGGTTTCATCCTGCAGTCAGCCATGCTGCCATAGCACCCGTACGAGAGGAACTGACCATCCTCGGAGAACCTTCGTGCTCCTATCAATGATACGAATCAGATGCTCCTCAAAGGACACATCTAACTCAAACTCAACCTCCTCGAGCTGAAAAACGTGAGACGAGTCTGAATGATAATGACACAACTGAGATATGTGGAAGACATCGTGCATGGCTCGGTACCTCTGTGGTAACTTCCACTGATAGGCGACCGGCCCGACTCTCTCTAGAATCTCAAATGGCCCCACATACCTCGGTGAAAGTTTACCCTGTCTTCTGATCTTCCTATGTCCCAACCTCTGGGAAACATGCAAGAAATCCTGATCCCCGACCACGAACTCCAAAGGTCATCTGGGGCGATCAACATAAGACTTCTGATGAGACTGCACGGTAGCCATCCACTTCTGAATCAACTGGACCTGCTCAGAAGTCTCCTGTAAGAGACATGGTCCCAGTAAAGATTCCTCACATACCTCCAACCAGTACAAAGGTGATCGACATGGCCTACCGTATAGAGCCTTGTAAGGTTCCATCTCGATAGTTGCCTGAAAAATATTATTATAGGAAAACTCGACCAAGGGTATATTCTTCTCCCATGAGCCCCCAGAGTCTAGGATGAATGCACCCAGCATGTCCTCAAGCACCTGTATCATACACTATGACTGACCATCTGTCTGAGGGTGGTAAGATGTGCTCAGAAGCACCTGTGTACCCAATGCCCTCTGAAAACTCTGCCAGAAACGAGACGTAAAATGGGCGTCCCTGTCTGAAACAATAGAACGGGGAACCCCATGAAGACGTACGATCTATCGAATATAAAACTTCTTGAGCTTGTCAACTTCGAAGGTCTCCTTTATTGGTAAAAAGTGAGCTACCTTCGTGAGTCTTTCCACGACAACCCATACAACATCAATGTCTCGAGGTGACCTCAGCAACCCAGTCACGAAGTACATCGCGACATCATCCCATTTCCACTCCGGAATGGGTAACTGCTGTAAAAGTCTGGCTGGCCTCTGATGCTTCGCCTTCACCTGCTGACAGGTGGAACATCTCGTAACAAAACCAGCTACATCACTCTTCATACCCGGCCACCAGTACTGACGTCTCAAGTCACGGTACATCTTGGTAACCCCGGGATGAACTGCCCAAGATGAATCATGAAACTCCCGAATCATCTCCTTGCATATATCCCCTGGAACCCGTACTCGTCAAAGGAAACAGAAAACTTCATCATCGCCTATCATCCAACCTGATGGAGGGTCCTCACTTGCCACCAACTCCCATAGAACTAGGCCTTATGGATCAGATAGGTGCCTCATCCTCACAATATCCAGGAGGGTAGAAGTCACAGCTAAAGATGAAAGATAGTTCTTCCCCTGACTGTTGTGCACCTCCAAATTCATCTCAAAGAACAAAGCCATAAGCCGCCAATCACCACTGGCCTCTTGCACTGCCTGTATCTGAGTCTTCCTGCTCGGTGCATCAGCCACTTAATTACCTTTACCAGGTGTGTAGACAAGCTCAAAATCAAAGGACTATAGTTATTCAACCCACCTTCGCTGCCTCAGATTCAAGTCACATTGAGTAAAGATATACTTGAGACTTTTTCGGTCGGTGAAAACCACAAAACGTTCTCCCAATAGACAATGTCTCCAAAAGCGCAATGCATGCACAACTTCAGCCAACTCGAGATCATACGTCGAGTAATTCCTCTCATGTGGCCTCAACTGCCGAGACCCGTACACAACAACTCAATCAACCTGCATCAACACAGCTCCTAGACCAACACCTGATGCATCACAATAAACTGTATAGATCTTCCCCTGCTCTGGGAGTATCAGGATCGGTGCTGATGTCAACTTTCCCTTTAGTTCCTGGAAGGCTGTTTCACAAGCTTCTGACCAAACGAACTTCACACCCTTCTTAGTCAAACCCCTCAACAGCGCTGCTAACCGGGATAAGTCCTGGATGAAGTGCCTGTAGTAACCAGCTAGCCCCAAGAAACTCCATATCTCAAACAAGTTCTTAGGATACTCCCAGGAAACTACTGCTCTCACCTTCTCTGGGTCTACTACTACTCCTGCTTCTGAGATGATATGAACCAGGAAGTGAATCTGGTCCATCCAAAAGTCACACTTTGAGATCTTGTCATATAGACGATGCTCTCTTAGTGTACTCAATACGATCTCAAGATGGGTGGAATGTTCGTGTCAAGTGTGAGAGTACACCAAGATGTCTTCCACGAATACTACCACAAAATAGTCCAGATAAGGATGGAACACACGATTCATCAGAGCCATGAAAACTGCTGGCGCGTTCGTGAGTCCGAACGGATTAACTGTATACTCGTATAGACCATACCTACTCCTAAAAGCTGTGAGAGGTATATCATATGGTCTAACGCGCAGATGATGATATCCCTATCTCAATTCAATCTTTGAGAACACTCATGCTCCACGAAGTTGATCAAAAATATCATCAATCCTTGGCAAGGGATATCGGTTCTTAACCGTCAACTGGTTCAACTTCTAATAATCCACATAGAGTCTGAGGGTACCATCCGCCTTCTTCACAGAAAGGACCGGCGAACCCCAAGGAGAAGTACTGGGTCAGATGAAACCCTTTTCCTGTAACTCCTCTAACTACCTCTTGAGCTCCTGCAACTCTGGTGTAGCCATCCTATATGGAGGAATGGACACCGATGCTACTCCTGGCACAAGATCAATAGAGAAATCCACCTCAATCTCTAGAGGAAGACCTGAAAAGTTGTCCGGGAAGACATCCCTACAACAATCAACCACTGGAGGGAAATCCGTCTGACAAGTCCCCTGATCGTCCAGATAGAATCTCGCGATCTGGGCTGTGTCTCCACATCGCTCATGATGCTCTGGTCCAGCTCGACTCGCCTGAACATCCCACTCACCTTTGTATAGAAACCCTCCACCCTCTGGTGACGTGAAATTCACCCTACGATGATAGTAATCCACAAAGGCTCAAAAGGGAACCAACCAGTCCATCCCGAGAATGACATCATAAGCTGTCATCTCTAAGACATAGAGGTCCCAAATAAAGTGACACCCACCAAACTCAAGGGGGAACTCCTTACAATGATGCACACCAGCCGTTCTAGTCCCCAACGGAGTGTCTATCTTCATGATATTAGAATAATTAGAAACACAGAGCCCAAGGCTCTCTGCAACGGGAAAAAATATAAAACTATGTGTAGCACCCGTGTCGAAAAGTACTGAAGATAAAAAAGAAGCTACTAGAATAGTACCTCTGAATGTAGAAGGTCCGGGATCCTGCTCCTGCTGGGTCTGTTGCACTGAATATGCTTTCCCAATGTTGCGACCCTGCGACCCAAACTGTCTACCCTGAGTTGTCCGGCCCTGCTGCCTCTAAGATCCTGGTGTCTGGCTACCATGGCCACGACCACCATCTCGGCCTGCACGCCCTGATGTATTCCAGTTCCCTGACTGGTAAGAAGCTTCTAGTACTACCCCTGCATGTGGAGTCTACACAGAACCCATCTCACTAGCCACTGGTGGAAATGCCCTGCAAAAGCACTGAAGATGGCTCATCCTGCCACAAGATCGGCACTCCATTGGGTCTCGTGGACACTGCGGTCTCTTGTGCCCCTCATTACCACACTGGTAGCACACGATATGGCCACCTGAAACATTCTTCTGACTGGTACTTCCACCCTAAGAGAAGTCCATCTGTCTCTTCCTCTTACCGGAAGAAATAGTACCAAAAATTGGTGCTCAACCACCCTGGCCTGCACCACTAGCTTCCCGTAGGTTCCTTTCTATAATCAGTGCCAGATTCATAATATCATGTACTGAAGGCAACCTGAAAACATTCACCAGTGCTTGGATGTCATATCAGAGACCATCCAAAAAGCATATGGCTCCCAACTTCTCATCACCCACCAGCACAGGTGCAAAGTGTTGAAGCTCTGTGAAACGACCAGAATAATCCATCACTGACATAGCACCCTACTGCAGGTTTAGGAACTCTCGAGCTCGATCTTCCCTCAGCGTCTCCGGGAAGAAGAAGTCATAGAAGGCTATATGAAAATCTTCCCACACCATGTCTCTATGATGCTTTGACTGGGTGGTAACATCCCATGACCTCTTGGTGGAATCACGCAGCATATACGTCGCGAGCTTGACCCTCGGCCCTGGAGGCATCTCAAGATGCTCGAAAATAGACTGCATCAACCCCAGCCAAGAATCTGCAGCCTGCGGTCTGCCATCCCCTAAAAACGTAGGCAGATGCTGCTGTTGGAAGATACGAGTCAGCTCTGCCATAGATGTGGCAGTCGGCAGTGCTCCCTGAAAGGTATGCATGAACCGCATAAAGCCTTCACGAAACTGCGCCTCCATGTCTGTGTCCAGTATAACGGCTGGCACCGCATCTGGCTCTACTAGAGGATCCACTGGTCGCCCATGGTCCACCATCTCTGGATTATAATCGTTGCTGCTCTCCTGGTAAATAACGCACGATCGTCTCGGCGGAATGACTCTACAAGGTCAAATTCAATCCTTAGATCAAGATTATTAAAGTCTAAAAGTGAGGGAACCACAAAGGGATTAAGAGGAAGGATGCATTTCAAGATTTGAAAAACAAGACTACACGGCGTGTATACTGACTACAAGGCATGTACCTAGCTTCTCTTCCCCTGCCCGGGTCCTTCTACATGGCTAAGCTACACGACTTCCGTTTAAACAAAACTACATTCCGTGTATATAATCTACACGATGTGTATTGTGTAATTTTCCAACTACCCGTGTCATTTGTGATACGGCCGACTACTCGGATTGATACTACACGACATGTTACACCCGAACACGGCGTGTACACTACCCTGTTTCCCCGCCACACGGCTAAGTCCACACGGTCTGTCCTCAGACAAGACTACATGGCATGTCCCACAGGTACACAGTGTGTACTAGACGAGCTTTTCCAACCCGTGTTGTTCGTTAAACGGACAAAAACACGGCTCAAACTACACGGCGTGTTCCGTATACACACGGCATGTTCATGAAGGATTACCCCGACCCGTGTTGTTAGTCACACGGCCAGGTCCCCAGGTCTCACTACACGGCGTGTTCTTCATTGACACAGCGTGTATGTCTTAAGGTTTCCTCTGCCCGTGTTGTTAGTCACACGGCGGACGCCGGGTCAACTCTACACGGCGTGTACATCCGGTACACGGCGTGTTCACCCCAAGAATTTCCCATCCCTGTGTCCCCGCCCACATGGTCTATGACACAGGAAGAGACTACACAACATGTACTTAGGGTACACGGAGTTTACTCAAAAAGATTTATTTTCTTCCCGAACAGAAGAACATACATGGCGTGTTTAAGATACTACACGGCGTGTATACTGGGTTTCCGGATAGTATGCCTCAGAAATTTCTCCGAAACCCATAAAATACTAAAAAACAACACCTAAGTGACAAATTTCGATCCGTGAGTTCCCATACTCCTCGCGAATCAAATTTTGGCATCTTATATGTTTTATAACCAGACAAACAGCCAATGATCCACCAAATTCTGGTCAATGAGGGCCCATACTCCCCAAAAGCAAAAGGTTGGCATCCATTTTATAAACATGCTCACACAATAATAACCTATCAAATAGCAGGTATCTATCCAAGAAGCTATCACAACAGCATGATTTTACTAGCACAACATCTATCACAACAACATGAAATTTATAATGCATGTACATGGCATGGAACTATGCATGGTATGTGATTTCTAGCATGTGCCTAAATGATGCATGAGATGTCATACACTCATCTCATCGGCTTATAACTAAATAGAACCCATGAATAAAATATAACAGTATAATCATAAGTGCATCACCCAACGGTGAAAACAAATCAACTGTAAAATTGAAAAATCAGTAAAATTGCAACACGAGGTAAATTAGATTTTCCCTATACACGGGTTAGCTATGCCCGGGCACAGCTTATTACCAACTACCATTCTCCTCCTATCCCTTACTAAGGCTCCAAACAGTAAGTCAAAGAAAAGAACTCCTCTGATACCACTTTGTAACATCCCGGTTCCAGATGCCACTCAACGGGTGCCCTGAACCCGGTTCTCCACATAAACTCAAGCGCATTTTCCCAAATTCTAGAGGCTACCGACTAGAAGCGAGGGCCCAAGTCTGATAGTGGGGAAACTATGCCCTCATTTGTCAAAGTGTAGCACAACGGAATAAAATAAAAAGCATACAACAATAGCGGAAGCAGTAACAATACATATAACTGAAATGAATAACCGATAAAACAAAAGGCAACCGGCAGTCATATATATATGAATATGAAGCATGTCACTATCCAATAAAACAACCATAACATGTTACACTGCAATACAATACAATACAAGGTACAATAAACAGAACAAGCAACCGATAGCATCGCGAGCCTAAGCCCGATCCCATGCTCCCCTACTCCTCAACAACAATCAAGTACCTGTATATGGACCCTTTCCCTTATCTACACCTACAGGAATGTAATCTATTTGGGCCGAAAATCATGACCCAAACAGGGTGTGAGAAATAAATCCCAGTAGTCACCCACCAAAGGCCCATGCCCAACTGTGTGTAAACATGAAACAACAGTGTGCAGTAGTAAAATGCAATAAATTAAGCAGTACTGAATAGTAACTAACTTAACCAGTTATATTTCTATTTAATATCCATTTAATAATTTAAATTAAAATATCACCACAGTGAATATTCTAGGTAAACAACCAATGTCCTCAGAAACGTAAACCCCTACCCTTAGGTAAATAGAATCCAACCACAAGAATCTGCTCATAGGCATATGGATATTGCCCACGAGTGTATGAAGTGTCACCCACAGGCACAGAATCAACTGCCCACAGGCATGGAAGAAGTTTCCCACAAGCTAAATAGTACAGTGCCCACAGGCTAATCACAATCTGCCCTCAAGATAAATAGGTAACCGGGCCAAGACCAACATGTAAAAAAGTAGTAACAAGAAATTCCTCTCATGGAAATTATACAATCATTATATTAAAGGAATACCCTCGGGTATCCTGGCCAAACGGCTAAACAGAGGAACGCACCCCCGGGGTGGTCCTGGATCCAAGCAACGATCCCAAACAGCAGTTTAATATCATAATTAATTACCTATTCAATTCTAGGTATTTAAAATAGCCATGGCCTCAGCCAAATGACACCCCAACATGGGTTCGTGGCACAACGATTCACACAAATGCACAACAGTTGGAAATTAAACACCAAGCCACCTACCTTATACGCCTACGAACGATATACGCGAAAGAAAATTCTCGATTCTTCCTAGAATGATGTAGATCTGAGGTGAAATAAAACCTCGATCAAACTTAAATAACTTCCTGACGGGAAAGAATTGGTAAGAACTACTCTAGGAGAAGGGAGAGCTCACCCGTGCGGTTCCAGGGAGATCGACGGTGCAAAAAACGGATTCCCGACATGCTCTCGGCGGATATCCAAAGCTCTGGCCTCCCTCTTCTGCTCCTTCTTCCCATTCTAAGCCTTCCCCGTGAACATGGGAGGCTACTACCCATTTTAAGCGAAAAAAGTACACGGTGTGTATTTCCAAGTACATGGTGTGTAATTCCCATTTTTTAACTGTTCCTTTGGTGGTTTCCCACTAGTGTGACACTATTCACCTGCCGACATGACTACACGACGTGTCTCCTTGAGTACACTATGTCTTCTGTCGCACAGCTGGCCACCGCCTTACTATTCTCCTGCCTACTGATTACGCGATGTGTAAGGGACCACTAGACGGCGTGTAGTCGGTCTTTACACCCTTCATTGCCGACATGACTACACACCCTATGTACTCTTTCCACACGGCCAAAAGTACACGGCGTGTAGTCCCAAAAATTAGGATTTTTCCCCATTTTCCTTATTTTCTCAAAAACACTTATAGAAAGGAGAAAATAAGAAACCCGTACCTCAAAACTAAGAACCGGGTTCTTACACATTTCAATGGTACTGGTCTATTTTTTAGCAACAAGTGGATCAGAAGACCCACTGAAAGAAGGTGGATGTTGCCTCATGTAGGACTCAATAAATTTTTTTTCCCTTCTATGCTCATTTTGTAGTCTAGAGTGATTCATAACTTGTGTAATTATAGCGATAAGATTTTTCATTCCATACACCATAACAAATTTTAGTTTAGGAGGAAAATCATTTCATTTTCCATTGCATTGATCCTTAACATGGTTCCTTCATGTTCCATCCATTGACTAAAACCCAAAAAAGAGTAGTGTGAGAGGAAAAAATCATACTATGAAAAAATATAATCAAGGGGGTGTATTTTCAATCTCTAACATCTTAGGTTTAATCCTAGGTTATTCATGATCATTACCATAATTCTAGGACTGTAACCTATAATTATACATATCCTTATGAAATCCCTTAGAAATATCTCTAGGGACCACACTAAAGTTTTCAAATCCTAGTTTACAAAGGTTGACTAAAACTTTCTTATGATACCAATTATAATGACCCAATCATTATTTATATGAATATTACATATTTTTATATGAATATTCATTACATTTTAAAAATGCATGCCTGAGGACTGTAATAGTTTAGTACCTTTGGAAACTTGGAATACATTCTTATAACCTGTGAAATATCTGCAATATCTCCCATAAATATCTTCCCCTTTAGTACTCCTACTTAAATGATTTATTTATAACCTGAGGAATGAAAACATAATAAACGGTGAGATTAGATGCTCAGTAAGGGTAAGAAAACAATAGATGAACATAGGAATGTAAAAAAAACATGAACATAACTTTTGAATATCGAAATCTTAAGTCATGAAATAAATCTTAGCAGTTAGTAAGGAATAAATCATAAAGGAACATTAACCATGATAACATTGCATTGACATAAAACATAAACTTGTGGAAAACATATAATAATAGAAAATAATTTCCATATTAGCTAAGGATTATAGCCAAGACCATCATAGTGGACAAAGTCCATTACTGAACCGGGTTTACTTACTGTTCCATCCTTGTATTACTAAACAAAATTTACTTTCCATTCCAGTCATGTCTATATAATGAGATATAAATATTTACCCAATTTATTGGATAAAGATATAGGTCCCACCCATTGTATAATGAAATCATCCTTACATGTGCCACAAATACACAAATCATTCATCATAACATAACACAAGAAATAAAATGGGTTTCTTAAACATCATTCCATCATAACATAATCCATATAAAATACCATTCCATAATTAATAAAATAAAATCATAGTAATAATAGGTATAGAAACACAACCCTATTTAAATAGCATCGTCTTAGATGAAAAATAATTTTGATAAAACTCTTGAACTTAATTCTTGAGGAAAATATCATTTATTTTTCAAAAACATTTTATTTTATCAAAATGCCATGAAATTTTAAAAGAAAAAAATTTAGTTGAAAATAAACATGAAATCATGTAGAGGAAGCATCATGGAAATAAAGCATTATGAATATGTAAAAATCTGATCAATCCGTATAAGTTAAAAAAACATTATTCTCTTACTCTTGCCAAAAAAGTCAAAAAGTACCTCATATGGAAAACAAAAGAAAGATTATTTCCATTCCATTTAATAAAAAATCACCAATGGGTAAAATTAGATTTAAGAAATAGTATAATAAAATAAATAATATTATATATTTTTGAAAACATGGACGTGGATGATAAATATACCCCAATAAATACTTATATATAAACAATCTTGGATAATAATGAGATTAAGAAATTATCCCATACCTTTGGTTTGATATCATTCGTATGTATTTGAAACTCATGTATAATGATTTAAATAATGTTACTGAATTATTCTAGAATCATAATAACTTTTATGATATCATATATGATTATATTATCATTTGTTTGTTAGTAACATTTCATTATCACTCGTTATTTGGATATTAACTACTTTATGTTCTTATGCAAGTTTTGTGGGATAAGTTCATATTCCATGTATTAGGTTATAGTTACATCATTTACAAAATTGTATTAGTACGATATATATCATATTTATTCATTCCATTCATTTATATGATCGTGTTTTAATGAAGATCATATAGAATGAATCACGTTGCATCGTGGAGATGGAAGGTCATATGTACGTACGAACAAAAATATAATTCACTTAATGGTTAAAAGGTATGGAATTGGATGGTATATTAATTATAAAGAATAATTATAATGTTATATTCATTATTTAAATCCATTATAATGAACATTATACCAATACAAATTAAGTATTATTGAATAACAAATTACACCACAACGTGGAGACTGTAATGTTTACGTACACATGCATGGTGATATTGTTATTAGTAGGATGAATAATAAGAGGCATAATTTTCTCCCATAATTATAATAATATCTAAGAAATTATAAGATATTGGATTTATTACATTATTATGGAAACAACATATGACTAGGAACTAGAAGAAGAAAATAATTTTGACAGAGGTGATAAAACAATCACCTCTTTTTCAAGTATCTCCTTTTAATTTTCACAAAATGTATCCTTAGTATGTCTTTATAACAAATGTTTGGTCTCTAAAAGGAATGGAGGGATATCATGAGCTTATTGGACCAGAATTTGGATGATCCAAGGGGAATGAGAGGTGTGAGTAAGTGGGTAGATGTGGTGGCCTTTTATAAGAGGGAGGAGGGGCACATTAGGAAAGTATTGAAATATTATTTTATTATAAATTGATTTTCGATTTCTAATAGATCCAAAGTGATATATTTCGAGGATAAGATGAGGATAGTTCTAAATACTCTCAACCAATAGGTTTTAGACAAGTTTAGGTCAAAAATTTAACCATATATTTTAGCATTAACCCTTAGTTAAATAAATTAACTATTACCATGTCTTCTTGAATTTTTATACTATATGGTTAATATAGTTACTATAAAATTCCAAGAGAACCTAAATTGGATCATTAATTAAATTTTTAACACTATATATGTATTTTGTCCTAATATTATAATTTCATGACTATTATATCATTAGTATTTAAAAAAAAACTAATTTATGTCTATTTTGACACTATTTAGTGATTGATTTTTTAAGTCATAAAAACTTGATTCATTTGAAAAAAAATAATTATCAAATCCCTAAAATTTCAATTCTATCCAAAAAATTCATGTATGGAATAAAAAATCTATAACTACTTTTATTTGAATATTTGTAATATGGTTTATTTCAATCTTTCATTAATAAGGTAATCACTACATCATCATTGTGTCATAAATAAATTTATTTATTTAATGTCTAAAAATAATAAATAAAATTCCATGATGTAGGAAATACTTTCAGATTTATACTGACTATTTATAGTCAAATATATCAGTTATATAACCCCACATTAAAATTGTTTTAGTAAAAAGATACATGTTTAAGTTATATTTCTATTTACTTTAAATTAATTATTATAACATGTCATTATCACGCCCAAGTGGCTCCCAAAGGCCAAATCTGTGTCCAAAGTGTTTTATTGGTAACCCATAACCCATAAAATAGTATTAGGACAAGTGTTAGGGTAGTTTTATATTATTACAATATTATTTTTACCCTTATTTACCTCATTTAACCTTTAACTATGGTAAATAAAAATAATTACTAAACATACTATTCATAATGTCCAAAAATAAAAGGGTCATATTTACATAATTTGAAAATTTTGATTAAAAATATGAAATGTATTTTTCCAAATTCAAAACATAGAATTGGCAGAAATTAATTTAAAACTAATCACATTGTCAAAACAAGAAAACATGTTTTTAAGAAGTAAAAACTATCAAAAGATTGACATGTGTTTATGTCCAATTTAATTTTGAAATTACTTTCAATGAACAAAATTTTATTAAATGATAAAAACATAATCCAATTACAATTTAAAACCAATTAAAAAGATAATATAACTATATAAATAAATTATATGAAAATACAATTTTGAATTAAAATGCAGTATTTTTCACTATTCATTAAAATATGAAATTTATCATAAAATTAAAAATAATTAAACCAAAGTAATTTTTATGCCTTGATTCTACATAATAAGTTTATTTTGTCAAATAGAAAATATAAAAGTATTAAAAACTAGATTTGAAATGGTTGCGCCATTAAAAGGCGGTAAAACTGCATTTTTTGATAAAATATTTCTTTTAACCGAAAAATTGAATTTGTTCATATATCATGCCTAGAAAATAAATAAGATGAATGTTAATGTTATATAAAATTCAAAATTTTGTTAATAAAATTCATAATGGCTAGTTTATATCCCTTTAAATAATAATAGTTTAATAACATATCATTGTTTAGTGAAACTCGGTATTACATACAATGCAAGCTATTGAGGATGGTCGCTATTGTATCTAATGCAAGGTAAGTTAGTGTTTTAGGTAGGGAAATACTCCTTTGGTGTTTCATATAACGTAATCCAAAATTAGTTCTTGTATACATTGCACAAAATCTATACTTAGTGTTGTGTGTATCGTACGCTAACTCGATGTTGCGTGTAACATACAAAAAGTTGGTTTAGTGTGAAAGGAATGTTTGACTTAGTGCATTGAAAGATATAAATGAAAATATTAATTTATTCAAAAAAATGGTGCATAAATACTCGGGGTGTTACAGTTGGTATTTTAAAAAATCATAATCTTTTACTCAAATGCATTGGTGGATCCTTCAAAATAATTTTCTTTACCAACTTTGATATGGTTTTTTATGATTCAAAATGTATAATGATTATATTTTATTTATAATATGATTATAATTGATATTTTTCAAGGGTTTTATGGTTTTTTGAGTGTTTCAATGAATATTATAAAATAGTCTCTAGATTTATACATGACTATTGAACCTCATATTTCCCTGATATGGTATAAAGTTGATGGTTTTTCAGTTTATCTCTTCAAACCATCTACAATTTCTTCTATATCTAGACTCATTGGTATACCCCTAATAATCTATTTATCTACCAATAAATTATTTAGACCCCATACAGCTAAGATCTATATAAAGGTTGATTTCTCAAATCCATTTCATTTAATGATCTGGGTTCAAAATGGTTATTATGGATTTTGAAAGAATATAGTTTATGAAAATCGCCAGAAATATTATATGCCTTACTATATGATTGGTCACCACTCTAATGACTATGTAAATCTTTAAAAAATCTCCATACATGTTGGTCGGCCTATTTTTTGGATAAAGGACACATATGATGAAAAATAAAATAAACCTTCTAGGGAAATTGTTAGAACATCTAATTAAAAACACCAGCAGGCCTTGATGGTTGATGAAAAAGATAAACTGGCCACTCAGATTGAGGGAAATACCTTATATCCTAGGTAAAAATTCTTATTTAATATTTATTATGGCTTTCAATAATGATCATCCTATAAATGATATGTATGCTACGGAATCCCCTCTGATTGAACCTAAATGTCAGGATATCTTCGTTAGATGTTACTGTTGATGCTATGGGAGTTGATCCACCCAATTAGAAGGAGGATCAATGTACTAGTTCTAACTATGTGGAATCTATTCAAGATACACTAGAAAGAGTTCAAAAAATTGATTAAGGTTATTATCAATCATTGTTGGTCGGAGTGGATACTCAAGAGGGGGGTGAATTGAGTTCCAATTAAAATTTCTGTTAAAATATTGTCTATTTAAAATCCCCCAATTTATAAAATAAGTTACACTGCAGTGAATTTATACAGATTGTAAATGTTCAGTTAGCTTCTCAACGATTGATTAGATCTCAGTTAATTTAACCACAAGATTAAACTAACTTTTGAAACTAACCTACTGATTTACAATAAGTGAGAACACTTGCTAATTTAACTATCAAATCTTCTTTAAAATAGTTTTGTATTTCAAAGTAATAGTAGCGGAAAAAATAAGATATATGTAGTGTACTATAAAATTAAACTAAAGATGCACAACAGATATAACAAGAGGTTCAGTCTCAAGACGAGACTTAGTCCTCTCAAATGTATGTAAATTTTATCCACACCTTGGATCGGGGTTAACAACAGTTTACAAAACTATCCAGGCCATGCAGGGACCTCTACTACTGTTCTTCATGAAAAAAAAAACAAAGAACAGGCCACACAAGGACCTCTTCCACAGTTGAAGTGGGTAAACAAGAGTTAAGATATTTGGAGTGAGGATTTAGATATCCTCCAGTTCAGTGCAGGAGATAGTGTGTGTAAGAAATACAGAGTACACCACACTACTCGAAAGTTAATAAATAAATCACATAGAGAGAGCAGATAAGAGTTTAGAAAGCTCTAGTGATTATCAATGCAGCTATGGACTCATTGGATTCAGCAAGAATGCTTCTGAGTCCTTCTCTGGTTTTTCTATTGAAAAATAGAGTGTTGTAGTCAGCTTGTCTTCTACAGGAATGAAAAAGATCTCTTGACTTGTCGTGTGTTCTTCAGTGGTGTTGGATTGCATTCATGGAATTATTTGAAAGTCTGGAAATCTCTTTCTTATTCAGGATTGTTCTTCTTGTTCAGCACAGTGCTCTCGGGTGTATGTAAGTTCTTCTCATTGTATATTCACACTTGCACACCACTTCACTGCTTTCACGTGTACTGCATCTCAATCTTTCTTATATTCCACCAGTTCTGGCAGTAGGAATGATTCCATTTTCATACGTACGAGATACGGTTTCCTGAAATGCCAACAACTATCATTAAATAACATTAATTTCATTAAAAACACCAAATATGACCGTTAGCATTCTTTAAATAATATTGACAAAAAGTTAAGAAACTGTGTCACAGTGATTATGTAAACGGTGTCTTCTTCACGGTATGAGATTCACGGTATGAACATGTCATGGTGTCTGGATCACAGTTTGTACTTCATGGTGTTTGGGTCACGGTGAGTCCTTCACAGTGTCTGGGTCACGGTGAGTCCTTCACTGTGTCTGGGTCACGGTGAATCCTTCACGGTGTCTGGGTCACGGTAAGTCCTTCATGGTGTCTGGGTCACGGTGAGTCCTTCACGGTGTCTGGGTTACGGTGATTCCTTCACGGTGTCTGGGTCACGGTGATTCCTTCACGGTGTCTGGGTCACGGTGAGTCCTTCACGGTGAGTCCTTACTTAGACAAATATCTGTATTTTGACTTTGACAGAATATGCAGAATATGGATTAAGTTTAATCATTAGAGAGTAATAGAACTTGAATCATAAACATAAAGGCTTGATAATATATGTGAGATTTGTGATCCTGCATAAGACTTGTAAATAATAAAGAGAGTAATTAACATCCATAAGATTTGTTATCATTTAACCATGATGTGTAGTTATTTTTGAGACTGAAGACCATTATCAAGATGTGCAATGAAGATTGAGATTAATTAACAGTAAAAGGATTTGTGATCATTAAAACATGATTAACACATGAGGAGTCCAACAATCTCCCCCTTTTTGATGATCACAAATCAGATATAGTCAGAAGATAAATGAAATGTAACGTTAAAGATACTATCATAGCAAAATAAATTATAGAACTGACACTTGTAATTTTTCTCCCCTATTTATACTTGTAGATTTTTCTCCCCCTTTTGGGATTATCAAAAAGTAGAGAAAATGAAATGAAACTCGACAGTTTGCATTAAACAAAGGGTGCATAATACAACATACAAGAGAAGTACAAACAGTAAACAAGAAATGACATCCCATCAAAAAGAAAACAGTCTCTAGACTCTTCATGGATCCATCTTTTCCTTGCCTTTATCAGCAGCAGGAGCTGGTGTTGAAGTAAAAGAAGGAATAGATGTAGTAGATAAAGAGGGTAAGGGTAGACCTTCAAAAACAGATGGATCCAAAGTGGGAGTAGTAGAAGATCTAGGATTAGGTTGGTCAAGAATGACTGGATGAATCTGAGAAAGATCTTGGCTGACTGACATAGCAGTTGAGGCTAAGGCAGGTAGAGCAGGCCGAAGGGGTGCAGCAGCTAGAGCCACGATAGAAGTACTCTGCACATGAAGGTACGACTTCAAAATATTGATGAAATCAGTAATGATTTCACCACCATATTTCATAGCCTTTTCAAAATCATCCTTATTCTCCATAAACTTGTCCAACAATCTGGTGAACTCGGTAAGTTTCTGAACTTGGGTTTTAAAAGCTTGAGTCACCGGAGGGATTATCAAATTTTCAACAAGATATCTAAAGTGATTTGTCATATCACTTTTAGAGAAAATCCGGGAGAGATAAAGATCTATTTTCTTGGTGATCTCTTTTTGAGAATCATTGGATATCTTAGAATGAATCCTAACCAAGTCCAATGCTCTATCATTGTTCTTAACCACTTCTGTCAAAGAAGATAGATCCAAGCCACTGAAGGCACTCTGAATTTCTTCTTTGATTATGGATCTCAGCATAGAATCATCCAAAGAATATGTGGAGGTCTGACCAGAAGTAGGTGAAGCCTTGAAAAATTTGGTTAGAACTTTGATCTGTTTCAACACTTTTTTGCAGGCAACAAGTGTATTAATCTGTAAGCTTATTCAGATTTTCCACAAGTTCTCTCATGCGTTCCAGCATCTTGGTGTGTCTTTTTCCAATATTTTCATCAAAATAAAGGAGGTATGGATGAACTTCAGACACAATTTCCCTAGCAAGGAGGGAATCAGATGGCTCAAGAGAAGTAGAAACCGGTGCATGATCAGAAACATGAGCAGGTTATGATCTCAAGGATAACTCATTCTACAAATTTTCTATCATATTTTTCAGATTTGCAACATCAACACTCAGCAGCTTATTCTCAACTCTGACTTCTTGAATTTCTCGGATCATCCTTGGTTGAATATGCAAGAAAATATTTTCCAAGATAATTGATGCATCTTCTTGACTTAACTGAGTTACTGGACGAGGTTAAGTGGAGAAAATTTTCTCAACTCCAGCAAAAAAAGTTTCTCCAAAAAAATTTCAGATCATCTTTGGTCACAAAGGAGTGATGCTCAGGTAAGGGTGCAGGTAAAGGTAGTGATTCAGATTCTGGTTGAGGTTCAGAGTCATCTTCAGACTCAGATTCTGATTCAGATTGAGGTTGGGGCTCTGGTTCTGGTTTTGGATGAGCTACAAAATTCAGTTGAAACAGAGAAGAAAGATCCATTCCAGTTGTAGACACATGCTATGACTCATTCACATCATAAAAGCTTGGGAAAACAAACCGGGTGTGCACAGATTATGAGACAACAGGTTGAGAAGCTTCAGCAGATCCAACTTTTGTAATCTCAAGATTTTGTGGTTCCTCCCCCTCAAATTGTGCTTCCCTTTCAAATTCTTGAGGCTCAGGAACAAGGATAAGATCCACAGGATCATCCCTAATCTCTTCAGCAAACTCTTGCCTTGCCAGCTGGAAGGCAATTTCCATCCTCTCTTCAGCAGAGGGAATTATCTCAGGAACCTATTTTTCCACTGGTTGAAATTCCAGACTTTCTTCTTTCTCAACAGAAAGATCCTCTTCAACAGGATCATCCTCTAAGGTTGCTTTCTGTTCTGAATCGTGAAAAACCAACTTCCTTGCAGCATTAGGATGAGCTTCTGGATTTACATCCATACTAGAAGTAGGAGCTTCCTCTTCTCTCAAACTAACATCAACTTCCTCTTCTTGAGGTATTTCAGCAGGGATAACAGTAGGGACACGCGTCCTTTCTTTTTCAACAGGAGTTGTTTCCATTTGTGGTATTTCAACCTCTTCTCTTTGAGATACTTCAGCAGTTACTTCCTCTTCTTCTTCTTCTGAAAACTCAGCCACCTCATCTGGTTCCAAACCAGGATCAGATAGATTTTTAGCCCTTCTTAGATAGTCAACAAGATTAAAATTTTTATACACTTGATCATTGTCCTCAACCCACCGATTCTTCCAGGGGTTCCAGCTAATATTCATCCTTCTAATGATAGGCATGGATATACAGAAATCAATGTCCTCTAACTTTTCTTCATTCGGTCTAACCATCCCTTTTGCAACTAACATAGCTTAAATCATCCTTGAGTAAAATAAGGAGGGGGATTTGGAAGTGACTTTGATCAGCTCACAGATATGATTGATAACATACTTGCATAGGTTGATCTTATGTCCATTCTTCAACAGGTGAATCAGGAACACATCCTGATACTTCATCACAACAAAATGTCCTTTTCTTGGACTAATCAAATTTTGAACAAATTTGAACAGAAGTCTAGTCTCCCCATCTAATTCAGCAGCTATGACCCTTCTCTTGGTTCCATTTCCAGTCAAGTTTTCCAAATCAATCTCCAGTTCAAATATGTCGGTTGTTGGAGGAGGGTCTCTCTGGTAATCCTCACACACTCCTTCATGGGGAATCCCTAGGCATACATCCCACAACCTCGAAGAGAAAGAGCACTTTTGACCATTTATCCAACTTGTCACCATAAAGCTTTCTCCAAACTCAAAAGAAAACTTTACATACTGATAAAATTGAGATACCAATCTCGGGTAGATCGTTCTATTCTATCCAGTGAACTATCCAACCCATCCTTGATCTCTTAAAACTTTTAAAACTAAATATCTGCTAGACATCAAACACTCTGGGCAAACTTCTTATTCAGGTACAACTGTACGGCTTACTAGGTTTGGGTTTAGAGGTCCTTTGGGAGCTATCCTCAGTATCCTCTTCTGTTTCTTAGAGCGGCGCTTCTCAGACGAGGGTGAAGATGGACGCTTCATCCTTGGCATCCACTGAAGGTTCGGGCGAGAGAGAAGAGAAGGTTCAGGAGAGAGTTCAGGTAAGGAATCGAATAAAACCCTTAAGTTTTATCATTTGGGAATGTCAAACGTCATAAAAACAAAAGCTCGGGAAATCAAATATCGGTAAAATAAAAATTACGCGATACGGGTTAAAATAAGAATAAAAATGATCTTCATGGTGAGACCGTGGGCAGGCGTTACGGTGTGATGAAAACTAGTAATCACGGTGAGAGAGTTGATAGTCGTCACGGTGAGACAGTGAGCATTCTGTGCAGTCACGGTGAGACAGTAAGTTGACAGACCGTGAGCATAAAGTCTTGACGGTGAGATAGTGAACATAAAACAATAACATAGAAACAGTGACCATGAAACCGTAAAGTAAAATACCGTAAAGTATTAAACATTGAGATCAGTAGGATATTTACTTATGATTAATCATACCAAGATCATGTATGATGTAGTCTAATCTTTCAGAATTTAATGGTTTAGTGAATATATCAGCAAGTTGATATTCAGTACCAATGAATTCCAAAGTAATATCACCTTTTTGATAATGATCCCTCAAAAAGTGATGTCTTACATCAATATGTTTTGTCCTAGAGTGAGAGACAGGATTCATAGAAATGTTAATAGCACTTGTGTTGTCACAATTTATTGGGACATTTCTGAATTGATATCCATAGTCCAGTAATGTGTGTTTCATCCACAAAATTTATGCACAACAACTGCCATCAGTTATGTATTCGGCTTCTGCAGTGGATAATGCAACATAATTTTGTTTCTTACTACACCATGATACTAGTGACTTTCCTAAAAGATGACATGTTCTAGAGGTTCTTTTTTTATCTAACTTACATCCAGCAAAATCATCATCATAATAACTAACTAATTCAAATGATTGTCCTTTGGGATAGAACAGTCCTAAACTGGGAGTATTCTTGAGGTATTTGAAAATTCTATTTACAGTATTTAAATGTGACTCTTTAGGGTTTTCTTGAAAACGAGCACACATACACACACTAAACATAATGTTAGGATGACTAGAAGTTAGGTAGAGTAGACTTCCAATCATTCCTCTATAAGTGGTTTGATCAACATATTTACCATTTTCATCAAGATCCATCTTACAGGTGGTACTCATGGGAGTGTCACTACTTTTTGTGCTATCCAATCCAAAATGTTTTAAAAGATATCTAGTATATTTACTTTGAGTTAAAATAATTCCATTATCATTTTGAAAGATTTGAAATCCAAGAAAGAATTTAAGTTCACCCATTAGACTCATTTCAAATTCATTTTGCATCATTTTAGAAAAATCAGTACATAATGTAGTTTTTGAAGATCCCAAAATAATATCATCTACATAAATTTGTACAACTAAAAAATCTTTAAAAATTTCATTTTATAAACAGATTAGGATCAACTATTCTTTTTGTAAAACCTTTAGAAATTAGAAAATTACTTAATCTATCATACCAAGCTCTTGGAGATTGCTTTAAACCATATAAAGCTTTTTATAATTTGAAAATATGATTTGGAAAATGAGGGTTTGAAAATCCAGGTGGTTGTTCAACAAAAACATCCTCAGTAATATATCCATTCAAGAATGCACTCTTGACATCCATTTGATATAGTTTGAAATTTAGATGTGCAACATAAGCAAGTAAAATCCTAATAGCTTCTAATCTGGCTACTGGAGCAAAAGTCTCCTCATAGTCAATACCTTCTTCTTGACTATAGCCTTGTGCAACAATCCTAGCTTTATTTCTAACTATGTTTCCAGACTCATCAACTTTGTTTCTAAACACCCATTTAGTGCCTATTGTGAAAGTGTCCTTAGGTCTTTCAACAAGATTCCAAACTTTATTTCTTTCAAATTGATCGAGTTCTTATTGCATAGAAATTACCCAAAATTCATCATTAATAGCATCATCATTGTTTTTAGGTTCAAGCTGTGACAAGAAGGCTTGATGTTCAACCTGATTTCTAAGAGAAGCTCTAGTTTGTGTCCCTCTATCAAGATTTACTACAAAATCATCTAAAGGATGATTATTTAGAATTCTAGTTGCTCTAGTAATGGTAGGACTACAAATTTCAGGTTCTTCTCTAGGTTCGGGTTCATTAGCAGCAGAATCTGGAATAAGTCCAGAACTGGTTGTCTTTATAGCAGGTTCATTAGATTTGTCATTAAGGTCCAGAACAGATAAATCTTATTCAAGATTTTCAAGAGAAGTTTTAGGCTCATGTGGATCATTTTCATCAAACTTGATGTGAACATATTCTTCCACACATTTGGTTCTCTTATTAAAAACTCTATAGGATTTTCTAGTTAAATAATAACCAAGAAAAGTTCCATCATCACTTTTAGAAGCAAACTTATCAAGATTATCCTTTGTATTAATAATAAAAACTTTACAGCCAAAGACTCTGATGTAATGTACTGTAGGTTTTATATTGTTCCACAAATCATAAGGGGTCTTCTTAAGAACAGGTCTAATTAAGACTCTATTAATGATATAACAAGTTGTATTGACAACTTCAGCCCAAAAGTAAATAGGTAGGTCATATTCATTAAGCATAGTACTAGCAATTTATTGCAGGGTTCTATTCCTCCTTTCTACTACACCATTCTATTGAGGTGTCCTAGGAGAAGAAAAATTATGACTATAGCCATTGTGTGAGCAATAGGATTCAAATTCATGGTTTTCAAAATCACAACCATGATCACTTCTTAGGGTTTTAATCTTAAGTTCAATAAGGTTTTCTACGGATTTAGAGTATTTGACAAAGTAAGAACAAGCTTCACTTTTGTGAGCTAATAAGTATACCTAAGTATATCTAGAAAATTCATCTACTAGGACATAGACATAGTGATTCCCATTTAAGCTAGAAACTCTAGATGGTCCAAAAAATTCCATGTGAACCAACTCTAGAGGTTGAGAAGTTGAAAATTCTTTCTTTGATTTAAAAGAAACCTTATGTTTCTTTCCCTTTTGACAGGGATTACAAACTTTGTAATTTGAAAACTCAAGTTTAGGTAGTTCTCTAACTAAGTTCTTCCAAGTAAGTTTTCTAAGTGAGTGTAAATTACAGTGTCCCAATCTTCTATTCCATAACCAAGACTCTTTATGAAAATCATTTAGACAGGTAACATTTTGCTTAGCTAAGGAATTTAAATCAACAGCATATACATTTTCATTTCGCAAGGCAGAAAATACTAAAGCATTTTTAGAATTAAAAACATTGCAAGAATCATTTTCAAATTTAACATTAAAACCATCATCACATAATTGAGAAATACTTAGTAAATTATATTTAAGTACATCAACAAATAAAACTTTAGAAATTAATACTGAGTCAGTGTTACCAATCTGGACTAAGCCGATGATTTTCCCTTTAGAATTGTCACCAAAGGTGACATGTCCTCCATCAACCTTTATTAAGATCTTAAAGCATGAATACTCTCCAGACATATGTCTTGAACATACACTGTCTAGATACCATGTCTTCTTGTGGGAACTCTTCAGGTAGGTTTCCTACAAAACAGATTTAAATAGGAAATGATTTTGGTACCCAAATCTTCTTGGGTCCAGACAGGTTAGAAATCAAAGATTTCGATACCCATATTTGTCTTATGGGTCTCATATAATTTGCAGAATTAAAAACTTTTGAAAGATAAACTCTATTAGATTTATAACTAAGTGAATAAATAGTTGAAGCATATAAATGTACAGAACTAGAACTTGAACTATTCTGTCCAGATTTAGGAATAAATCTATTATTGGTAATCTTTCTCTGTTCAGGTTGGTATCCTATACCAGTAGTGTATCTAGGTTCAATCTGCTTACCTAGCATTTGAGTAAGAGTATCTTTTCCATTTGTGAACTTTTCTTAATCCTTCCAAATTTTCTCATTTGATAATTTCAGTTAAGTGTTTTCTTTAAGCAACCGAGCATTTGTTTCCATTTCTATGTCAAGATCAGATTTATGTTTAACAGGTAAACCGTACTGTTTCTTTAAACCTTTTTATTTGTCTTTCAGCTCATTACAGGTTTCCTCCAACATATAAAAGTTTTCAAACAGTTTAGATTTTGACATATTTTCAGAATTAGAATCATCTCTAGAATAATAAGAATTTAAAGCAGGAGTTTCAGATGTTACCTCAGAAGTGTTTTTCATAAAACACTTGTTTTCCTTATTTCTGTTTTCAGTCTCAAGAGCTTCAGATTCAATGGAGCTATCCTCAGAAGCACTCCACGTAGCATTCATGGATTTCTTATACTTATTATCCTTATACTCATATTACTTCTTGTATTTCAGCTTTGGACAGTCTGCTTTTATATGTCCTTTTCTTTTGCATTCATAGCAGAAAACTTCATCAGATTTGTTAGATTTCTTCCAGTCCTTTTTCCAGTGTCCCTTGTTGTCATACTTACCGTTGTAATTTGACTTTCTGAAAAACTTCTTCTTCCTATAAAACTTCTTAAATCTTATGGCTATGTGAGCCATTTCTGCATCACTGTCAGATGCACTTTAACTTTCTTCATAGTTTGAGCTATCACTTACATGAAGCTTCTCCTTATCTTTATTCTTTGAAGTAGTAGTCTTGAAAGCCACTGACTTCCTTTTTGGTTCATCTTCTTCTTCTTTGTTTACCTTAAGTTCTTCTTCATACATCATTAACTTACCAATAAGTTCCTTGACTGGCAGTTTACCAATATCAAAAGATTATCTTATTGAAACAAAAGTGCCCCTCCATCGTTCTGGTAGACATCTCAAGATTCTCATAATTTTTTCCTTTGCTGGAACAAATTTACCAAGTGAATTCATTGTATTGACTATCTCATTGAACCTAAGATACATATCAGAAATAGGTTCATCAGTCTTCATCTTAAAATTATCATATTTAATAGTATAAGTATTAAATCACATTTATTTAACATTGGTTGTTCCTTCAGGAGAAACACCCAAAATATCCCAAATTTCAAAAGCAGTTTTGCAAGCAGAAATTCTGTTAAACTCCTCATCTCCTAGAGCATAGTACATGGCATTCATAGCTTTACAATTATTATTGTAAGCTGTCTTTTTTAGGTTCATCCCAAGTTATCCTTTCAGTTTCTGGAATTTTATATTGATATTCTATAGCAGTCCAGATATCAAAACCCATGCTTTCTAAATGAATTTTCATTTTAAGTTTCCACTGAGCATAGTTTGTACCATTGAAGAAAGGTGGCATGTTAGTAGCAGCACCCTCTAGTCTATTATCCATAATTATATGTTTGAAAGATAATTTAAAGAGATAAAATTTAGAACTAACAGAAATTTTAAGAACTTTAAAATAAAACTAAAATCACAGTTGAAAAATAGAGTATTTCAGAAAATATTATAAAACCTCTGATACTAAATGTTGGTCGGAGTGGATACTCAAGAGGGGGGTGAATTGAGTTCCAATTAAAATTTCTGTTAAAATATTGTCTATTTAAAATCCCCAATTTATAAAACAAGATAAACTATAGTGAATTTATACATATTGTAAATGTTCACTTATCTTCTCAAATATTGATTAGATCTCAGTTAATTTAACCACAATATTAAACTAACTTTTTGAAACTAACTTACTGATTTACAATAAGTGTAAACACTTTCTAATTTAACTATCAAAGTATCTTTAAAATAGTTTTGTATTTAAAAGTAATATAAGTGGAAAAAATAATATATATGTAGTGTACTATAAACTTAAACTAAAGATGCACAACAGATATAACAAGAGGTTCAGTCTCAAGACGAGACTTAGTCCTCTCAAATTTATATAAATTTGATCCACACCTTGGATCGGGGTTAACAAAAGTTTACAAAACTGTCCAGGCCACGCAGGGACCTCTACCACTGTTCTTCGTGGGAAACAAAAAAAGACCAGGCCACACAAGGACATCTTCCACAGTTGACGTGGGTAAATAAGAGTTAAGAGATTTGGAGTGAGGATTTAGATATCCTCCAGTTCAGTGCAGGATACAGTGTGTGTAAGAAATACAGAGTACACCACACTGCTCGAAAGTTAATAAATAAATAACTTAGAGAGAGCAGATAACAGTTTATAAAGATATAGTGATTATCAATGCAGCTCTGGACTCGTTGGATTCAACATGAATGCTTCTGAGTCCTTCTCTGGTTTTTCTGTTAAAAAACAGAGTGTCGTAGTCAGCTTGTCTTTTACAGGAATGAAAAAGATCTCTTGACTCTTCTTGTGTTCTTCAGGGGTGTTGGATTTCATTCATGAGAATTCTTTGAAAGTATGGCAATATCTTTCTTGTTCAGGATTGTTCTTCTTGTTCAGCACAGTTCTCTCGGGTGTATATAAGTTCTTCTCATTGTATATTCACACTTGCACTCCACTTCACTTCTTGAACGTGTACTGCATCTCAATCTTTCATATATTCCACATGTTCTGGCAGTAAGAATGATTCCCTTTTCATAGGTACAAGATACAGTTTCCTAACATTCCAACAACTATCATTAAATAACATTAATTGCATTAAAAACATCAAATATGAGCGTTAGCATTATTTAAATAACATTGACAAAAAGTTAAGAAATGGTGTCATCGTGATTATGTAAACAGTGTCTTCTTCACGGTATGAGCTTCACGGTATGACCATGTCACAATGTTTGGATCACAGTTTGTCCTTCACGGTGTCTGGGTCATGGTGAGTCCTTCACGGTGTTTGGGTCACGGTGATTCCTTCACAATGTTTGGGTCACGGTGAGTCCTTCATGGTGTCTGGGTCATGGTGAGTCCTTCAGGGTGTCTGGGTCACGGTGAGTCCTTCACGGTGTCTGGGTCACAGTGAGTCCTTCACGGTGTCTGGGTCACGGTGAGTCCTTCACGGTGAGTCCTTACTTAGACAAATATCTGTATTTGGACTTAGACAGAATATGCAGAATATGGATTAAGTTTAATTGTTAGAGAGTAAGAGAACTTGAATCATAAACATAAAGGCTTGATAATATATGTGAGATTTGTGATCATGCATAAGACTTTTAAATAATAAAGAGAGTAATTAACATCCATAAGATTTTTTATCATTAAACCATGATGTGTAGTTATTGTTGAGATTGAATACCATTATCAAGATGTCCAATGAAGATTGAGATTAATTAACAGTAAAAGGATTTGTGATCATTAAAACATGATTAACACATGAGGAGTCCAACAATCATGTTCAAAGAAAGGTAAGAAAAATATGGTGTACTAGGATAATTCCATTACTCCACACCCAAGGAAGGATAGGAGGTGTATAGATTTCTCTAATTTAGAGAAAATTATTATTATGTGATCTCTGGGGGTATGTATTGATGAGATATATGACATTACTTCTCAACCAAAAGTGGTGGAAGTTCTATAATCACCCTCTAAAAAAGAAAATGTGGAGGATATAAACAAGCTTAAAAGAATTTATTTTATCATGGAGGGCCTAAATAAAGAGTTTTATCCATGGATTGAGAAGACATAACCATTTGTTTTCAAGAGATATCTAGAAGAGATGACAACTATTGATTACTACCCCAAAACTAGGGAGTGTATTTTTTCTAAAATTGAATTACAATTCGATCGCAACCCCAACCATGATTTCCTTAGTATTACATGGGAGTAATTTTTTATCTTTATTGGTTTCCTTGGTCTAGGGGATTTGACTTAAGATAGAAATACTACCTGAATTTCATAGAGATTTTTTATTATAGACTGTATATGCTTATCATGATTTGTGTGCTTCCACTTTTTCAAAATTCCATTTTTATTAAGGTCATTCCCTTAGTGGTGGAATTTTTATTTTCTTAGTTCCTTCCCTATACTTGAATTGGGGTGTTTTTCCCATTTGTATCTAATGAGTAGTTAATGGATTATGGTGTGGAGATTCTTGAGATATTTTGGTAACTTTTATCTATGTATTTGACAACATAATGAGAATGTGCTTCCAATAATGATCTTAACCTTATATTTTGGTGGATTCCATATATTTCCTTAATCTAGATGAAATATGGGAGCTAGGTAATGAAAGGGAATTGCCGTTTCTTTTTTTGTGGTTTGGGTTTGTTGATATATTCATACAATTTTGAGGGAGATGCTAAAATTTTCTTATCTATTTCACTTTATGGTCATTATTTTTCTTTTCTTTAGAAATTTTACTTGTTTAAAAAATATGGAGGACTTAATGATAATTATGATTCATGTATACATTATAGGGATTTTCGATGTAATGTCCTGGATTTTTTGTGTATTATTTTTAAATATTATATGGAATTAATTCTTGACTAGGAACTAAGATGACATGAAATTCTGAGTCCCCATGTTCTCAACATAAATTTTTGAAATATATTAAATACATTTAATAGAAAATGCGAGCAGTTTTACAAAAAAATAGAATAACTTCTAATCGGGTGCATAGATCAGAATTATGAGGGCACCGTTGCATTCAGAGCAGTGAATTTACCTTAGGTGAGGCCTGGCATCGTCCGGTGTGGTTTGTCTATGAAATTTAGTTTTTTTTTTATGTTTTAAAGAATAAAATAAATTAATTATTTATTTTATTTTAACATTACACAGTGATGCAATGACACATTTTCTATTTTTAAGTAGCTTGATAAGGGACTTAAGGTTAGAATTCATAACCCTAGAGAAATCCATAAGAGCTCTGGAGATAAACCTCAGAGAAATATCTCGACGGACTATGAAAAGATGGTGGATCGAGATTGTTCTTGATGGATCTCCATCAACAGTGAATCATCGACATCGAATGATCCAAATCACATGTAGGGTTTTTTATTTCAATTCCTTCTTTCCTATTCTTGGAATCAATTATGAATGTGGATCAACCCATAAATAGGTTGACCCACGGTTCGATCATTATTGCAGGATGGGTTGATTGCAGGATTGATTTTGGGATAATTTTGATTATTTTTTGATTTATCTTATTGATAATTATTACAGGAATGGATCAAGGCCACAAAGAACAATGACCGAGGTTCGTTGGTTTTCCCTATTTCAGTTTATTTCCCCCCTTTTCCCACATGTTCTTTGTGCTTCACAAGATATTAACGGATGACCATTACGACTTTGATTTGTGGTGTAATGATTTGAGATTGTAGATCCCACATTGGGATGTCCTAGAGGAGGTGCAACAATTATGGAGATGGATGAATCAAATTATTTCGAGAGATATCATTCTTCAGACGTTATTTGTGCGGGTGATCAGAATTGAATTTTAGAGTTGATTGATGGCCCAAAACTCACCTATTATGTGCTATGATGATGAGGTGACCTTGGATCTTCAGTTTTGGGATGAACAGAATAAAAAATTGAGCACCATAGGATTAGCCAAGCTGCACGGAGGAAGAAATGCAATTCCAAAAAATAGGGATGAACACGGCATGTATTCCATGATACATGCTATGTGGGACTCTCTGAGCGATGACTAGGGTTTCAAGAAGTTGTAATGTGTCACACAACATGTGACATCTATCACATGACATGTTGGACCTTCCCTGGGACTTTACATATATCTCGGGGTATACACAGACATGGGGTGGAGTACACAACATGTACTTCACCACACAGCCAGACCCATACCAGTTACATGGGCTACCCATTGTACTGGTACATGGGAAGGTAGACATGGGTTGATGTCATGTACCAACACACAAATGGGGAACATGGGAGGACCCCAGAAGGATGGTTACAACATGTAATCCTTTATACACACAGTGTATACCTTTTCTACATGACATGTTTCCTGACATTGGCCGTTGTACACAGGCAGTACTCGGGGTCAAGGGACACAACGTGTGATCCTACTACATGCCATGTATCCCCTTCTAAATGGATTAGATCCATTTTCCACCTTATATTGGTCATGTTTCATTAGGGTTTTCCCTTGATCGTTTCCCTAAAGGATGGTTTGTATCGTTTCCTACACACCGAAGTATGATCCCTTTAGCAGGACTTCCAGGATAGAGTTGTTAGAATCCACCGAGAGGCCTGGAGCGGATCCTATATTAATTCTTCATTGCCCAGGTAGAGTTATGGGTATATATGTGACCAAATTTATCGGGATTCGATCCTCTACTTAACTGTTTATTCCAGATGGAGTTTTTGGTAACACCCCATAGCCCTGGATGTGATCCTCATCTGATGCATCGTATCTTTCTTCAGATCTATTAGTGTATATCTCTCATGGAGGTTTCCAAAAAAAAAATACTTCATGGATGGAAGTCATCAGTATTATCAGAATCAGGAGTGAATTCTCCCAGATGAGTGATTTGTGGAATCTTTGGATTGGATCCCTAGTGGTGGTATGCAGTAGTTGGGACCTACCTCTAAACTGCATGTCTTATTTGAGTATATCTGGATATCATTATTATATGCTATAGACATATACTTTTGTAGAGATGATTGCATATTTACTTTGTATATATCTTTGTGGTTTTGTGGTGTCTTATTGAGTATTGTTATACTCACCCCTATATGGGCTTTGCTCTCATGTGTCGTGTCTTGTGCATACGAGCAATGTTTTGAAGGAGTCCAGGCCGGACTAGGACAAGATGGAGCTTTGTGAGTTCAGATTGGATGAGGTGTTCCTACAACATTAAGCAGTAGTCCCAGTACCTACTGGTTTAGAGGTTGGACTTTGTAGTTTACAGACTCTTTTAGCAGGCTTGTATTCCGGCCTGGTTTACTTTACTTGATTTAATTCTATCGTACTCTGTTGGTTGGGATAGTGGTATGCATGCTTTTACATTATTAATGGTTTTTACATTTCATCATTTTGGACATAAAAGTAAATATTAATAATTTTTAAATAATTTTAGTGATTGAAGTGTGTATTTAAGTAAGGAAATGGTCTATTTTATCATCTCTAGTATTAGCATTGATTTATGGATTAACATTAAATAGTTTCCATAAATAATAATGGTACATAAATAATTTGTAAAATAAATTAAGTAATTTCCCCATATAAATCATTGCATTTAAAGAGAAAAAAGGAGATCTTCTTCCCTCACGTGCCCTAAATCAAATACCTTAAAATCCGTATAATAATAAATTCAGTATTTGTACCTTGAGTCCAAAAAAACTGATCCATATTTAGTTCACATTGAAAGAAAACTTTAAAAACATAAAATAGTAAACCAGAAAGATTTTGTTAATTCTATATAAATTATGGTTTGTATCGTCATCGTCTCCCTCAAGCTTAGGGTTGCAGTTACGGAACCTCGCGCACCAGCTCTCCACTTTCCTTACCCACAGATATTTTCCTCGCATTCATCATCGTTTCCATGGCTCCACGATCCTGGTTGGGGTGCTTTCATGCAAAATTTCACCAACAAAAACCCAAATCTCTGAAGGTTTCTTTCAATCATTCTCTTCTCCAGAAATTTCTGAACGTTTTTATCCCTACTTTTCATTTGGTATGTAAACTGGCGGAGCCTTCCAGATCATAGCAAGCATTAGAGGGAGGCCGTCCTACGGACACACGTCCGCAGTCCCATCCCGCAGAGGCTTCCGGATCGCAGCATGCAGTGGAGGGAGTCCATCCTGCTACTGTCCCATAGACACCCAATCTTAAAGAATCTGTGTGGTACCAAACACACACATTAGCAGCCCCACCTCCACCATTACATTCCGTGGAGGCTTCTGAATCACCGCATCTAGTGGAGGGAGGCCATCCTACTGCTGTACCATGGACACCAAACCATGAAAGTCAAGCCCCTCATCCCACATGCTTTTGGATGATGAACATCATTCATGCATCAGGTGAGATGGAAGTCAAGCCACCATATCTGCACCCCATGTTTATTCCAACAAGATGACCATCCCAGTTAATGATAATGGTAATGGTTTTTCCCCCACGAATGGAGAGACAAGAAGAACGACACTGCGCGAGCTGATAAACATTGACATGGACATGCGCGAGGTGATAAACATTGACATGGACATAGAGGGGGGCTAGATTGTTATGACGCCAGGCTCAGAGATATTGGAGGTTCAAGATGCAGAAGATTTTCAACCCCATGTAGTCTACTACCATCCCAATTGGTTTTCATTTAAACTTTCCCCTCCCAATTCTCCATCACCATCATGGCCATGTTGGATTAGATCCACATTATTTGGTTTCCTAATTGTAAATTTTCTATAAATATAATGATTTGTTTTTCCAATGATAATTCTTTTTGTTTTTTTTCAAGTATAGTCACATGTCATATTTTACACTTCAATTATTTTATTTTATTAAAAGGAATTGGAAATATTCATGTAGATTTTATGAACAATTAGAAAATAATATATATTATTAAATATGTTTTATTGTTAATATTACTTTTATATAGAATGTCTGACCAAATCTATTTAAAAAAAATCATCCCAAAAAATATAATTTTTAATGTAAATAAATAATAATTAAACTAAATGGACTTTTATCATGATATTGCAGATATAAAATTAAATTATATAAAACATCGTTTGTTTTCTAAAATTATATTGACTAAAAAATGAATAAATATGTATCTCACATTCTATAGCCCTGCTCTTATGAACCCGCATGCAAGCAGGCCGATCCAATTACATCTTTTCTTTCTTCTTTCTCTTTTTTGGAAATTAATATTTATTAGATTTTATAATGTTGAATTTATTTATAATAAAAAATAAACAATAAAAAATGGAAAAAACGATAATAATTATTTTATAAATAATTTTTACGATGTAGAAATTTCGTTACAATACAAAACACAACATATAAATATATATATATATAAATTTAAAAAATATACACTAAGTTGTTGTAATGTTTACCTATAATATCAATTCAATTATGATTATCTAAAAATAGGGTAGCTTGTAATAATATACCAAATTCCAAAAGATTACGTAAACAGGTGTACCTAATTAAGGATTCGCCAAATCCAGTTTCACTTTTGCAAATTCCAAGCCGTAACACCCTAAAAATTTCCAAACCTATGCGAACTAACCTTCCATTTCCCCTCACCACCCCGTAGATCCTTCCACCACCAAAAAATAGGCTTTTATCAGCACTAAAAAAGGCCTTTATCATCACTTAAAAAGCACTGTTAATCACGCCACTATTAACGGGGGGGGGGGGGGCATTTATCATTTCTAATTGAAGCGCTGATAAAGACATCCCTGTTCGGGCATGCTATTTATATAAAAGAACACCCAACAACCTGTAAAAAATAAAAAGGAGACCAAAATAACTAAACCAGTAAAAATAACCTGCACAAACAAGCAAAAACCTGCTAAAAAATAACCACTCATAGTATATACAAAAGAACCACATACACGATGAAAATGATGAAAAAATAAGCAGCGCACACAAAAATTTGGAAAACAATGCTATATATATTTAATTTACATCATGAATATAAAAATATTCACTCATGGTATATACAATATAAACACTTGTAGATACATTTTTAATAATTTCTTATAAAATTACATTTAAAAATATCCAACAAACAGTTAAAAACATTAATGTGTTCTCTTTTGATGACCGTGGTCCCCTATAAAAAATGTCCTCCAATGGTAATAGTCACCAAAAAAATCATCCCAACTCAAGAATAAGGTTCCACCTATATAATAAAACAAATATTACATTATTAATACTATAAAGAAATAAATTAAACATTAATATGAAGAATACATTAAAAAATGACAATTTTTAATAAAAATGACACATTCGGAGTTATATGGGTCACACCATGCATCATACTAAGGTGAGGTTAATTTATACACATCACAAATGACTGATGGATCGTTTTCCTAAAGTATCAAAACAATCATAATACATTTCCTCGGTTTTCAATATGCTAGTTTTAGTTTTTTTACTAATATGACATTTCAAACTAAAAACATGCAAATTGAGTCATATCAGTCGCATCGTGCGTCGGTTTGACGTGAGCCTATTTCATACATGTCACAAAGGACATACAAATTATTTCCCTTAATTTGGAAGACAATCAGAGTGCGTTTTCTTGGTTTTTAGTGAGTGACATGTTTTGAGTTAAAATGTCAATTTTAAAGTGATATCGGACACTTTTAGTCATATCGGTCACACCATTCATCGGATTGAGGTGGGGTTGATTCCTACACATCAAAAATGACCCATGAATCATTTTCCTAAAATATAAAAACAATCAGAATGTGTTTTCTTGGTTTTAAATATGTCAGTTGTGTTTTTTTACTTGAATTAATGTCAATTTTAAATAATAAGACACATTTGGCATCATACCGGTGACACCATGTGTCAGATTGAGGTGGGGTTTATTCTTATACATCACAAATGACTGATCGATCATTTTCATAAAGTATCAAAACAAACGGAATGCATTTCCTTGATTTTTAGTATGTCAGTTTTGTTTTTTCTACTAAAATGTCATTTCAAACTGAAAACATGCAATTAGAGTCATACTGGTGGCATCGTGTGTCATTTTGACATGATACTGCTTCATAAATGTCACAAAGGAGTTACGAATTTCATTCCTAAATTTGTATGTCAATCGGAGGGTGTTTTCTTGGTTTTTAGAGAGTGACGCCTTTTGAGTTAAAATGTCAATTTCAAATTGATAGCAGACACTTTTAGTCATACCAGTCATACCGTTCGTCAGATTGAGGTGGGGTTGATTCCTATATGACACAACTGACTCACGGATCATTTTCCTAAAATATCAAAGTAATCCAAATGCATTTTCTCAATTTTCAATATGTCAGTTGTATTTTTTTACTTGAATCAATGTAAATTTTAAATAACAAGACACATTTGGAGTCATAGTGGTGACACTGTGCGTCATATTGAGGTGCAGTTGATTCCTACACGTCATAAATGATAGATATATCATTTTCCTAAAGTATCAAAACAATCAGAATTCATTTCCTCAGTTTTCAGTATGTCAGTTGTGTTTTTTTACTAAATTTTCATTTCAAAACGAAAATATGAAATTTGAGTCATAATAGTCATACCATGCATCGGTTTGATGTGATACTTGTTGATACAGGTCATAAAGAACTTACAAATCACTTTCCTTAATTTGGAATACAATCAGTGTGTGTTCTCTTTGTTTTTAGTGAGTGAGAAGTTTTGGACTAAAATGTCAATTTTAAACACGTAACAAACAAGTTTAGTCATATTGATCACACAGTGCATCGAATTCAGGTGGGTTTGATTCATACACATCAAAAATAACTCATGGATTTTTTATAAAGTATCAAAACAATCTGAATGTGTTTGATCATTTTTCACTATGTCAATTGTTTTTTTTACTTGAATGAATGTCAATTTTAAATAAAAAGATACATTTGGAGTCATACCAGTGACATCGTGCGTCGTATTGAGGTGAAATTGATTCCTATATGTCAAAAATGATCAATAGATCATTTTCTTAAAGTATCAAAACAATTATAATGTATTTCCTAAGTTTTCAGTATGTTAGTTTTGTTTTTTTACTAAAATTTTATTTCAAACAAAAAACATGCAATTTGAGTCATACCAGTCGCATCGTGTGTTGGTTTGACGTAAGACTGCTTCTTACATGTCACAATGGACTTACAAATTATAGTCATTAATTTGAAATACAATCAGAGTGCGTTGTCATGAACCATCCCCCGAGGCCCATGCCGTGACTACCCCAAGCCTTCCTTCTATAGGCCAAGGGTTGGTGACTAGCACCGGAATGAAATTTTCCTAAAATGGGAAGGCATTCCCTCAAAACCTGTACACACACAGATGGGGTACATTGCGCACAACTAAGCATAACAGAAGAAGAAAGGTGAAACCACAACTAAAAACCACCACAGAGTGTAAAAGTAAGTATGGAAGTAAAGGGGCTAGAATACAAGCCCAACTGAAATGGAAATATAAAAAAAGGGAAAATATCTTCTGAGGTCGTCCGTCAAGGATCTTACTAGAAGGGTAGGTACAACTCGTCACCGCAACTCTCCACATCAACAAGTCACCTACGTATACTGCGTGGTCTTGGCTCCCTAAAGTCTCATCCAAGCTGCTCTTCATCTGAACAAGACACGACAAGGTGCGGGTGAAGCCCGTGCATGGGTGAGTATAACAATACCCATTAGGGAACCCAAGCCCCCGAAGGTATCTTAGAATTCCACAATGGAAAAACCACAAAGCATGACCTCAAACACAAAGTAAGAAATAAATTCTGCTTACACCAGGTGTACAACTCATAGATCAGTAATAAAGATGATTATTCTTAAGCTATATCATTTTATTATTTTAGGAAGTTCCACAATTGAACCATGAAGAAGTTGTTCCATTGTAGATCCACATAGGGTCGTATGTCGCTGATCCATGATGGGCCGCTCTAAGGCTGGTCTTCGTCAGGTCGCACACTTTTGATCCACATAAGGTCACTATGATGCTGATCCACATAGGGTTTCTATGATGTTGATCCACACAGGTTCACTATGATGCTGATCCACACAGGGTCTCTCTTCATTTGACAACTAGCCATAGGATTCCACGCACTCGGTGCACTTGAGTTACATAGAATCTACTCCTCAAGATATCAGTCATGATTCAACTACCACGAAGTTCTACAAAGGAGTATCCCAAAGTACCTCCATTTCGTAATGGTCCCAATGCGGCAGATGACATGTCAATCAGACGCCTGGTCTGTGAATTATAAGCGTTTTAGTATCGAGGGCCCGGTTGAATTTGGGTTTGATCCAACCCGATTATACTCCAACTTTCTCCAAATCTCATGTGGAGTATCTTAAAAGGACCTTATTGTTCCAAGGATTCCAACGCTGTAGACAGTTCATCAAACGGATGTATGGTTTGTGAGGTACAACCTTTTAAGCGAAACAAGGTCGAAAAGGGTCCAGGCCCAGTCCTACCCGACCCTTACTGACCCGGGCTGACTCGACCCGATCTGAGTCTAACCCGTCCTGACCCGAACCGAATGGTCCGATTTGAGCGAGTTGGGCTGTGGCTGGCTCAGATCCCTGGGCCGCAGAACCGGCCCGATCCGTCGGCTGGGCATGACCCGCACGGGGGTCGGCTCCCCTTCTGAATGAACAATTTGTCTGTTTGGTTTGCAACGATGGTGCCACATGGCACCACCCTATCAGTGGGACCCATGGGGCGTGGGTCCCCTTACACCATGGTTCTATGCCACATCCCCCCTCCGCAGCGCGCGAAGGCACACCGCCAACTTCCTATGCGGTCGGCCGTCGCGCCGGTGCCATGCCGGTGGGGCTTCTGCAGGCCACTGGGTGAGCTTCGGTGGTCCATTTTCCCTTCTGATTACACCTATGGGCCTCCCGGGATGCTGTCGTCACTATGTGGATCTTGAATTCAGGTTGTTGTTGAGTTCATATTTTTCCTATGAAGAATGCGACAAATCTGAAAGCGGCGGAGGGTCCGAGTCTTATTCGGTTGGCCCGCACCCTCCACGTTAGCAATTTAACAGGGGTGTGGTAATCAAATCATCAAAAGATAAATTAAAATCCTGTTCAATAATTCCCGCATTATCCACCTGTAGATTCATATGAATCGTAGATTAACTCATTTTTGGTTAATTCGTGTTTGTCATGTTTTTCAAGAAAGATAGATTGAAACAAATTCACTCGAATTTAAACAAAAACACCCTACCTTGTATTTGTTGGAAGGTAATGTAGAGGAGGAGTGAGTGCACACCATCGAAGGTGTCCATTGGTGTTTGATGTCATCCGATGATTCTCCCAACATCCATCATTCGATCATGTTCTTCGTCAGAGTGGAAAGTATTCGGTGCTTCGCCAGAGCTTCCTCTCGTAGCTCTCCCATAATAAAAGCTCAAGCTCTGATTAAATAGTGCGGAGGAGAGGATCAACGCACCACAAAATTAATGAGGTTAAATAATGAGTATAATTAATTAACCTCTTTAATTCTCTCAACAGTGCGGTTACACATTCTTTTAATTTTCCCCAATGGTGTGGTTACACAAAGAGAGTCAAGCCATTAAATGGATTGACGTTGCACCGCGGTCCCACCACCATTTGTCCAATGGTTTCAAAAAAAGAAATAAAATAATGTTCAGTTATTTTTTTGTAAAGTCCAATAAATTAACTTTTTCGTCCGACCCTTACAGGACGAAGTTATTCTTCCTTTAAACGAATCCTAGCACTGCAATTTCAACAATGCCATCATATTTCAATTCCGACCTCCAGTTCAAAAGTTAAAAATTCATGCTTGTACTTTTACTGAACGTACCTTAAAAAAATTTCAAAATTTGTTTTTGGGCACACCGGGCCTCAGAATCACATGTCGTCAATTTTTGTAGACTCTTAATAATCCCAAATAATTAAAAAAATTATATGGAATTTATGAGTCCTTACATTCTCACCACCTTAGGGATTTTAGTTCTCAAAAGCTACAAAAAAACTAGGGAAACAAATGGGGGTACTGATCATGCATCTGAGCCACCTTCTCCCCATGTGATCTCCTGGAAATTCTTGTGCTGCCAACGAACTTGCACCAGAGGAATCGACGGCCCATGAAGGACCCACTCATATCGATCCTATATTTACACTGGGAATTCCCCAAATGTCACCTCATCATCGATGTCGAGCTCACCCAAGTTGATAACGTGCGATGGATCATGCACGTACCTCCTCATCTATGACACATGGAAACATTATGCACCCGATGCATCTATGGGGGAAAGGTTAGATGGTACACCAAATCACGTACTCTACTAAGGATCAGGAAAGGTCCGATGAGCCTTAGGGATAACTTGCCGCCCCGACCAAATCTTCAAAATCCTCACCATGGTGAGAACTATAGGAAGACATGGTCTCCCTCCTCAAACTCCAAGGGTCTCTATCTCCTATCGGCATAAGACTTATGCCAGCTCCGTGCAGTCTTCATCCTCTCCTGGATGATCTACACCTTCTCTGTGGTAGATTGTACCAACTCCGGACCCATAAGTGCCGATTCACCTGGGACTGTCCAGCATAGTGGTGATATACAAGGTCACCTATACAAGGCCTCAAACGAAGTCATGCTGATGGTGGAGTGATAAATGTTATTGTATGTGAACTCCACTTCCATTCCGAAACCTCAAGTGACTGAGCTAAGTCCGATAGTACCTGATTCTCGTCCTTCACTTACTAATAAGTGAGGCATCGTGATATGAACTCTTCCATCGCTTTCTTCATCCCATACCACCAGTACTGATGTCGAAGGTCCAGGTACATCTTCGCCACTCCAGGAAGCACCACCAAAGGGGATGTGTGGAACTCCCTAAATACCTCCTCTCATAGCATCATCGGAACCATGGTGAATCCTATGAAGAGAACGACATTCTCCCCACTTTTATAAAATCTTTCAGAAGACTGTCCTGAGAATATCTGAGCACATCAGGCCTCGCAGTCAACATCCCCAAACTATGACTCTCAAACTCCCTGATGGAGTCGGGGAGTGATAGTCATAGAATGGGGGTAACCAGTTCCATCTCTATCCACGAAGGATATCTGCAACGCGACTAGATGATCTGTCACCTCACTCAGTAACTGTAGACCAGACCTCCTGTTGAGTGCGTCTGCTACTACATTTCCCTTTCTAGGAGTGTAGACTATCTGATAGTCAGAGTCCTAGAGGAACTCCATCCATCACCGCTATCTCAGGTTCAAGTCTTTCCGTGAGAAGATATACCTGATATTCTTATGATCAAAGTAGACGTTAAACCATTCACCCATAAAGTATTGTCGCCACATCTTCAAGGAAAATACCGCTACTGCTAACTTCAGGTCATGGGTAGCATAGTTCTTCTCATACTTTCTCAACTATCATGAGCCGTAGGTGATCATCGCTCTCTCCTACATCCGGACACATCCTAGTCCAGTCCCCGATGCCTCACAATAGAATACATACCCAACACCCTCTTCTGGTAACCACAATATGGGGGCACTCGTCAGTCTCTGCCTCAGCTCTTAAAAACTATGCTGTCACTTCTCCATCTACAAGAAAGGCTTCCCCTTCTTTGTCAAAGCTGAAAAAGGTGCCGCTACCCTATAAAATTAAGGTACAAATCTCCGGTAGTACCCAGCCAATCCCAGGAAACTCCGCACCTCGGTCACACTTCTGTGTGGCTCCCAAGAAAGCATTGCCTCTACCTTTTCTAGATACACTACAACTCTAGCCTCCGAGATAACATGCCCCCAGAAGTGGACTTCCCGTATCTAAAACTAGAACTTTGAGATTTTTCCATAAATCTGGTGCTCTCAGAGTGTATCCATAACCATCTGCAGGTGCGTGGCCTGCTCCTCCTCCGTCACTGAGTACACCAAGATGTCATCAATGAAGACCACAATGAAGCGATCGAGGTAAGAATAGAAGATTCTATTTATGATCCCCATGAATACTACTGGAGCGTTGGTCACACTGAATGTCATCACAAAGAACTCATAATGGCCATACCGACATCTGAAGTCTATCATCGGTATGTTCTCATCCCGTACCCTGAGATGATTTTAGCCTGATCTGAGGTCTATCTTCGAAAACCACCATGATCCATTCAACTGGTTGAAGAGATCATCGATACATGAAAGAGGATACTTTTTCTTCAAGGTCACCTGGTTCAGGCACTGATAGTCCACGCAAAGCCTCAGACTCTCATCTGCCTTCTTGGCGAATAGAATCAGGGCTGCCCAATGAGAAACACTAGGCCTTAATAACCCCTTCCTCTATAAGTCATCAAACTGTACCCTCAGCCCATGAAGCTCCATGGGAGCCATCCGATATGCTGGAGTAGATATCAGTGCCTTCCCGGGGAACAAGTCAATGTAGATTTCAACCTCACTGCAAGGAGGTAGTCCCAGAACATCATCAGGAAAGACATCAACATACTGGTCCACCACTACAGGATAACTTAGACACCTCATGTCAACTACTCTGAGAGTAAGGCTAGCCAAATGATGTGTGATCGGATGAACCCTCCTCTGGGAAAGTCCATATTGAGCTACAAAGATTCCCTTCTCACCGGTGAAGGAAAACCTGGTCCCATCCTCACGGACACACCACACATTGCACCTAAAACATTAAATCTGAGCATGGAGTGTGGATAACCAGTCCATACCCTAGATGACATCGTAAGGCCACAACGCTGCTACTAGGAGATCCCAGTTGAAGATCTCACCTTCTAGAGTAGGCTCACACTACTGGCACCAGTGTCTAATCATCGAATCCTTTTCCGTAGGAGTCTCTAAATGTAAGGATCGAGCCAATGACTCCATCGGAATCTCCAAGCTCCTAATGAGAGTTGGGGAAATAAAAGAGTGACTGACACCTATGTCTATAAGTACTACACCTAGGGTAGAATGAACAAATATTGTACCTCAAATCATATCTGGAGTTCCATGATCATATGCCTCAGCTTCCTGAAGCTAAGCACGTCCCTGTACACCTGTTTCCTGAGGTTGGGGTGGACCCCCTGAAGTGGTGGTATTAGCAACTCAAATCTCCACCCACCACTTACTGCACGGTCTGCTCCTATGCCACGTCCACTTCCCTGTGGTCCTCCTCACTTGAATCATTACCTCTACCTAAGAATTCCCTCAACCGCCTTCTGATCATCGGTATGGTGGGTTGGGCAGTCATGAGCCATGTGGCCCTGCCCACCACATGTGAATCACATTCTACTCCTATGCTGGCCTGCTCTACCTCAGGAGCTCCGCACCTCCGACCCTATATCCTAGGGTCACCCTCTAGAAGTTCTGTCCTGCTTGGACCTCTGCGTCATCTTCCTACTACCTACTGCAGATGACTAGGCTACCTATCGTCTGGTGGTGACTCTCACCATTAGTTCCTGCTCATCTAAGAAGCTCTCCACCAATAATGCTCACTCGAGTACTCCAGCTTGGGTCAGGATATTGGGAGATATAATTGACGCTCTGATCTACTGCTAGAGACCCTGCTTAAAGGATTAGGCCTTGAAGAAAGGGTCTCGTACCATGTTGGTGGAGTAGCGAGAGAGGTTAGTGAATCTCGCCGAGTACTGGACCACTGTCAAGTTTCCCTACTATAAGTGTTAGAGCTCATGAATATACACATAGCATAGTGTCGCTAAAACGAACTCCACCCTAAAGAGGCTCTCGATGTCCGTCCAGGTGAGGGTCACCTTGTTGTGTAATTGGAGCATCAAGATCCACCATCTCCCTACCACGCCCTAGAAAAGACTAGCAGCTAGGATCACTATCTGCTCTAATGGTGTCTCAACTAGGCAGAAAACTCTTGCCACAACCTTCATCCTGTCCTCAACTACCTACGGATCTATCTCACCGTGTAATCTCAGAGGCCACTGCTGCTGGAACTCATGCAACACGCTCAGTTGGCATGCATAATCCGCTAGTGGGGATGGTGGAAACTACTTCCCAATGGGTAGTGGTGCTTCTGGTGCACCACCCGATGGTGCTATTGTTGTAAGAGGGCCCTACACCGATGCCTCATCACTCAGTGGGCCGTTATCATGAACTCTCTCTAGAATCCAGGATGTCAGTCTACATGGAGGCATCCTGAAAATAAACAGGTGTGCTAGTGTTAATAAGTTATACCTGGTGAGATGAATAAAAATAAATAAAAGGTAAAACATTTCCAAAACACACAGAATTAGTGTTTTTGTGCACCGAGTCAGAAATCAGAATTCAGGGTCCTAGTGTATGGATATGTCGGCCGCCACACAAATACTAGACTCCCGAACTAAAAACCACACTCAAAACACTTAAGACTATTGCTCCATTATAAAGATTAGAGTCTTCCTTATTCAGTAGAACCGACTCCTCTGATACCACTTTGTCATGACCTGTCACCTAGGGCCCATGTCGTGACTACCCCAAGCCCGCCTTCTATAGGCTAGTAGTTGGAGACTATTACCGGATTGGAATTTTCCTATAATGGGATGACATTGCCTCAAAACCTTTACACACACAGACTGGGTGTACTAATCACAAGTAAGACACAATGGAAGAAGAAAGGTGCAACCACAACTAAAAACCACCATAGAGTGTAAAATTAAGTACTGAAGTAAAGGGGCCAAAATACAAGCCCAACAGAAATGGAAATACATAAAAAAGGGAAAATATATTTTAAGGTCATCCGCCAAGTATCCTACCTGAAGTTTAGGTACAACTCGTCTACATAGCTCTCCACATCAACCAGTCTCCTCCATGTACCGCTTGGTCCTGGCTCCCTAAAGTCTCATCCAAGCTCCTCGTCGTCTTTACAAGACACAACAAGGTGCGAGCAAAACTCATGCAGGGGTGAGTATAACAATACCCAGTAGGGACCCCAAGTCCCTCGAAGGTCTCATAGAATTACACAAAGGAAAAACCACAAAGCATGACCTCAAACACAAAGAATGAAATAAAGTCAGCTTACACCATGTGTACAACTCAGAGATTAGGAATAAAGATGATTAGTCTTAAGCTTTTTCATTTTATTCTATTAGGAAGTTCCACAACTGAACCATGAAGAATTGTTTCCATTGTCAATCCACACAGGGTCGTATGTCACTGATCCACGATGGGCCGCTCTAAGGTTGGTCCTCTTCAGGTCGCGCACTGCTAATCCACACAGGTTCGCTATGATGCTGATCCACACAGGGTCTCTATGATGTTGATCCACACAAGGTCGCTATGATGATAATCCACATAGGGTCTCTATGATGCTGATTCACACAGGGTCTCTATGATGATGATCCACACAGGGTATCTATGATGCAGATCCACACAGGTTCACTATGATGATGATCCACATAGAGTCACTCTTCAATTGACATCCATCCATATGATTCGCCGCACTCGGTGCGCTTGAGTTCAGTAGAATCTGCTCCTCAAGATATCAGTCATACCTCAACTACCACAATGTTCCACAAATGTGTAACCCAAAGGACCACTTTGTCTTCAAGGTTCCAACGTTACAAATGGCGCATCAATAGGACATTCTATTTATGAGTTATAAGCGTTTTAGTACCAAAGGCCCGGTTGGATTGGGTTCGATCCAACCTGGTCGTACTCCAACTTTCTCCAAAACTCAGGTGTAGAATCTTAAAAGGACCATATGGTTCCAAGGATTCCAACACCATATATGATTTTTCAAACGAACGTTTGGTTTATGAGGTACGCCCTTTTAAGAAAAACTGGGATGAAAAGGGTCCGGGTCCAGCCCGACCCGGCCGGACCGACCCGGCCGGACCGACCCGGCCTGCCTCGAACTAGACCTAACCGACCCGGTTTGGGCCGAACCAACCCATTCTAGGTCTGACCTGAGTCTGACCCGACCTAGACTGAACAAGCTGGGCCGACCCGAGCGAGGTGGGTCGCAGTGGGCTCGACCCACTGGGCCACAGAACCGGCCCAACCCATCAGCTGGGTGCGACCTGCATGGGGGTAAGCTCTCCTTTCATACAGACACTTTTTCCATTCATTTTGCAATGGCAGAGATATTGGGAACTGCCCCTATCAACAGGGCCCATGGGGTGCGGGTCCCACTCCGCCGCGGCTCGATGCCACGACCTCCCTCCGAAGCGTGCGGCGACTCGCCGTCCACTACCAAAGCGGTCGGCCGGCCCTACTGTCTGCCGTGGCGCTTTCAGGCTTCGCCTTCCTCCATGGTTAGAGAGTGCCGGTCGCTGTCATTGCCCGCCAGCGCCGGTCACCGGCGCCGCACCAGTGGGGCTTCCACGGGCCACCATGTGAGCTCCAGTGGTCCATTTTACCTTTTGATTATCCCTACGAGACTCCCAGGATGTTGTCTTCACTACATGTCTTCTGGATTCAGGTTGCTGTCAAGTTCAAATTTCTATAATGAAGAACGCGACAAATACAAAAGCGACGGAGGGTTCGGGCCTTGTTCGGTTGGGCCACTCCCTCTACGTTAGCAATTTAACAGGGGTGTGGTAATCAAACCATCAAAATACAAATTAAAACCTTGTTCAATAATTCCTGCATTATCGACCCATAGTTTCATACGAATCAAGGATTGAATCATTTTTGGCTAATCCGTTTTCGTCATGTTTTTCAAGAAAGATAGTTTGAAACAAATTCACTCGAATTTAAACAAAATACCCTAAAATATATTTATTGGAAGGTGCTACAGAGGAGGAGTGAGTGAACATGTATAAAGGTGTTCTTCGGTGCTTTTCGTCACCCGTCGATTCCCCCAATGTCCATCACTTGATCATGTTCTTCATCGGAGACGAAAGTCGCCGGTGCTTCTCTAGAATTTCCTCTCCTAGCTCTCCCAAAACCCAAGCCCGAGCTCAAAATAAATAGAGGGGAGGAGAGGATAAATGCACCACACAAGTAATGAGGTTCATTAATGTGTATGATTGATGAAACTATTTAATTATCTCAATGGTGAATTTACACATTCTTTTAATTTTCCCCAACGGTGCGGTTACACAAAGAGAGTCAACCAATTAAATGGCTTGACGTTCCACCGCTGCCCCACCACCGTTTGTCCAATAGTTTCAAAAAAAGAAATAAAATAATCTTAAGTTATTTTATTATTTTTTTGTAAATTCTAAGAAATTAACATTTTTGTCTGACCATTACCAGACGTAGTTAAGATTCCTTTAATAAAATCTTGGTGCTGTGAAATCACGGTTCCCTTATATTTCAATTCCGAGCATCGGTTCAAAAGTTAGAAATTCCAGCTCTCACGTTTACTAAACATACCATAAAAAAAGTTCAAAATTCTGTTCTGGGCACACTCGGCCTCAGAATCACGTGTCGTTAATTATCTCAGACTCATAATAATCCTAAATAATTAAAAAAATATATGGAATTTCTAGGTCTTTACATCTATTTTATTGGCTTTCAGTGAGTGACACATTTTGAGTTAAAATATCAAATTTAAATTGATAGAAAACAATTTTAGTCATACTGGTCACACCGTTCATCATATGGAGATGGTATTTATTTCTACATGTCACAACTAGCTCATGGATCATTTTCCTAAAATATCAAAACAATCTGAATGCATTTTCTCAGTTTTTAGTTTGTCAATTGTGTTTTTTTACTTGAATTAATGTAAATTTTAAATAACAAGACACATTTGGAGTCATACTGGTGACATCGTGTGTATGATTGAAGTGAGGGTTTATTCCTACATCTCACAAATGACTGATGTATTGTTGTTCTAAATTATCAAAACAATCAGAATGAATTTTCTTAGTTGTCAGTATGTCGGTTGTGTTTTTTTACTAAAATGTCATTTCAAACTAAAAAAATGCAATTTGAGTCATACCATCGCATCATGAATCAGTTTTATATGAGACTAATTAATACATTTCATAAAGGACTTATTAATCACTATCCTTAATTTGGAAGAAAATCAGAGCGTGTTTGGTTTGTTTTCAGTGATTGACAAACTTTGAACTAAAATGTCAATTTTCAACACGTAATGGAAACTTTTAGCCATACTAGATTACATAGTGCATCGGATTGAGGTGAGGTTGATTCCTACACGTCACAATTGACTCATTTATTTTTTTCCAAAAGTATCAAGACAATCTGGATGTGTTTTCTCAGTTTTTAGTATGTCAGTTGTTTTTTTACTTGAATGAATGTCAATTTTAAATAACAAGACACATTTGGAGTCATATCGGTGACATTTTGCATCGTATTGAGGTTTGGTTGATTCCTACATATCAAAAATTTCTAATAGATTATTTTCCTAAAGCATCAAAACAATCAAAATTCATTTCCTCAATTATTAGTATGCCAGTTGTGTTTTCTTACCAAAATGTCTTTTCAAACCAAAAACATGAAATTTGAGTCATACCCGTCGCATCGTGCGTCGGTTTGATGTGAGACTACTTGATACACATCAAAAAGAACTTGTGAATCACTTTCCTTAATTTTGAATATAATCATAGCATGTTTTCTTTGTTTTTAGTGAGTGGCACGTTTTGAACTAAAATGTCAATTCAAACTCGTAACGGATAGTTTTAGTCATACTAATCACACAGTGCATCAGATTGAAGTGGTATTGATTATTAAACATTATAACTAACTCATGTATCATTTTCCTAAAGTATAAAAAAAATCTGAATGTGTTAGCTTGGTTTTCAGTAAGTCAGTTGTGTTTTTTTACTTGAATTAATGTCAATTTTAAATAACAAGACACATTTGGAGTTATACCAGTCACACCGTGGGTCTTATTGTGGTGAGGTTGATTCATACATGTCCCAAATGTTTGATAGATTTTTTTCCTAATGTATTAAAACAATTGGAATGTATTTCCTCAGGTTTCAGTATGTCAGTTGTGGTTTTTTACTAAAATGTCATTTCAAACAAAAAACATGTAATTTGAGTCATATCAGTCGCATCATGTGTCGGTTTGATGTGAGATTGCTTCATACACATCACAAAGGACTTAAAAATTTCTATCCTTAATTTGGAAGGCAATTGGAGCGACTTTTATTTGTTTTCTGTGAGTGACTTTTTTTGAACAAAAATGTAAATTTTAAACTAATAACAGACACTTTTTGTCATATAGGTCACACCATTTTTCAGATTAAGGTGGGGTTGATTACTACCCATCACAACTGACTCATAGAATGTTTTCCTAATGCATAAAAACAATCCTAATGAATTTTATCAGTTTTTAGTAGGTCAATTGTGCTTTTTTACTTGAATTAATGCCAACTTTAAATAACAAGACACATTTGGAGTTATACCAGTGACACCGTGTGTCAGATTGAGGTGAGGTTGATTCCTACACATAAAAAATGAATGATAGATCTTTTTCATGAAGTATCAAAACAATTGGAATGCATTTACTTAGTTTTTAGTATGTCACTTTAGTATTTTTAATTGAATTAATGTCAATTTTAAGTAAAGACACATTTGGAGTCATACTAATGACATTGTGCGTCAGATTAAGGTGTGGTTGATTCCTACACATCACGAATGACTCATGGATCATTGTAAAAAATCACTAGAACAAAATGTAAGTACATTTTACTGCATGAAAATCAATGTACCCTTACCTCTGAAACCTAAAAAAGAGACCTGACCTGCTCAATATACTTAATCTACCCAGTTTAGAAGGATTTTGGAAAAATCTTTGATCCCTGTGCAGTTTACACAGAATAACATCCTCCTTCTGTAGCATAGATTTAGCCAACCCAATGAAGAAACAACTTTCATATATCCAGGACCTCTGAATAAATATATGACAGTTGGTTCTTCACTGGGTCGACTAAGGAGGGGAACTGCCAATATTTCAGATTAAATCGATTTTTTGGAGAAAAACCCTTCTCTTTGTTGAAAATGAGAATACTGGAGTAAGATCTTATGCTAGTTATGTCTCAAGATGTCACAAAAAACTCAAGGGATGGGGAAAATCCTTATGGATACCCGTTATCTTTTGTGGTCTATCAACAATACACATACCCTGTAAATGAGGAAAACTAATTTCTTTTAAAAAACCAATCAATATGTAATAAATTTTGTGTGCAAACATGGACCACCAATGACCATGTTTTTTAGCGGGGCATTTAGCCCATACAAATGAAAACATTACAACAAAATAAAGAGAAAGATAAGGCATACAAGATTATTAAAGTCAAAATTATTTTAGAAGTTTACCATCTTCATTCTATATTTGTACATTCTTCCGTTAGGTATACTTCCAATTCATTTCTATGAAAATCTATACCGTCTTGTGAATATGACTGTTTTTGGTAGTCATGGTAGTACCAAAGAAATATAAATAAACAAAGTATTAATAAGTAATTTAAATTAAATAGAAATTATCTTTAGAAATACCTCTTCAAGGATGCTGGTTTGTTCTAGGAATATGATCTATTTCATAAATTTATAAAAATAATAACCACAGGCTATCGTTTGTTTGTTTCGATCACTGTAGAAACATTGATAAAAATAAGTAATTTTTATATGTGTTTGGATCGTGAAATAATATTATATATACCATGATACTTATCCAGTTTTAGTACTTGTCAGGTTTTTTTTCATTTTCCCCTGGACTCATTCTATGATGTAGACAATATTCACATGCCACCCTATCATAATAGAATCCTCATTATAAGATAATATAAATTATATAACTTGATGTTTAGTTCTAAAATGTTAGTTGTAGTGCATAAACATTTGACAAATTCCATCATTTGTGGTTTGTTTGTTGGATATTTATGCATTTAATCTAGTAAATAAATCTTTTGAGTATCCAAATTAGATGCAATGAGCATCCAATTCTTCCTAAGAACACGAAAAATAATAAGTAATGAATGAAATTAAAATATCTTTTTTATGATTAAATTGCAGATTTTTAACGCTGCATCATTGTTATTAATAAGAGTCTTTCATCTTTAAATTTTCTGTTAAATTATTTGAGCAGTCCTGCCACTATTTCAACATGTTTCTTGGAAGTTATGTCGTCTTGTTCTGTAGAGGTGATGTAAGGACTAACGAGTCCAAATATTTGTTCATGGGGAAATACCTTCAATTGTTTTTCATATATATTCCTGCAAAAAACATGAAATGTATTTAGTCATAATTATTCTTGTATATCATCTTTTGGAAAATCAAATCATGAAAACATACCTCATATAAACATTTACAACTGAGCCACCTAACCAATAACAGTCAAGGATTTCAGTTGCACTATAAAAACTAATGAAGTCTAGATCTTCCCCTTTGTACATATTTGATTCAAAATAAATTATGTGATTATCACCATATTTCAACTTTGTATCCATATAATCCTTTAATGATAATAAATGTAGATATACAACGGGGGGGGGGGGGGGGGGTTAAGGTGGTTTGGGTAGATCATTTTGATCAGTTGTTTGATCCTTGATATGGTTTTGAATCAGTCTTTCATTTCACACCTTCCTTTTGTTTGTCTGTAATAACATAAATCTGTTCATACATTTTTTCATTAAATGTTTAAGGTTTAGCTTGAATTAAATTAGAAATGAATACCTAATTGTGGACATGTTTTTTACAAGATGTGGCAACCATTTGATGAATGTTCCTAGATCTTGTTCAACCATATGAATATTGGCATCATCAATTGGAACATGTAGCTCAATGCCGAGCTCTAGGGATACAATAATTAAAACTCTAACATGATCTTTTGGAAGTAGTTTATTGTGTAGCATGTCATTCTGGATATTGAACACTATAGCCCCCGCTCCAAAGAGATGGGTGGGTGTTGATAGATTTAAATCATAGTAATTTTCCCCAAGTAGAATATCAATATAGGAAAGGTATTAGTGTTTAGTGTCTATTTGATTCACATTTCATAGAAACAATTATTAGAAAATTGACTACCTCAGTTAAGAATTGTTTTTAAGGGGAATGGCTCACCACAAAACTAGTGGGGGTGGGGAAGGATCTTCACGTGTGGGTTTTTCTTGAGTTGTTTCTTCTCTTTGACTCCCCCCATCAAGCATGCTACCATCTATACCTGGTATTGTAATTATTCTTGAAACATAGCTAATGTTTCTCACATCTTTTTCATTTCCCTAGTTTGATCTTCCACTTGTTTTTTTCTCAAAACATGTTTGGGGTGTCACCCCAAAACCTGCACCTCTGATGCAACCATACTTTTCTGGATACTTCAAGGCCATTGAAAGTATTTCTGCATCGGGTGTGGGTTTTTTTGATTCTTATGAAAATTTTAGATAGAAAATATAGATAAATAAGTAATCATTTTTACATAATAGCAATTTAAAACAAAACAAATTTTTATTATGTCATACTTACACATGTTTCCCACACTTTTTGTGTGTTTTCATCTATTAGTTTTCTATCTTTTGTTACACACGCCTCCTTCCATAGCACACTGAGTGGGATGGAAATAGCTGTGGATTTGAACTCTTCAAAATTAATATAAATAAAAGAATATTGTTGTTGTGATGTTTTATGTCACATAAAAGTATTATTGTATATTTAAAATATGTACCAATTTTTTTTCAAGTGATGCGTACCCCATCCTTGATTTACGATTGGGGTACGCTGGTTTTGATTCCCATTGTTTCTTTTCAGCACTTAGTTGTTATTTCATATATAAAACACTGTAAATCAAAGTGATGAATACACATACCATCAAAAAATGTATTACCAGACACAATGTACCTGAAAAGACTGCTTCACACTATGGTCAGTAAATGCATCCCACATTGGTTCGGTTATTATGTGGGTATAAATAAGAGGTGGGTGTAGTTTCATTTTCCCTTCAACATATTTAAGATGATATTTCGTTAAAAGTGTGTGAAAACCCCTATGAATCCTTCCAGAAACCCTCAAGACATAGTCTTCGTGTGAGTCTTCTAATATAAATGCACACTGCAAGTTATGATGACGTGTAAGTAAATTTTTCATTATTTAAGTTTTAGTAAATTAAAAAAAATGATATCATAATGTTACCATAATATCTCCTTACATCATTGTTTTAATCTCAACAACAACATGGTGCCATGAAGTTACAACAATTTCCACATGTTGTCGAGTGATGATTCCAATTTAACTACTAAACATGGCCTTGTTGGGGTTAACATGTTGGCCCTAGTTACTCCATCAAATCTCGTATTTGATGCCTTCCTCTTCATCCTTAATATATTTTTCTAACACCGTCAAAATATGATGCTCATTTTTTTCTGCATCGTTGGTGTTTCATCACCTTTCATTTCATCAGATCCACCATCATCAATATGTTCCTCAGACTCTAGATGGATAGCATTGGCATGTGCAGATGGTGGTTGTACCTCTACACTGGGAGCAACAACAGGTTGAGAAACCTGTTGTTTGTCTGCACTACGAGAAACAGCAAGTTGAGAAACCTATTGTGCCTGGGGATTAGGAGCATCATCACATGCAGAAGTCATTATCTGCAAAAGTGGTTTAACATTTAATTTATATAACATAAAAGCAGCAATAGATATATATTACCATAATGCAACAGGTTGAGAAACCTGTTGTTCGTCTGCACTAAGAGCAGTAGTAGGTTGAGAAACCTATTGTGCCTAGGGATTGGGAGCGTCATCACGAGCAGAAATCATTTTCTGCAAAAGTGTATTAACATTTAATTTAGATAACATAAAAGCATTAGTGAACATATATTAACATAAAATAACATGATGTATATTATAAAAAAAATATAACCTGATTATTGAAATTTTGTTATAGGTTGAAGGGATTTGACCCCTCTATCGACTATCCAAATCCCTTCATTATTATCTCTTCTAACATAAAAATGCCATCTACAATGGGACCATTGAGAAATGATTGCGACATCGTAGTGAAAGGGTTATCCTCCATTGAATTTTCATCTATATCTTCTGAGGTTTTGGTCGATAACAGAACAATTGACCATTTTTTGTTTGCGGGATATGGAATACAAAATACTTGTACTACCTAAGATGCCATTATAAATGGTTTGTCTTTGTACCCTTTATGAAATCAACTTTCAAAAATTCCAACTCATCTATTTTAACATCACTTCTATTATCAACCCACTGACATTGAAAAATCAGCACATGGAATGTCGTATAATTCAATTCCCAAATTTTTTTGATGATGCCAAAATATGACATATTCACGTAAATTGGATTACGGTCCTTAAAACCAGAAACATGCATCACTTCAGCCAGAAGTGTAACTCCACTATTTTTTTCTGGTACTGTCTTCATAATTTTCATTAGTATAGAATGCATAACCATTAATTATATAATCATTGTAGGATAATACGTACACACTTGGTCCTCCTACTAGACATCAAAGTTTTTCTGAAATTGACTATGGATTTTCATTTGACTCTTTAAAAATATGGTCTTGAAACCATCCTATAAACTGTTGATTATGTTTATTTGATATCCATTTTTCATCCCTTGATGGATTCGAATGTCTAAGAATTTATTTGTGGGTTTCAACATATGGGTCAACGTCCAAACTACTATGAAAAAAAGTAAAGGTGGGCCTTCTCTTGATCTGTAATATTGATTGTGACGACCTCTTTTCCAAAAATTCCTTCACCCGCAAGTCACCTAGTGTGACGAGATTTTGATAGACCAATGATTTTCACACGAGATAGGTATTTGGTATTGAATTCAACAGCTTCCTCAACAATATATCACTCTACAATATAACCATATAGATGACTTAGATTTTTGACATACCTTTTCACAATCTTCATATACCGTTCAATGGGGTACATCCATCTATAGTGCACCGGACCACATAGCCAAATCTATCTCACTAGGTGAACTATCAAATGAACCATCATATCAAATAATGTTAAAAAGATAAACATTTCTGATTCACATAATATGATGAAAATTTCTCTTTCTATTGTCAATAATTTCACCGAGTCGATAAATTTTCTACATATTAATTTGAAGAAGAAATAGAGCGTCGTTAATGTATGATGGAAATTCTTGGAAAAAATTAATGTAAATATATAACAATTAAATATTTCATCAAAACATGGCAATCATGTGATTTCAAACCTTTTATCTTTAAATCATGCATTAACACGATGTTCTTGATATTCTATGAATACCCCTCTAGAACCTTTACGCCATTCAAGAAGTTTCAAAACCGATATCTCTGATGATTGGAAAGAGTGTAAGTAGCAGGAGGAAGAAATGTTCATTTTTTACCCTTGACTGGTGCCAACTCTTCTCATATTCCCATGTCAACCATGTCCAACCTATATTTAATTCCACCTTTTTTTTCTAGGTTCATTTAGCAACGTGCCGATGAAAATGTAAACACAATTTTTTTTTCAACATGAATAACATCAATAAAATGTCTAACATACACACAATTCCAGTATGGTAATTTTAAAAAAACCTGATTTATTTTTCCAACCAGTTTTAAGGTATTTTGTAAATGGTTTTCCAAAAGCAGTGTCCACATCTTTAACTTTCTCAAATAGGTGATCACCATTTAGTGGAGACAGTTGTGTACATTCTTCTGAACTTCCATCGAATGATGTCATCCAAGATAAGTACTTATGTCTTCAGGGTATAAATTTACAATGTCCTTGAAACATAGTTTTCAATTATTGTTTCAAAATAATTGATTGTGTTCCTTGTTCATAGATGGGACACCAAAGAGTTCCTTTAATGCTATATCTTGACAAATTTTCATAAGCAAGAAATCCATTTAACACCCCGTACAACATGGATCTCAATATAAAATCTTGATTTCTGTTATAATCATACATCATAACACCTGAATCCCATAATAATTTTAAATTATAGATCAATGGATCAAAATAAACATCAACATCATTAACCGGTTGTTTTGGTCCTCATATAAGCATAGATAACATGGTCTGTTTTTGTTTCATGCATAACTACAGTGGAAAGTTATAATTTACCAACATAACTGACCATGTATTGTGAGTGATACTTTAAAAACCAAAAGGATTCACTCCATTTATAGATAATGCAAGACAAAGGTTTCTCAAATCGCTTCCAAAGTCAGGATACTCATGATCAATTCCCTTCCACGGAGGAGAGTCTGTCAGTTACTATAGTTTTCCATCTTTATTTCTTCTATCTGCATGCCACATCAATTTCTTTGTAGTCTCCTCACATCTATATAGTCTCTTAAACCTTAGAATGATTAGAAAGTACCATAAAACATTCATAGGACCACATTCATCTTTCTTGTATCAAGAAGCAAAACACTCTGTGCATTCTCTAAGTGATTTGTGGTCCTTATGAAATAGTATACACTCATTTGGGCAGGTGTGTATTCTTTTAGAGATCATACCCATCGAGCGTAGCATTTTTTTGGCATCGTATGTTCATCTCGAGAGCTCATTATCTTTTGGGAGCATGTCATTCAAGAGAGAATGTAATTCTATAAAACTAGCATCACTCCATCCATTGCCCTGCTTTCAAATTATACAGCTTTGATGTGGTTGACAATGCTTCATATTTAGTGAAACCATCATACAATGACATCTTTTTACAACTCTTCAACTGCTCAAACAATTTTGGGTAATCATGAAGTTCATTTTCAACTATCCTTTCCATTTCATTAATACGATCTTTATCATCATGCATATCTATAATCACGTCCTTGATAAATTTTTCTTCATTTTCCATGCTTGTAATCATATCAAATGATCCATAAAACGCAGTGTTATCCCAATTACTAGTTACATTCAGTTTTTCCCATGTTTATTCCAACATTTATAACTTCGATCTATTTTATGACAGATCAAGTGTTCTTACAACTCCTCTGGACTAACTTGCCTTGAATAAGAATAGAGTAAACATGGACAATGGATTTGAGAAGGATCATATGAATGCTCTTTTGTGAACATGATGCACTATTTCACTCTATCTTCATACTCTTTTGTTAAACGATTAACATAAATCCATTATTTATTCATATCCATTCTATTTGATTCGGTTATATTAATATTTAAAAAATAAAAAAAATGTTGATATAAAAATTAACCAAGGATAAAAAATTTATAAACTTTAAATCTCATTTGAAAACTATTTATAAAATTATATTTGAAATCACATTAAAAAATTAACCATTTAAACAAATTCCTCTTTAAAATAACAAACCCTTTTTAAAATAAACCAATTAGTTCCAAACATCCTTTCTCAAAACCCTAATTTTTCTGAAACCATTTTAAAGTAATTTGAAACCCAAAAAGGGTATGTTGAACACATATACTTTTTTAAGAAACATTTCAAAACACGTGAAACATTTTAAAAGTGAAACCCGAACAAAATCACTAGATGTCATTGTCACTTACCTCTATATAGCCAATGAAAATCATTGATGGAAACAAGCCTTATATATCTCATGACACCACTGATCTAGCTCTGATAACTAGTTTCCAGTTTTCCTCCCATCAACATTATAGACTATCCAAACCATCACTGGTGGGTAAACTCCTTTTCTGGTGTTCTGACGCCCCCACTGGCTACTCAAAAACATATTCACATTTAAATTTATGATTAGAGGTTAACACCATCACACTCATTCATGATCAAAGAAAATTCCTAACTTATTCACATGTATTATTATTGGTAGAGCTGAATGCAATCAAACTCACCATTTTTGAATCTATAGACTTACTAACTAATTCACATAACATTTATATGTTAGGATATATAATATTTTACCCAATTAATTTGTGGGAAATACAGGTACTACCCATCTTATAAGACATAAATATGTTTTCCACTTGAAAATAAAACTTTCATTATCTCATAAAGAACCCATATCAACTAGATAAAATAAATTCACAATGAAGAAGGGAACCATGTTATCAAGGAACAATATAATAGTAATGAAAACCAATATTAATAGTTACACTAATAAAAAAATCATAAGGGGGATGTAATCAATATAATAATTTACTCCTCTATATAGAACCACCGATCAAGGAACAAAATATCATAGGATATACCATAGGTACTAGTGTGTGATGATCCAAAACAAAATTATAACTATATGAACCAACATCTGATATATGTTTTCATCCAACAATAACACTATCCACCCAATTAAACCATACTTAACTCATCATAATGTAACCATCCCACTAGCCTTGTCTTAAACACAACTAGGGGGACCATAGAAGTGTGTGTACCATTTAGGGTAGCATGAATCATGACCTCCCACCTAGACACCCTAGTTACCATAAACAAAAAACCATGGAGGTGAGAAAGAAATCAAGATATTTACCAAGAAAATTTCTTGAACCTCACCTCCTACACCATCACATATAACATCACATCTTCAAATCATACATCTATCATATAAATAATAAATAACCTATAACTGGTGAAAGAAGTATATGGTAAATCATTGAGGGTCACATGAGAAATAAACCATTTACTTTTTAAAGTGAAAAAAGGGTCTTCACATAAAAACCGGCTAATTATGTAGAGACTCACTCCCCTTATTTAAAGTTTCATCATTTCAACGATTTTGGAAGCACATGAAAAAATATCTTTTCCTATCCAAAACATTCTCCAAGCATATGGAAAATTCCTTTGAAAAAACCAAAAAAGGCATAAGACCTAAATTTACTATCAAAAACATTTAAATGACCCTGTGAACCTTTTAAAATATTATTTTCATGAGAATTAATCAAATTTAAAAATACTACATGAAATTATTATGAAAAAACCCTTATTCCAAGCCTAGAATTTAAGAAAGAAATTTATAATTTCACCCAAGAACCCATACATTACTATACTTTAATTGAAAATAAATTTATAAAGTATACACATTCCATGAATTATAAAATAAAGGAAGATAAAAGAAACACCTACTTTAAACTGAATATAATCAAATACACAACATGTTACCTTCCATATAAAACACTCAAAAAACCTAAAGCACTAAATCCTCATGAAAAATTAATTTCAGTTCCTGGGAGAAGGAGAAACCTATGGAAAATAGAGAAGAGAAGAGGGATGAGGGAGATAAAGGAGAAGGAGTGGGAAGAATGCTTGAAATGGAAATTTTTTTCTTAAATAATTCAAAAAAACACAGAACATAAACTTAAGAAATAATAGAATATTATAATTGTCATTTTCCAAAATAAATCATATCATAATAACATATAAATTGTGACTAAAATACCACTACATGAAAAAAAATCCTAATATGATAAATATATGTGATGATACAAACCTTTTCATTTTTTTTAAACATTGAAGTGAAAACAATATTTAATTTTTTTGAAGGTAAATATAATACAATAAAAAACATTATTATAAATAGTTCCTAATAAAAAGTTATTAAATAGAAAAAAGGTTTTAAAAATGATAAGTAAAAATAATTTAAAAATGTATACTTTTAATAGAATCCTTAATAATTCAAATGTGAAAAGGACATAATGTATTTATGAGGAAAGGCCTTTGTAATGTGGTAAATAAGAGACCCCTAAGTCATGGTGTTGTAGGTGTGTGAGACAACTAGATTGTTTGGGGAATAATTTATGACCTATCAAGGGATGATTAGTGTGGTGATGAAATCCAAGTTTGGAAATTCGTTGTGGGTGTTAGATCCTCATGATATTTTGTAATTTGAGTAATGATTAGTTGTGGTTCATTAAAATCCTATACTTTTTTTGGTCACTAAGAAGCCCATGTGAGGATGCAGAGAGTCAAACTGTAAGAGTCATGTCTGGGTAAGTGGATGAGTCCTTGAGTTATTCCATTGGGTTTAGTGATGTGAGCACTTATGGGAGTTGCTGGAAATGATTGTGAGTGTCAATATTCAGATGACAATGAGATATGTCATGCTTATATTTTGGTAGTGATGGAATTTCTTAGTTCACATTGGGAGTGGTGTGTAGGAGAACCTAACCCGTAGGTAGAGGTGGTTGGTTTTGTGTGTTCACATAAGTGGCTGAGTTGTACTGGTAGATGATAGATACTCATGTAAGGGTGTCGATTAGAGGATATCAAGAATGAATCAATTATGTCAACCTATAGGACGGGGCTTGGGTTGTTAGGGGAACTTGGTGATGGGAGATAGTATGGTTGTCACTTAGTTCATGGGTTGAATCATGTGAAAAATCATAATGAAGTTTTATTTAGACATCTACACGTGGGAAAGTAAGAAAACATGGTATTATTTACACATCATTTGAGAAACTAATACTATAAATTATTGATCGTATTGAAAATGAATTGAGAAGGAAGACATTTCATAACATTTTAGTTTTTTGAATCGAGGGTGTATTCTAGAAGAATATTGGAATCAGGAGTCTGTTGCGTAGGCTCAGTGGCCCAAGATGGTCAAGAAAGACCTCTAGAGACACTTCTCAGGGATGATAAGTCCCTATAAGGGGAGATTTTAATGGACTCAGATTTTATAGGTGTGCTATTAATTATTTTAATCCTTTCTTTTAAGTGATTTTAGTTATTATATTTTAAGGTGAAATCATCTCCATAGTTATGTATGTCGATACCCATTTGGTTATCGCCAACCCATGGTAATATGGAATGGGATTAAAGCCTTATACCGAGCCATCTTGGGTGATGACCACGCTGTCGTGATGCATCAAATTGATTATATTTTTAAGGTTGATTTATAGTCTAGGGAAGACCCTAGGTCGTCTTTCAAGGTGCTTTGGTAGGTTTAAAGTGTGTATTTTTAATAAAAATGACTAAGAGAGGGGGTGGTTTTGAAAAGAGTTTAAAACAATGACTTAGTTGAAATACCTTAAAAATTGAGTGACCTAGTGGATTTTGAAAAATATGAGATAAAAGGGTCGATGTGATTTCCCTACACACATATCAAGTTCATTGTTCATAAAGATTCATATTAGGTTTAGAGTAATTCTTTGGTTGGAGTTAATTGGAATCCCGATTAATTCCTAAGCTTTTATTTCAAGGATTTAAAGACCAAAGCTTGACGTAAAAATCTTATTGTCAAGGTCCAGTAATTATTCATGGAATAAGAGATTACAAATAATATTTAAATCTCAATAAGGTGGGTATGAAAAGGATTCTTCTGATGTCCAATCGGAACAACACAAGTCACGCACTCAAAACCTCACACCGATCGGTTAGAAATTAAGAGCATAACACTCATATGCATCAAATCAAGAATTAAAATCTAAAATAAAATAAGATAAATGGAATGAAATGTTTAAACACCCAAATTACTCCAAACCAGTAGCTTGTTTATGCATCAGAACTCCCTTGACATGTGTGTAGCTCCCTCACAACGAACACCCAACTTTTAGCTCGACATCGGGAGGAGGAGGAAGCTCGGGTGAAACTCCTTCTTCATCCTTGATTACCCTATGAGTATAGGGGCCTCCAGAACCTCCAATGTGATTAGGAGACTCCTCTAGGACTCCAAATTGGCAGCACTTCACTCCTTGGCCGAACTTGAAAACGAGGTTCCCTTGGTTCCCTTTTATAGGAAAATTGGAAGGTGGTTTTAGGCAAACAGATTTCATCAATCCACTTGCACAAAAAGTTTTTCCTTTATACAGTCTTATCTCACTTTTTAGAAAATAGAAAAGTTGTATCCCTACCTATTGAATGTCTCCACCGAAATTTTGGCACCATTTGGACAACTACATCTCAAGATATTGATAAAATACAGAACATCGCATTTGACTTGGTCCAAATTCGGTGTCTTGGACAGATTAGTTCGAATGGGCCCCATAGAAGCCGAATCAGGATTGGGTTCCTTAATATGAAATGTATCCTATTAAAGTATGTATAGTACCACAAAATATCATCCCATTTGAATTCACGGATTTCGTGTACTATGCAAAATAGTGGACAGATGTCCATGGATCCATTCAATTTTGGCCCATTTTTCTTCTACTTCATCAAGGGCCCTCCAAATCACCTCCACCTACATTGAAACAATAAAAACAAGTAACATTTCCCATTCTAATATTGATTAAAATTAATTGATTTATTCAAACATAAAGTGAAATTTCTTATTATATTTGGAATATTCATTACAAAACTAGTTTAAAACTGCGGTGTAAGGGTGGAATAAAATAGTGAATCGTGGTACGATCAGGTGACAGGTCATGTCGACTCATGTTAGGTTGTTATATATATTCACTTGAATACTTATGGGAATGAACATTTTCATCACTATCCGAATTTTGTTCTATTTTGAAACTAGAGGACCAAGCTTAATCTACTACACGATGTGATAATCTTTAATATAGAATGTAATTGTTAACATCAGAATTTCATAGCTCACATAGAAAAAATAGTTATGTTGAATATCTCATAATTATCCTTTTAATAGAACATGAAATCCTAACTTTCTCCATCATAGTGTGTTCACATGGACTTCAAGTATACTTAATTATTCATAATGAGATGTATTATATGGCATGGAAATCACAAAGTTGGTAGAACCACCAAGGTCATCCTAAGCTACTTCATGAAATGTATAAACTCCCCATAACATGAATAACTCTTACACATTCCCCTCATAGTGTGTCCATTATTACCATTAAATGAACAAATCATATATATAAATAGAATTATCTATATTCCCATTAAAAAGTTCATGAATATTGATATTACATCTCCCATAGTGTGATTAACTAGTCACCTTCAAAACATCTTGGATCTTAATTCTCATGGGTACCTCTACATGGTGTGAATTATTCCTTGAAAAAAAAACAATAGAATGATGTAGATTTATCAGAATTAATTAGGGTTTTATGATGTTACTTATGTCCTATATATATAATTTCTATAATTGATTCCCAAAACCATCCAAAACTTCATCATCCTTCTCTATGACATCATATTCTCTTTTGAAAGTAGCTTACACATTGGTACATGTGACCTTCATGTATCACTATAAGGTTCTCCATAATTTTCCATTTCATTCAAAATTTGGATTTTATAATTTTATATATACAGGGATTATTAGGACTTTTTCATTTTTCTAGGAACTTTACTCATGGTGTTACACTTATACTCATTCAATGGTATTTTCTGAAACTTCTGAAATTTTTCAAATGAACTCCATCCAACTCAACTACATTATCAAAATTCCATAATTATTCTTTTGAACATATTTATCCCCTATTATAGAATATCTTCCAAAAAATATCAAATAATTCTTTTATAATAACTTTCAGAAAACAAATATTTAATTCCAAACAACTACTTCCAGAACAACATCCAATAACCAATCACGTGTTGATAATAAATCCAACACTAATAATCAACATATGTGGAAAAAACATTTATCACTATCCATGATTATAAAACATTGTTTTATTACATTTTTCCAATAAATACATCATGAACATGTTAAAAATATATCCAATACTAACCTATATCCAATCAATCCAATATTAACACATTTCCAATAAATTCAATACCAACAACAATTCTCAATTAAAATTTGAAAATCTCCCCTATTAATTATTTATCACCACTATCATGAATCCAAAACCTTATCAGATCATTATTTCTAATCCAAATTTGAGGGACCAATAGATTCATGGATTCATCATGATTCATACTACCCATTTCACAAAAAATCCAAAGAAAACACTCAACATCAAGGAAAAATATAGAGTCTTTGATAAATCCTCCACCTTAAGAAATAAGGGTATCGCTTTCTAGTACATTATCACTCTCCAAAAATTTTATTTATATAAAAAAGTATAAACATCACTTCCTTTGATACCTCTTGTAATAGTATTTGGTGAAATGATGACACTTATTACATTAATTTCTCTTTTCAATTATTCTCAGAGTGGCCAAAATGGTTCAGTACTACTGTTTTCATGGAAATATTCTCTACTAATTTTTATAGGAATGGGGAATTATTAATAAATATTCTCTTACATTATTGGAATATTCCTTTCATTACATCTATAGTAGATAGGCTCCCCCTTTTACAATTCATTTCATGGATATTGTAACTTTTAGATCATTATTCACTTATTTAAAAAAGTTCTAAATTTGAGTTTCATTCTTAAGAAAAGTCCTCAAATATTACTAGGTCCTAAAATATTTTTATGGACTAATATTTCCACATAAAATTATACCATCAAAAAATATATTCAATTTTGTCATAATTTGATATAGGAAACCACATATTAGGCTAATAACACCACTATAATACATTGAACCCACTTAAATTCACATGTTTCAAGAAATAAAAATATTTATATTCTACCATGATGAAAACCCACATTTCATTGAAGATTTTGAAATCAACCAACTCAAAATATGGTATAGGAAAATTGAATTTTACCAAATATAACTAGTGCGCAAAAAAGGACCTCCAATGACAATTATTTTCAGTAGGGCGTCTAGCCCGTAGAATTAAAAATATCACCATAAATATCAAACTGAAATAATTGAACCCAGTGAGAAAGAATAAAAAACTAACCGTGGAAGTGTAGTTCAACATGCAGAGGTGGTGCGTTTGCGATGTAGGAGAGGAGCGGCAGAGGAGAGGCACGACGGAGGAAGGACAATGGCAGAGGAGAGCCGTGGTGAAGGAGAGGCGCGGCAGAGGAGAGGCACTGGTGGAGGAGAGGTGTGGTGGAGGAGATCCATATGGTGAACATCCGTTCACGGAGGCGGAGAAGTCAGCGACCGAGGAGGAGGAGGCAGAAGAGGATGGAGGAGAGGTGGGAGGAGAGGATGGATGAGAGGATGCGGAATCAACGGAGGCGGCAGGGATCGGCTTCTGCAAGATATTGAGGGGTGTGAGGAAGGAGGGGAAAGTTAGGGTTTATTTGTGAAACCCTGCAACACTTTTATCAGCACTAGATAAAAAGTACTGATAAAAGAATGTTTTATCAGCACTAAAATTGAAATCCCTGATCAAACATGCCTTTATCGGTGCTTTTTAGTGCTGATAAAGGCCAATCTTTATCAGCGCTAAAAAAGAACTGATAAAATGATGTTTTATTAGTGCTACAATTGAAAGTGCTGATAAAACATGCCTTTATAAGCACTTTTTTAGTGCTGATAAAGGCCGATCTTTATCGGCACTAAAAAAGCATTGATAAATGTATGTTTTATCTGCGCTTTTTAATTATCAAGGCTAAAACATACCATTTGTTCTTAACTATAAAATTATAACCAATATATTATTTACATTTATAATTTAATAAATATATATAATAAATATATTTATTATAATTTAATATTTTAAATAATAATTAAATATATAAATACATATACATATATATATATATGTGTGTTTGTGTTTGTGTATAAATTATAATTAAATACATATATACTTTTATAATTTATATTATAATTGAATATATATAAATATAAATTGATATATTATTTTCAAATTTAATTTCATTAGTATTTAAATAAGTAAATAAATATATATATATATATGTTTGTGTCTGTGTATATATTCATCAAAGACATATATTTATAAATAAATATATTCAAAAGGTATTCATAAATATATATTTATCATTTAAAAATAATATTTTTTAATTTTGTATTTATTTAAACATATTTATATTTAGTTAGTTATACATAATTATAATTATATATAATATACTTAAAAATTATATAATTATATATAACTAAATATTTATATTTTTAAATATAATAAATACATTTATTTTTTATTTAAATATATTATCATAATTTTAAGTATTTATGAAAAGATAAAGCTTAGTAAATGAATGGATACACCAAGTATATATAGTACTATAGTATATATGGACAACATTAGGGTAAACAATGAACATATATTCCTGAGAATATGAATGTACGCATCAATTGACACATTTATTTGGAAACATAAATTTATCTATATATATATATATTTAATAAGTATTTATATATATATATTAAAAAGTATTTATATATAATATTATAAACATATAGTATAATAAATAAAAAAATGATATAACTAAAACTAATAAACATAATAAACATAATAAACATAAATAAAACATAAACATAATAAACATAATAAACATGTGTTTTTTAATTAATGCATACATATAAACATTATTTCTGAATTAAAATAATATATTTTTTAAAATAATAATAATATTTTCTATTTAAAACTTTTATCAGTACTATTATTAGCACTGATAAAGGGTATCTTTATCAGCTCTTTTTAATAGCACTGATAAAAGTCCCACTTTTATCAGTGCTTTCAGATTAGCACTGATAAAAACCAAGCGCTTCCCTTGCCCACATTTTTGGTAGTGTTAATTATGGATAATGGTGATCCACATTATTATAGATAATCATTAAAAAGTTTTCCTAAAGAATAATTATACACCAATAATTTCCATAAAGCATTAATTTATTTCCATAAAAAATAGATTACATTTAAATTGATAAAAAAGATGGTATTTTTTAAAATAATTTCCCAAATTTTTTTTAATTAAAATGGTATTGGATGTGCATAATTGTTGATATGGGCGAGTCCATTACAAAAATGAAGAGGCACTAGCCAAAAAAATGGTGAGCGCTAATTAATTTGGAACTCACACCCCCTCCATTTTCAAATTGTATATATATATATATATACTATTATAAATAAATAAATATATAATAAATATTTATTTATAAATATATTTATATAAATGATGAGTCCAACACACCAAATCGCTAATGATGAGAAGCATTGAACCAAAACACAATTATTATTTCATAATGTTATGTGAAATGTAAGAAATTTTATTATGGAATATGCCTGGAAAAGTGATTAGGTTTCGGTTATTATAGTTGGATGAACAATTTCTTCCTTTTGAATAGGATACTAAAATGAGATGATTCAAGAAGGTGGATCATGTGGAGGAATGTTATTATCTTGATAATCTTGTTAAATAATTTCATATATATATATATATATATTTTAAATTATTTTCCAAATAATTTTTGTAGTGCTTCATTACTATAAAAAGGGAGTTTAGGGAACAACTAGATAATGGTGTATTTTTGATGGTCTATTTGCGACGGAGACCCATCAAAAATTGCCCATCACCGAAAAATGTGTCACAAATGGTAGGTATTATGATGGTTCGTGTCAAAAACTATCTTTTGCAATGGGAGGGTGGCCCATCACAAATAGTTTTTTTCATGTTTATTTAATGAACTATTTGTAACGGGCCATGAGACCCTTTTCCAATAAGTATTTCGGATGGTCCATGAGACACATCATAAATATGTATTTGTGATGGGTTGTAGTCCAGTCGTAAATAAGTTTAATTTTTTTTTCAAAAACATTAATCATATAAAAAAAACATAAATATAATTTTAGAAAATTAATATATAAAAATTTAAACATATGAAATAATAAATATGTTACACAAAAAATTTTCATTCAAATTTTAACATAATAAATGTATACATAATGTATCAATATTTGAAGTGTTGGAGGGTATTCTGGAGGGGGAGGGGGAGGGTCATTTGGAAGAGGAGGGGGAGGGAAATCCATCCATACACCATGAGCCAACCGTCACAGCTACTCTATTATTTGATCATGTTGTTGTTTCTTCCAACTTCGAATCTCATCCTCCTACTGATGATGTTTTTGATACAGTACTACAAAACTGGGTTTATCTGGCACTAAGGTTTTAACAACGCTAGCTAAAAGTGATGTTAAAAACCCTCTTTGTTAGTGCTAGAAAAGGAGTTGTTAAAACAGGCATTTAACGAAGTTTTTTAGCATCGTTAAATGGGATATTTAATAGTGATAAAAAAATGGTTAAAGGGGACTTTTTATTAGTGCTTGTAATGAAGCGCTAATAAAGGCCTCCCTTTATCATCACTTGTAAAAGAGCACTGATAAAATAGTACTTTATGAGTGCTTCTAAAAAAGTGCTGATAAAGGTGGGTCTTCATAAACACTTGTAAAAAAATGCTAATAAAGGGGGTGTATTTATCAGCGCTTGTTTAGAAGCACTGATAAAGATCCCCTTTATCAACAATTTTTTATTAGTACTGATAAATGGTATATTTCAAAAGAAATTATATTTCATTAAAAACAATATATATAAATATATAAATATATAAATATATAAATATATTTATATTTATATAAATATATAAATATATTTATATTGATATAAATATATTTATATTGATATAAATTTAATATATATTTTTTAATTATGTTTTAGATAAGGCTAAATATTCATTTACACAACATATATATGATATTTAGTGAAAATGGAAAATAAGGTAATTAAAAAAATATTTTTAATTGATAGCTTCCTAATTATTATTGAGTAATTGTTATTTAATAACAATTTGAAGATAAAAAAATAAAAAAATTAATGAAAAATCTAAATTATGTTTAAAATGTAACTCAAACTTTAAACGACCTTAACTTTTTATCTGAGTGTCCTTTGGGGCTCTACCACATTTCAAATCAAAGTATGTGATGAGCTCTACACCCTATTAAAATAGGAGAACCCTCTGTCAAATTTTTCAAGGCATAAAAGGCCCGAAAGTCCTCAAAAATTGAATTTTTAGTCAAGGTATCACAATTTTTTTAACATTCAATGGATTTTAAGACTCGTTTAAAGGGGTCTTTTTTCCATTTTTTAGTGGGGAATAAATTTATTCCAATTTACTACATTCATATTGATATTATGGATTTTAAATTTTATCATTTTTCAAAATGTATTGTTATTTATAATCAAATATATAAAAATATATACATATTTTTTTATTTATTCACACATAAAAAAGCACCAATAAATGTCTCCTTTATCAGTACAAAAAAAGCACTGATAAAGACCCCCTTTATCAGTATTTTTTAACGTTGTTAAAGGGAGCCTTTAACAACTCTTTTTTAGAACTAATAGAAGTTTTTATATTTTAACTGTGCTCCGATTATCATCAATTTTTTAGCACTGATAAAGGCCCATTGTAGCGCTGTTAAAGGCCAGTTTTGTAGTAGTGATAGAGCTCTTCCTACTCCCTACTCATTGTATCTATAACCTCAATCTCAACTCATAGCTTCTCTTCATATTATGCAATTGATGATGTTGACTCTATACTTGCTCCCATCGAGCTGGATCCCTACCATGTAGTAGCACCATAAAGACATTGACACGTCAATCAAGAACTGATTCCAAGGTCACGTTATGAGAATCTGAAGTGAAATACTATTATTCCTAGTAATTGTTTTTGATGAATGAACCTCACAAGAATGATATAATATTTTTCCAGATGAAATATTGGTTTTAGGCCATGACATCAATGATGTTATGGTTTTTGGAATAGAGCTTGTCACAGGCTTCAATTTAATATGTGGTAGATCCCAAACTGACACCCAAATCAAAAGTTATGGCTATTTGATGTTCGATTTTAAATTTCAACTTATTTTAGAAATTTTATTTATTTTTTATTTTTTTATAACAATATTGTTATTAAATGACTATAAATCATTAAAAATTACAAAATTATTAATTAAAAATACTTTTCAGTTAATATTTTATATATTATGTTTAAAATTATATTTATCCTTATCTAAAACATATTTAAATAATATATATTATATTTATATAAATATAAATACATTTATATATTTATATACCAATATATTATTTTTAATAAAATACATTTTTTTGAAAAATACCCTTTATCATTGCTAGTAAAAAAGTGCTGATAACGGGCGATCATTATTAGCACTTTTAAAAAAGCACTGATAAAGGGCCCCCTTTAACACCACTTTTTTTAGCACTATTAAGAAGACCTTTTATCAGTGCTTTTCGTAAGCACTGATAAAGGTACCCCCTTTATCAGTGATTTTTTACTAGTGCTAATAAAGGGCAGTGCTGTATAAATCAGTTTTTATGGTAGTGTTTCCTCCCACTCCCTCAACTAGTGAGACATATTTCATAGACCGTCACCATAATTGTTTTGAGGGTGTCTATGCAAATTTGTAATTAAATGCTCTTTTCATACAAATTCAAGAGTTTTGTATTAGTTTTTTAAAAAAAATTAAGGATTAAAGGGCATAATTAAGTAATAAAATTCTTCTTTTATCATCTCCATTTTAGATTTGATTTATCGATTAATATTAAATAGTTTCCATAAATAATAATTATACGTAAATAATTTTAATAAAGGATTATGTAATTACAAATATAATACATTACATTTAATTTCATGTAATTATTGAGCATTTTCTCATATTTTTGAGACAACTTAAACATCCCATTCTCACCATTATTCACACGTAAATGGCCTTTGCGGCCACCCTCCTTTGTTAAATATTTTCACACACCATACAATGTAATGTTTTCAGAGAACCCTCTATCCTTAAAGATGTTTCAGATCCCCAATGAATTTTGGGCCAATGAAATAGAAATAAAAATAAAAAATAAAAACCAGTCAACCCATAACATTCTTAAATGGGTGGAAATAAATATAAAATCACCATCTTCACTGTGAAAAATATTTACAGCAAAATTTTATGATCTTAAAATTTTCACCTTAATTATCATTAATTAAAAGTAGTTATTAATAATTTTTAAATAATACTATTGATTGAAGGGTGTAATTATGTAAGGAAATAATTTCTTTTATCATATCCATTTTCAGCATTGATATTTGGATTAACATTAAATAGTTTTCATAAATAATAATTGTACATATATAGTTTGAAAAAAAAATTAAGTAATTTTGATATATTAATCATTGAATTTATGGAGATAAAAACGGAGGAATTTTTCACTCACATGAAATAACATAATCCCTAAATCAATGATCTTAAAATCCTCATAAAAATAAATTATGTCTTTTCACATAAAGTCAAAAAAGACTAATCTATATTTAGTAAACATTGAAAGAAAATTTTAAAAACTTAAAACAATAAATTAGAAAGATTCTATAAATTCTATATAAATCATGGAGAACCTGGTTCGTATCATAATTGTCTCCGTCTAGCCCAGGGCTGTAGTTACTGAACCCTCACACAACTACTCTATACTTTCCTTACCCATTGAGCTTTCCTCACATTCCCCACCATTTCTATGGCTCCACAATCTGGGTTGGGGTACTTTCATGGAAAATTTCATCAAAAAAACCAAAACCTCAGCAGGTTTATTTCAACCATTCCCTTCTCTGGAAATTTATAAATGATATTATCCCTATATTTCATTTGGTATGTAAACCTACAGAGGCTTCTAAATCACCAGAAGTAGTTGAGGGAGGCCATCCTGCTGACCCACAAAGACCCAACCATGAATAATCTATGTGGTCCCAAACCCGCACATCAGTAGACCTACATCCGCCGTCAAGGTTTGTGTGGTCCCATACTATAGAGGCTTCAAGATCACCACATGAAGTAGATGTATTCCATCTTTCTATTGTCCCATAGAAACCCAACCATGAATAATCTGTGCGGTACCAATCCCGTGCATTAGTAGACCCACCTCTGCCGTCAAGGCCTAGGTGGTTCCATCCAGCATGATTTTTCTTGAAAAACACCATTATTTTATCACCTGAGATAGAAGTCAATCCCCCCACATCTGAACCCCTTATCACATCATTATTGTTCTTTTATGTGACATTGTATGTGATAATGTCCTAAGAAGATCTGTCACACTAAAAAGTCATAGAAGATCCCTACTATGATGAGAACTCATAAGTTCTATGAAACTATTCTTGAATATATATGTTCAATAGACAAATGATATCATTTGAGGGACACAGATGATACATGCTGTCAGGGGTGGAGAATTATAGTAATTTGAGGCACTCTCTCATGGTGTACACCCTTGGTAATATCTAGGAGGATATTATGAGAATGAGACCCACCAGTAGGAAATCCACATTTCTATGTGCCATTGGATGTTCCTTTCTAAAGAAGTGTGTATTGATCTTTAGAATTTAATATTATTATTAATGAGTATCATTAGTTGGAAACTTAGATGTATTGATGAAAACTATGATAACAGATGTTCGCGGGGAGGTTGGATATGTTGGGTGCATCACGAGTAATATTGCATTAATGAATAATATGAGAAAGGATTTTTACCTTCTGTTCTTTAACGAAAGATGAAATCTCAAGACCATTGATGGAAATGATATATCCTAAATAAATCCATGTCCATGGTGTGCTATAGGCAAGTTCAATTTCTGTGAAGTTAAAGAAAGAGAAATCAAGCACATGGGTTGATGGCACTAGCATGCAACTATCTTGATTAGAGATATCGTGACAAAGGGATTATATTACATGGAAAGTGTTCATATGAGGTGATATGTCCTTACGGAATTAACTTATTTCTCTATGGGTGGCTTGGAATTTTTCTAGATGCTAATATTTATATATTTATTCATGAATAATGTAGTGAAATTTATTTAACAAATAAATAGACATTATTCAAGGCCCAATAAATATTTTGGAGTATTGACGGACTGAGTTTAAGGGTTCTGTGAGGAATAATAAAATTGAATATTATTTGACTAAATAATATTTAATAATAATTCCCAATTTAATCATGCGTCAAGAAATAATAATAATACTATTATTATTTGACATTGGGTTTCCCTAGGATTAATAAATTAAATAAGGGAACTTTTGAAATTATGTTATTTTAACCCTAGCGATATAAATACCCGATTATGGTTATTTTCTCATACCCTAGCCAAGATAATGTTGTTAAGAACAATGGATTGGAGAAAAATATCTTAGGCATAGAGATTTCTTCCTTCTGTAAGAATGCTCTCAAGAACAAGAGCGACCCCCCTCAACTAGATCAAGGAGAATGCTTTGGAAGCGATTCTCAAGGCGATTGAAGTTAGAAATCATAAGCACAAGGATATTCCATGCTAGCACTTCGAGAATCCTTTGGTGACACCCAGAGATTCTTGGAACACATTTGGATCACCACAATAGGAAATCTACCATTGATTTTTGCGACGCAACGATGGTGAAATATTGATCTTTGGAGGAACACATCAACAAAGAAAGAATTTCCTTGGAGGTAATTATTGTGTAATTAAATTAATTATAAAAAAAATGTGTTGATCGCCTCTCTCTTAGTTCGGGATTTCTATCCCTTTCTTCTTCATTGATTCAATTCCATTGATAACAACATTTATCATCACATAGATCTCAGAATGATCATTGATAATAGAAAAAAGAAAAGTTGGGCACCATCCCTCTCATGCTTCTGCTACACCTGAAACGTATAAGTGTTATCATAGGGGGCACATAATTGTGTATAAGTATTAAGATTTTTTAGTGATTTACACATTCATAATTTAGTTTTTCAATTCAAGTTAATCATTATTTTAATCTGAATTACACGATCTATTTCATTCTCCATTGTTTCTTGCAGATCTAATAGAAATGATTAATTTTATGATTAAAATAAAATTGGGGAACTCATTCAGAGGTGCTAAGGATCCTGGCCATATAACACTAGACTAGATGTAGTGTAATCAGAATTACACACAGTGTAGTCATGTTCAACACAAAAAATTTCTTTGGAGATCTATTCAATATTTTCCACTTAATAGAGCATTAATTACACCATTACTGCACCGCATGTTGACAAGGATTAATTGGATCATGTTTAATTGGAGTACATGAAGTGTAACCCATGTACACAATGTGCACATCCTTTGGTTCAAAAATGGTATGTGTATTCCACACACGTCCTAACCGAATAGTGATCGTGTAATACGGAGATAACATGGTGTGTGGCCCATTGGACACACCGTGTACTCCATGATTTCCAAGGTACGCTTCACTCATTGTGTCCCTTGGCGTGTACCTCAGATGGATGTTGAGGGATGTACACACCATGTAGATTGGATCTACATGCTGTGTACTTTTTCTTATTACTTATATTTAAAAATTAATTTGTTATATTATATAATCCTCGTGACGTGTTCTTCCGTATTGTCATTAAATTGAAAGAACACACCATGTGGCGGGTTTTTAATATTTTTATATATAAATATTTAATTAACACATGTGAAATGTTCAAGATCTGCATGTCATCTATGAGTTATATTATAGTTATTATTCTATGTGTATTAAAGCATGACATGTTACAAAAAAATCATGTAATTCATGTAATCATTAATTTGATCCTACATGTCATGAAAGTATGTGATAAGACATGCATTAAAAACGTCACAAAGAATAAATTGTATATGAGTATAATACATTTCAGGTAGATTTGGATGGGTATTCACCATGTTTCCTCCAAGGTACAAGTTATGCACATAGTTAATTTTAAATGAATTTATTTAATTTTTTTAAAATAATAATGGATGAGAATCTCAAGGAAATTAAAATACAGATTAAGATAAAACGACTTATTAATTAAAGATAATAATTAATCGATTCAAGCGTGATTTATCTTAAATAAAAATGACTAAAAATTGAATTCAAGTTTTATTAAATGTGTAAATTCATTGCATGCATATAGATGATCACGAGCTTGACCATACCTTTTGTATGTGTGATTGGTTTCATTTAATTTATAAAATTAAATTGTTGGCCTACATGCCTTCTATCCTCATTATTATGTAAGGCCTATGCACCCATGGTTTCTTTCCTGTAAAACCCCCTTTTCCCTTCACCTATGTGTGAGTAAAATACATATGTAATGGATGGAGCTCCCAATCTAATGGTGGTGGTTCAAGTTTGGAGCTGAGGTGAAACCAATCCAAGGAGATACACAGGTGGATAGGTGGAAAGCTGTAACAAAAACATTAAGTGTTCAAGGTGTTTTTCCCTAGGCCAGAGGTTAGTTTATCAACCATTGGATAAACTAACCATTAGTATAATCTCATGAATTTAAACTTTATTTTTATTTCTTTCAATTTTACAGTTATTTCATTATGCATGTTTTGTCATGATCACATAATTAATGAATTAACAAACATACAAGATGGAACTAAAATAAATTGAAATATGTTCAAATATTATCTAAGACATGGTTAATCACTATTAATCCCACATAATATTAACAAGAATGTGATAAATATAATAATTGGAAATTTATGCATAAAGGATAAAATCCCTCAATAAAATATTAAGTTTGTAGAGACTTCAATTACTTCTGTTAGAATCAAACCATATTTCAAAGTGCTTGACTAGCCAAAGTTGGGATGCTTTCAATTATCGGGGAATTCTAACATGAGGTTTTTTGTTGACTTAACTTGGTTCTCATCAAGGTTTGACGGCCAGAGAAGGACTTGGTGTAACTGAGAGGTAAAGTTTGAGGAAATCTAAATTAAAGGATTTCAGGATTAGGGAGTCCACTCAACAGATCAACGAACTATGAGTTAATGTAGTTAACATTTGAAATGACTACTTAAAACCTTTAAAGTTGCTTGACCAGAAAAAGTTGGGGTAATGATTAGTGTAATATAGATCCTTTCCACTAGAATGTCCAATCAATAGAATATTCTGAAGCCAATGGTGAGGGATATTGAGTTTCTATAAAAAATGGGAATCAAATAAAAAAATATTTATTTATTTTTATAAATTTTATCAAATAAAGTACTAAAATATTTACTTATATTATTTGTAGAAATGTAATTAAAAATTAAATCAAACATATCATAGTAATAAATACTTGAGAAGGAAAACCTTCTCACTGGTACAAATTTCCAGGAATGGAAGAGCCTTTTACGCGTCATCCTTCTCCATGAAAGAAAATTATATGTGTTAGAAGATCCTTTACTAGTTGCACCTAGCAATGAGGCAAGTGATGAAGAATTATATCTCTATGAAAATCATATGAATGATGCTACATATGTTCTGTGCTTCATGCTATCATCCATGTCTAATGAGATTATGAAGTAACATGAAAACATGGATGCATATAGAATGGTGTATCATCTTTGGGATCTCTATCAAGAGAAGGTGAGACAAGAGAGGTATGAGATATCCAATGCCCTATTCAGCACTAATCTTGGAAAGTATGAACCAGATGGGCCTCATCCAGTCAATATTATTGGCTACATTGAATGCCCTAACATCTTAGGGATTAAATTCCTAGATAAGTAGTTTACAAATATCATACTTTCATCACTACCCAATACCTTCCCTAGTTTTATTATCTATTATAATATGATCAATAATTAAAAGAGTCTGTCGAAAATTCTGACCTTGATTCACCAAGTGGATAAGGTCATGGGTCATGACAAAACCATAGTCCGTATGGTGAATAAGAAAAGGAAGATCAAGGAAACGGGGCCCAAGACCTAAAAATATCCTAAATCTCCTGAGAACCATCCTTCCAGGAAGGGGAAGATCCAGAAGTAGATTAAGGAAATGGAGGCAGTATGTTTTTCATGTGGAAAGCTAGGACACTAGAAGAAGAAATTCACTCAAAGGTAAGGGGAAGGTAAAAGTGTGTTCGTTATTGAGTGAAATTGTTCAATATCTACACATTGGGTATTAGATACATCTTTTGGTTCTCACATATATATCCAAATGTAGGAACTAAGTATATTTCGGAAACTTTATAGAGGAGAGGTGGATCTTCGAGAAGCCAATGGTGCGAGGTTGGCAGCTCGAGCCATTGGTGACTACCACCTTTCATTTATAATGAGAATGATTTTGGTTTACGAGATTTTTATCATGTAACTATCATTACCAAAAACATAATTTATGTATCATGTTTAGATATAGATGGGTTTGTTTTCATCTTTAGAAATAAAAGTTGTTTCTTTTATAAAGACAACATATGTTATGGTATGACACATTTAAATAATAGTCTGTATGTCTTAAATTGTGAAAACCAAGTGTTGGAAATCGATAGCGAATCATGTTCACATGACTCATATAACACCCAGTTGTGGCATCACTGTCTCGGTCATATAAAAAAGAAGCATTTGAAAAATATCAATCAAGATGGCTATTTAGACACATTTACGCTAAAACCAATTGATAAATATCATGCTTGTTTACAAGGAAATATGACAAAAATTCCATTTAGTGGATAGGGTGAAAGGGCCACATATATTCTAGTGTTGGTACACACTGATGAGTGTTAACCATTTTTAGTAGAATCGAGATATATATATATTCTTACTTTGTATCTTTTATTAATGATTTGAGTAGATATGGATATATCTACTTAATGAGGTATAAGTCCGAGTCCTTTAAGAAATTCAAGGAACTAAATAATTAATTAGAGAATGAGATTGGTAAGAATATAAATAATCTTTGATCGGATCAAGGTGGATAATATCTTAACCAAGAGTTCATTAAAATTCTATGGGAGTTTGGTATTCTATCTCAACTCACTCCACCTTAAACACTACAATGGAATGGTGTTAGTGGAAGGAGGAACCATACCTTGTTGAACATGGTAAGGTCAATGATTAGTCATGTAGATCTTCCATTATCCGTTTTGGGGATACAAATTACAAACTGCGATATACACATTAAACTGAGTACCAACTAAGAAGAAAAATGGAATTCCTTTCAAGATATGGAGTGAAAAGAAACTCATTTTTTCACACATAGTTGGATTGGGTTGCAAGGTGTTTTTAAGGCCTTCTCAGGAAACAAACTAGCACCATAGGGAATGAAGTGTATCTTTATAGGGTATCCTAAGGAAACAAAGGTATACTACCTATACAACCACTCACACAAGAAAGTGATTGTCATCAGAGAAGCTGCCTTTCTTGAGAGGGAGCACATACTCAAAAAGGATAATGGGAGAAATATTAAATTCGATGAAGTTGATGCTCAAGATACACAAGAGTTAGTACAGGAACAAGTTCCACATGCCCCTATTGAAGAAGTAGTTCCTGAAATACAAGTATTGTGTAGGATCTCAAGAGAGGTAAGAGAACCTGAGAGATATGGTTTTCTAGTCACTGAGGATGGTGGATCATTATTGTCGGACAATGATGAATCTCTATCCTATAAGGAAGTAATAGAGATCTCAGAACCTACAAGATGGCTAGAAGCTATGAGTTTTGAGATGGATTCCATGTATCAGAACCATGTTTGGGTTTTGGTCCATAAATCAATTGATGTAAAGCTTGTTGGATGAAAATGGGTATTCAATAGGAAACTAGACATGTAAGGTAAAGTAAGTACCTATAAAAAATGTTTAGTGGATTATGATTTTAAAAAACTTCAAGGAATTGACTAAGATTAAACCTTTTACCCACTTGTAATGTTTAAATTCCTCAGAATCATACTTACTATAGAAGATTACCATGATAATGAGATTTGTTATATGGATGTAAAAACTACATTCCTTAACATGAACCTTCAAGAAGATGTCTATATGACACAACTAGAAGGGTTTGTGACTCCAGGTGATGCGAAATGAATTCTAAAGTTGTAGAGATCCATTTATGGATTTAATTAAGCATCCATGTAATAGAATATTCGATTTTATGAATCCACTAAAGAATTTGGTTTCATTAAGAACGAATGTGATCCAGGTGTTTACAAGATGTTGAATGGGAATGATTTCGCTATCCTAGTAGTCTATGTTGATTAAATATTACTTATTGGAAATTAATTTCTAGTCATATAATATGTTAAGGACTTGTTAAACAAGTTCTTATTCATGAAGGACTTTGGTGAATCAACCTATATTCTAGGGATCAATATCATTCGTGATAGATCCAAGAGGATTCTTGGACTAAGTAAAAGTACATACATTAACCAGATACAAAATATATTTAGCATAGAACAATCCCAGAGGGGATTGGTTTGAGTGTTAAATGGCTTATATCACTCTAATACAACGTGTCCCCAAATACAACAATATAAAGAGTGAATGAGTAACACCCTATATGATTATTTGATAGGATCAATAATTTATGACATGTTATACACTAGACTTGATACTGCCTAGGCACTGAGCATGGTAGGAAGATATAAAGAAGATCTAAGAGAATAGTATTGGAGTATTGTTAAGTCTATTATTAACTATCTTCAAAGAACCAAGGATATATTTCTGGTGTATGGATGAGATGAGGAGGTAATCATCAAAGGTTATACCAATTCTGGTTTTGAGATAGATCAAAATGATCTGAAGTTGCAATCATGATATGTTTTCTATCTCAACGGAGGAGCTGTGAGACTTAAGAGTTCAAAGAATCTTGTTGTCTCTGTTTCTACAGTGGAATCTGAGTATATAGAGGCCTCTGATGCAGCCAAGGAAGCCATTTGGATTCAGAACTTTGTCTAGGATATTGATGTGCTGCCAAGAAGTAAAGACCCTGTTACATTATATTGTGATAATAATGTAGTGGTGGATCTTGAAAAAGAGACAAGGTCACAAAAAAAAACAAAGAATTTATTCCAGAAGTGTCACCTCTTGAGGGGTTTCTATCAAAGTGGTGAATTTTTAGTGAGAAGAGTACCCGTGGAAGAAAACTTAGCAGATCCATTGACTTAAGGCCTATCTTAGTAGAAACATTAATATCATGTGAGAGCTATCAGATTAAAGGTTGTTTGTAGTTGGATCTAGTTCAAGTGGGAGACTGTAGGAGTTAGTTACCTAGAACCAAATTCATATTTACTTTATGATAACTGGTATTCATGATTTTTAATATTAATGAATTCCTTATAACATCATAATTTTTCTTTTGCATGACATTGTATGTGATAATGTCCTATGAATAGATATCACACTAAAAGGTCATAGTGGATCCCTACTATGATGAGTAACCGAAAGTGATATGACACTATTCTTAAATATATGTTCTATATCCAAATGATATCATTTTAGGGACACAAATGATATAGGATATCATGGGTGGAGACTCATAGGACTTTGAGGCACCCTCTCATGGTGTGCGCCCTTGGTAATATCCAGGAGGATATTATGAGAACGAGACCCGCCAGTATGAAATCCACATTTATATGTGTCATTGGATATTGTATATGCAGATTTTTGTATTGGTCATTAGACTTTAACATTATTATTAATGATTATTATGAGTCATGCACTTAGATGCATTGAAAAAAACCATGATGAAAGATGTTTGCGGAGAGGTAGGATATGTTGGGAGCGTCACAAAAAATATTCCATTAATGAATAATGAGAGAAAATATTTCCAATTTTTTTATTTAATGAATGTTGATATCTTAGGCCCTTTAATGGAAATGATATAGCCTAAATATATCCATGGACATGGTGTGCTATAAACAAGTTAAATATATGGGAAGTTATAGAAAGATAAATCGAGCACATGGGTTGATGGAACTAACATGAATCCCGCTTGATTAGAGATATCATGACTAAGAGATTATATTTCATGGAAAGAATTTGTATGAGGTGACATGTTGTTGAAACCATAACTTCTTTATCTATGGGTACCTTAGCGTGTTTCTAGACTATAACATTGGAATTTAGGCTACTCCACCTAATGCCACTGAGAAAGAGGTCTAAAGGGTCAGAAACTAAGTGTATCCAGTATCTTAGTTAAATAATATATTATTTATTATTTAAAAAGTTAAATATATATTATTCGTAGTTGTGGTTCAATAATTATTCATGTATTTCATATTTCATTTATTCTGACACTAGTTATTCGAGAGAATATATTGTGAGTGGAATATTTAATAAATATTTATTTTATATTTAGTGGATATAATATTATATATTTATTGGAAAATAATGTGGTGATATTTATTTAATAAATAATTAGACATTATTTATAGCCCAATAAATATGTTGGAGGATTGACATACCGTGTTTAAGGGTTCGGTGATAAATAAAAATATCGAATATTATTTGATTAAATAATATTTAATAATAATTCTCATGTTAAGAGCTTGGAAAGAAATAATAATAATACTATTATTATTTACATGGGGTTTCTCTAGGATTAATAAAATAAATAAGGGCACTTGTGCAATTATTTTATTTTGACCCAAGTGATATAAATACCTAATTATGATTATTTTATTATACCCTATCCAGGCCAAAGTTTTTGTGCATAATTAATTGGATAAAAAACATCTCAGGCCTAGAGTGTTATTCCTTATTTATGAATACTATTAAGATAAAGAGAGATCCTCCACCACTTGATCAAGGAGAATTATTTGGAATTGGTTCTCAATGCGATCGAAGGTGGATGATGCAAGTGCAAGGATCTTCTGTGATAGCACTTGGAGTCTCCTTTGACGACATCTATGGATTCTTGGAACATGTGTGGATCACTACCAGAGGAAATCAACCCTTGATTTCTATGATTCAATGATGGTGAACTGCAGATTTGTGGCAAGATGCATCAACGAAGCAAGAATTTCCTTGGAGGTAATTATGGTTTAATTAAATTAATTATAAACAACATGTGTTGATCTCCTCTCTCTTGGTTCTGGGTTTCTATCCATTTCTTGTTCTTTGATTCAATTCCATTTATCATGGAATTCATTGTCGCATAGATATCAGACTGATCATTAATAATGGGAAAAAAAGAAAAGTTGGGAACCATCCTTCCCATGCTTCCACTGCACCTGAAACCAATAGTAACATCCTGACTTTTTAGAGAGGTACATAGTTTTTAAAATTCGGTCAAACCCCTAGTGTTTTTTTCTTTTTTGGCTTAGAACTCGAAGGTCGGCCCCTTAGGCCATTCATTTGATTCTGGAAGGGGATAACAACAAGGGGGTTAGAGTCTAGCTACAGAGAAAATACACAACATGTATTTGGGCTGGCTAGACCCCCTTAACACTTTCACCTGATCACTCTAATAAAAAAGAAAAAGAAAAGACCCATTTTTCACTTCATGAATGGGTTTTTCCTAGAGGTAAAAAAACCCATGATTTACATGCATATAAATTCTATGGACCATTTTTATTTTTTAAAGGGGAAGGGGCTCTTTTTTACAGAACCCCTATTTTTTCTACTGCATAAGAAGCCAGCTGACTGAAGGGCCTCTCCCGCTAAATTTTTATTTCTTGGATTAAACCTTAGAGACTGGGCCCTTAGGCCGTTTGTTTGTTTCTAGAAAGGGAGAGCAGTTTGGGGGCTGGAGTCTAGCTACATAAGAAATACAAGATGTGTATTTGGGCTGGCCAGACCCCCTTTGCACATTCATGTGATCTATCTAATAAAAAAGAAAAAGAAATGACCCCATTTGCACATCATGAATGAGTTTTCCATTGAGGAAAAAAACCCATGCTTTACATAGAGTGTAAATATTAGATGGGCATATAAATTCTATGGTTCATTTTTAAGGGGAAGGGACTCTTTGGTTTTTACAAAACCCCTCTTTTTCTCCTGCATAGAAATCCAGCTGACCAAAGGCCCTCTCCCATGCCTAACCAAGGCTTTGCAGGATCTCCTTTATCTGAGCTTGGTTTTCTTTTCCATCAGGTGCATTGGATCCACAATGGTAATCTTTACACTTTTATTCCTTCCTTTTATTATTTATCTCTCTATATTCTACACTATTTTAAAGTGAGATGATATGCCATATTTTCTTATTTTTCAAATATTAGTCTGATTTCTCATGATCTAGCTCAATTAAAGGGATTACACTGAACGAGGAGTGTTCTATGTCCTAAGGTAGATGGAAAAACTCTTTTCCCAAAGTCTCATTGGATTTTTATTAAGTTTCATTGTGCCGCATGCTGTGATTTCATGATTCTCCTCCATAATATTTAATTAATTAAATTAAATGTTATTCTTATGTGTATTGGGAACTTACCTACCCATGAATCAATGCCATGGGGGTTTACCTTGACATGAGACACCCCTATGAGCGTGACCCTATTTAAAATATCAAGATCCTTCTACTTTAGTAACATGTCTTTTATTATTAATTGAGGTCTATGAATGACCTTTTAATAAATTTTTGATATATAAAGAAAAATAAGGGAAGTGTTTGTTCATGAGAAAGGCCTTCAGGATTTATGCCATAGCTTGAATTACATTAATTAAATGAAGTGTCCAACTTGTTTAAATTATTATGGTTTTAGTGACATGTTGAAATGGTATGAGTTATTGATAGAAAAACCATAACTTTATACCAAGTTGAGGGTGATACAAGGGTTCTGATATAAGGATTCTTTGGATGTGCTCATCGTGCTTTATGATTTGGATGTATTGTGTATTGTAAATATTCCAGGAGCAATGCATGGATTATTTATAGAATACCTTGGACAAGCTCACTAGGTGGATTACTTACCTACCCATGAGTGATACCTATTACCTAGGGGATTCACCTTGGATGAGATTGGCGGAAAGATGGTAATACCATGACTTGAATGATACTCAATCCCCCTATGTGAGATTCCTGAGGCGAGCTAAGAGGGTCATGCTTACAGCACGCTGAGAGTAATACTTGGGATTGCTTTTTAGATGGATTTGGATGGGCTTTTGCAGTATTGGATATTTATAGTACCCCTAGATCGATACTTGATATTTGTTTTACGGATTTCATTAGATGGGATAAGGTTTACATTTATTAAATTCTATGAATGTAAACTATTAACCTAGGGAAACATCTACCAAGAAAAATAACATGATTGAGCCCAGTTCATTCTTGATGACTGATTTATGAGGACCCTTTATATTACACCTATGTTATATCTGGACAGCCACATCATGGTTCAAAGATATCCGAATTGGGCCTAAGAAGGTAATTTCATTTGGGTAAACCATTAAGAACCTGGTCCAGCATATTTATTTATTTACCACCTTACATTTATTATGTACCTACACACTACGCATTTTATATACACAAACTTGATTTTCTAGACACCATTGGTGGTGACCTACTGAGTATATCTCACACCTTTCTTAGTCCACCTATGATACCTGAGTAGAATTTATGATTGCAGGTGTAGACAAAAGGAAGTTTCTGACTTCCGATGCTTGATTCTGACTATTGGGATGAAGTATGGGAGGAGAGAACCAAGCCTATGCTCGTGTTTCTAGTAGTGATTTTTTTTGGCCTTTTTTTTTATATTAGCATGTTGTATATCCTTATTTCTCAAATATCCCATGTACTTCATTTGTGTATACCTACCTGTCCTGATCATTAACATTTTGTATGACACTTATCCAGCTTCTACCTATTGGTTAATTTTGGATGTTTTTTTATTATTCTACTGCTTATTATTATTATTTAACCATTTTGATACACAATGATCATGAGGGTATAGTCTCTCCACTACACCATCTTACTCCCCCACTACTAGTTTCCAGCTTATGGCATACGAGGAGGTGTTCTTGAGGTCATATGACCAATCATCTCGGGGAACCTTTTAGTGGATAACAGACCGGGACGCTACAAAGTGGTATCATATGTTCTGTTTTACTTTGTTATTACTATTTAGATATTAGAAATGATACTAGGAATATAACAGAATTTGGTAATGAGCCTATTCTTGGGAGTTTCTAACCCATGTATATGGGAACCCAAATTAATATGGATGAGATGTTGTTATGGATTTTTACTTTTTTAGTTGAACTGATTTCACCATTGGGTGACACAAATGTTTTGTGATGTGATTATTTTTTATATTATTATGATGAAAATTATTTTTCCTTGGACCAATGAGATGAGGGAATATCATCTCATGCATCATATAAGAATGTGAAGAATTCACATGTCATGCATTATCTCATGCCATTTTTATATTACTTTTTCATTGCTTGTGATTGTTGTGAGTGCTTGGATTAATATGTATGGAAATGTGTTAACATTTATTTCAAGGAAAACATAATTGGAATAATTAAGGTTACTGAATCCATCTAAATGGTGTTTCCCCATATATATTGATGATGGCACCTTAATTAACCAACTATTCCACTTTTGATCCATGAACCATTGGTTCTAGGGATTGAAACATTGATGATTTTGATTACATGAATTCTAATTGTAATTTATGAATCTTGTACTTATATAAATTAGAAATGATTATTTAATTAATAAAATAATTATACATGAACTATTACATCCTGATATAAAATGTAAATTCCTAGTCGCAGTTACTTGACATGCCAGTTGAAATTTATAAAGAGTATGAGCCTTTATAAATTGGGAATTATGATGCATTTAATTGGACCATTATATATATATATAAATGATTAAAATATTAAATAAATATAAACTTTTAAATGAAATGGTTACCCTTAAATGGGGATGCTAATTGCAAAGTAATATTCATTTTCCTCTTTACCTTACAATTGATACTCTATATACCAGAACATCTACTGTGTGGTATGAGACCTTGACCTTGACCCAACCTTAGTAGTGGGTAGTATAAAGTGTCTCTTGTGACTTATGTGACCTTTCTTATCACATATAACTAGATTTATGAGTTGGTTGATAGTCTTGAATCATTTATAGGAAGTCTTTATTCTTATCCTTTTTTCTATGTTGATCCTATCTACTGTTAAATATTATATGAGGCATACATTTTCCAATTGGATAAATATGTCTCCATGAAATCCTCGAGTCGTGTTACAGGAGGGTGGAGACGACCATCCTCTAGAGGTGGTGGGCCCTGAGACACCAGTATTACCGCCTGGAGTGCCACCTGAGGCACCTCTTATTTATCTTCCACTAGGAACTGAGGAAAAGTTTTGAGATAGCTTATTGTGCTTCATGAAGTTTGTATAGGGAGCTCTACGATCTTCCCCCGCTATGGAAGAGTTTAAACATGAATTCCAGTAGCAACATCCTCTCTTCTTCTCAAGGGATGGTGGTCTTTAGGCTACTGAGTCTTTCCTAGAGGCTATGATATCGATCTTTGAGCATATAGAGATTCCTCCCGAGAAGAGGGTCAGACTTTCCATCTGTATGCTTCATGACTCTGTCATGTATTTGTGAGATGTCATCTTTCATGTTGATCTTAATTAGGGTAAAGTTTGGGTGGAATTTCCAATGAACTTTTTCTACTACTTCATTCCACAGACTTTGAGAGAGGACCATGTTAGTCAGTTTATGCACATTCAATTGGGTGACATGTCAGTGATGTAGTATTCTGATCAATTTCTCAAGATTCAGTGTTTCACAATGACACTGAACAATGATTATTTGACAACTATGAGATAGTTTGAGGATGGGATTGCGTATACCATCAGATCACAGGTGAGAATTTTTCAATTAACCACATTTCTGAGATAGTGAACCAATCCTTCATCACGGAGCATAACCCAAGAGAAGCTGATAGTGTGAGCTAGGATGGTTCAAGATTGAGACATAGAGACGGTTTGTCTAACAGTCAGAAAAATCATTTTGAGTCTTCTCGTGTTAGTATGAGTCAAATGACATGCACTAACAGATATGTGGTGTGCCACTAGTGTGGTAGGGATGGGCATAATAGGGTTCAGTGTACAAGGAACAAAATTGAGTTCCAAGCTTATGGTAGGATGGATCAACTCCAATGCTTCTATTGGGATTTCCTTCCAGTGCTTAGTAAGAAGGGATCTATACCGACACAACATTTGGGTGTAGGATCCGTAGCTCCATGTCAGGTTGAGATATGGTCCACTATCAACCAATCTAGTTGAGAAGGTGGATGTGGCCAAAGTAATCAGACTTAAGAGGTTCAACGCCAACATAAAGGACCTACTTAGGGTAGTTATATTGAATCTCAGGGTCTTTGTTGAGGCCCCATTTATCCTGTGCGACCTACTCCTGGGGAGCATAGTCCAAAGCCTTCTACTGTAAGAGGTACTATTATAGTAACATATAATTTAGTTTATTACTTATTTGATAATGGAATTTCACACTCTTTTATATCTGTGTCACATATAAAAATTATAGGATTAGAAATGAAGTACTTATATGGCATAATGACTCTCAACACACTGTTAGGGGTTCGATCATAGAGTATATGCTAGTGCATAGATTTCACTCTTGAGGTGAGCAGATGTCTTTTCCTATGGAATCTTTTTTCCATGAGATGACTAGCTTCAATGTCATTCTTGGGTTGATTTGGTTGATTCCATACCATAACCATGTTGACAGCTATCACCAGAGGGAGTTTTTAAAATCACCCGATGGAAGGACTTATGTTCATAAGGGTGAATTGGATGTTCAGGCAGGTCAACTAGGACCCAAGCATCATGGGATGAGTAGAGTGACAACCTAGAAGTATAGTGTCTTTATGAGTGATTAAAAAACAAATCTTGTGGAAATTACTCATGTGGTGGATCGTTTCATGGATTCCTTTCCTGACGAATTCTCTGGATTACCTCATGTGAGAGAGGTGGAGTTAACAATTGATCTAGTTCCAAGGGTGGTACCTTTTATAATTCCTCCCTATAAGATGATACCTAAAGAGATCCAAGAACTCAAAGACTAGTTGAAATATATAGAACCAAAGCGGTTTATCCAAAATTATACTTTTATATGGGATTCACCTGTCCTTTTCACTAATATGGTGGATAATACCCTCGGGTTGTTTGTGGATTACTGATGGTTGAACCAACTTATGATTAAGAACCGATATCCACTACCTATTATATATGAACTCTACCTCCATCTCCGAGGAGTGACGATTTTCTCCATGTTTTATTTGAGGCCAAACATCCATCAGATGCTTGTTGGACCCTCAAAAATACCACTTAAAACATTTTGGAGTATAAAAACCTTGTACTGGTATATGGTTATGCAATTTCTCCATACAAAAACACCAACCGTTTTCATGAATATAGTGAATCGATTTTTCCACTCGTATCTGGATTCATTTGTGTTGGTCTTCACGGATGATATATTAGTGTATTATCATACTCGACGTGACCATTCTAAACATCTTATGATCATGATGAGTACACTGAGAGAGCATCAACTGTATGATAAGCTCACCAGATACCTCTTTTGGATCGATAAAGTTCACCTCCTAGGTTATATTATCTCAGAGGTAGGCATATCTGTTGACCCAAATAAGGTGAGAGTCACTGTTTCTCAGAGGCATCCCAAAAATTTGTTTGAAATATGGAATTTTATGCTATTGTATGGTTATTAAATGTGTTTTATTCAGGACTTATCATGAATAGAATCACCTCTCATGTGTTTGAATAAGAAGGGTGTAAAGATCTTATGGTATGAATCATGTGAGACAACCTTCAAAGAGTTGAAAGGGGGACTAATTTTAGCATTTATCTTGATTCCTCTAGATATGGGAAAAATATAAATTTTTTATTGTGATTATTCATGAATCAATTTGGGATTATTTTTGATGAAGGTAGATTGAGTTGTAGTATACGAGTCCCATTGGTTGAAACATAATGAGTAAAATTACCCTACGCGTGACCCGATATAGCAGCCATGGTTCATGCTTAACATTTTTAGAGACATTATCTATTAGGAGAACAATTCAAAATCTACATGGACCATAAGAGTCTCAAATAATTTTTCACACAGTGTCAATTGAATCTCAGGTAGTTTAGGTGGGTAGAATACCTAAAGTCATTCATTTTTGAGCCTACTTATACACAAAAAATAGAATGTATTAGTTGATGCCCTGAAATGGAAGACTTAGACACAGGTCATATGAGAGGCCAGTAGTGAGTGGTAGTTGATGGATATGTTTTCTGAGATGCACCTTGAGGTTAAGGAATATCATGTGTAGCCTATTTTGGTAGCTTTGTAAGTGACATACTCCCTTCTAGAATGGGTGTAGATGAGATAAATTTATGATCTTGAAGGCTTAGTCTCAAGGGAAAGCATCTCAGGAATAGACAAAATTCCTGGTTGGGTTATCAATGAGGATGAGATTATTCAAATCCATGTATGTATCTAGATATTTTTGAAAATACGAGAAGAACTAATGTGGGAATATCACACCTCCATTTGGGAAGTAAACATTGGGCTTACCAAGATGTACCAAAACATACATCATCTGTATTGGTGTCTAGGTATGAAGAGGCAGATTACAAGTTTTATCATGCAATTCTCCACCTATCAGTATATAAAGGTGAGCATCAATGACCTGCTGAAATTTTATAGCCTATTCCCATTCCTGAGTGGAAATGAGAAAACATCACTATAGATTTCATGGTGGGTTTTCTGATATCCCCTTAAGGTAGGGATGTAGTATGGGATACCATCGAAAGGTTGATCATGGTATCAAACTTCTTACCAATCCAATAGACCTTCTCAGTTGATGAGACTGAGTGGATTTAAATTATAGAGATAGTGTGGCTTTATGGTGTTCCACATTCCATCGTATCAGATTGATATTCCTAGTTTATGTCACGATTCTGTTAGGGGTTATATAAATAACAAGGTTCATAGGTGAACCTGAGTACAACATACCACCCTCAGACCTAGGAACAGTATGAGCATATGATATGGGCGTTATAGAACTTTCTCATAGCATGTATTCTTTATTTTGAAGATTCTTGGGTGGAATACTTACCTCCAGTTCAATTTTAAAACAATAAAATATTTCAATAAACTATTTTGATTGATCCTTATGTGTCCCTTTACAGTAGGTCATTCTATTCACCCCTGTGCTGGTTAGTGGTAGGTGAGGAAACAAAAATGGTTCATCATCTCATTCAGGGGACTTTAGAGCAGGTACAACTGATACCGAAATGTATGGATAAAACTCAGTCCAGGTAGAAGTCTTATATCGATCATGGTTACTGACCTCTAGAGTTCAAGGTGGGACATAGATTATTTCGATGAGTTTCACCTAGATTGGGTCATATACAGATTCATAGACAAGGTAAGATATTGTCATGTTATGTTAGGACATTTGAGATCACAGAGAGATTTAGGATAGTAGCCTATCAGTTGGCTTTACCTCAGAGGTAACAGGCCACACACGACATCTTCCAGGTGTCACAGCTTCACCATTAACATTCCAAACCATCTCATTTGTTTGATCCTAGGGATATAGAGTTGGATACAGATTCATACTTTGAGGAACATCCGATAAGTATCATTGATTGGAACACAAAGGATCTTCAATAAAAGTTAGTTCCTATAGTTTGAGTTCTATGGCAGCATGACCGTGTGTAGGATGATACCTAAGAGAGAGAGAGAGAGGGGCTGATATATGTGCTAAATGGCCAGAAACTTTCTCAAATTATGCTTTACCACCCTCAAAAGGGCTACTTAGGGATGAGTTTTTTTAAAGAGGAAAGGTTATAATGTCCTATATTTTTATAACGGTAAAAATTATTTTAAATTAGGTCAAACCCTCATTGAGTTTTTCTTCCGTGGGTTAAACCATAGAGATTGGGCCCTTAGACCAGTCGTTTGTTTTTGGAAAGGGATATAATCGAAAAGGATATAGTCTGGTTTTGTAGAGGAAATACACTATGTTCAATGAATAAACTACATGTATTCAAATACAAGATGTGTATTTGGGTTGACTAGACCCCCTTTTCATGTTGTGAACGAGTTTTTTTGGAGGGGAAAACCTGAAATTTACATGACGTGTTAAGATTAAACTCCGTGTAAAAGCTCTGGATCGTTTTTTAAAGGGGAAATGACTCTTTTTAATGGAACCCCATTTTTTCTCACACAGAAAGTAAGCCGACTGAAGGCCCTCTCCCACACCTAACTTAGGCTTGGTAGGATCCCATTTTTCTAAGATCTGCTGGTTTTGATGCTGGGAGTGTTGGATCTGTAATGATAATCTCTCCACTCCTCTTCCTTCTTTTCATTGTTTATCTCACCATCTTCTTCACAATTTTGGTGTGAGTTGGTATTCCCTATATTTAAATATTTCATCTATTATTTTTATTTCTCCCATTATATCTCAATTCAAGGGATGAAATTAGATGTGGATAGTGCTACAGGCCTAAGGTTTGTGGTCTATCCATTTTCCCAAAGTCTCATTGTATTTTTATTATGTGATGTTGTGCCATGTTCTGGACTATCTGACATCTCCTCCATATTGTTTAATTAATTAAATAAAAGGTTATTCTTATGTGTAATGGGACACTAGGTACCCATAAATCAACACTTTGGGGAGTTTACCTTGACATGATCCACCCTTATGGGTGTCCCACTCTTTAAATGATTAAGATCTTTATGATTTAGTAATGGGTTTTTCATTATTAACTGATGTGTATGAATTACCTTATAATAAAATTTTAAAATGTAAATAAAAACAAGGTAAGTGCTTGGACTTGAGATAGGCCTTTGAGATTTATGAAAAATATTGAATTAATTGAATTAAATTAATCGATAAACTTTATTAAACTATTATGGTTTTAGTTCCTTGTTGAAATTGTATGTGTTCTTGATAGCCAAACCATACCTTCATACAAAGATGTTGGTGACACAAGGGTCCTTATTTAATTATTCCTTGGAAAGGATCATCTAGATTTATGATTTGGATATGTTATAGATTGTAAACATGTTGGAAGATATGCTTGGATTCTTTATGTAATTCCTTGTATGGTGTCACCGAGCAAATTTCTTACCTACCTGTGAGTGATAGTGGTTCCCTAGGGGAGTCACTTTTGATGGGTTTGGTGGAAATATGGTTATACCATGCCATGAGCGATACTCAATCCCCTATGTGAGATACCTGGGATGAGCTCAGAGGGTCATTCTTACATCACATCAAGTGTGATACTTTATATTCCTTTTATGTATTTCCATTGACAAACTTTTTCAGTGTTGGATTCTTATAGTGCTCCTGGAGTGATACTTGTGATTCCTTTTATGGATCACCTTGGATGAGATTAGGTTGAGTTTTATTAAATTCAAAAAATATAAACTATTAACCTAGGGACATGTATGCCAAGACAAATAACATGATTGGTCTCAATATACTCTTTCTTCTTGATTTATGGTGACACTTTTTATTACACCCATTTTATATGTGTATAGGTTCACCTTGGTTCAAATATATTCAACATGGGTTTAAGAAGATAGTGTCATTCGGGTACCCCATGAGGAACTCTGTCCGATGTACTTATTTATTTATTACCTTACATTTATCATGTAACATCACACTATTAATTTTATTTTCACAGACTGGATTGTTCTAGACACTATTCGTGGTGGCCTACTGAGTATTTCTCACACACTTCTTTGGTTACCTATTGTGCCCAAACAAAATTCATGATTATAGGTGTAGATAAAGATAATCTTCCAACTTTTAATGTTTGATTATGTGTATTGGGATGAAGTACTGGTGTAGAGGACTAATCCTATGCTCGTGATGCTAATAGTGTCATCTTTTGGTCTTTTGTTTTATGTTATCATGTTTTGTCTTGTTTAATTCATTTTTGTATTACTACATGACATGGTCATCATCATTTTTTATATGAAACTTATTTAGCTTTTACCTATTGGTTACTTTAGGATGTTTTCCTATTATTCCATTGATAATTAGTATAGTTTATATCACTATGTTATACTCTGATCATGAGGGTATATTCTCCCCATTTTACCATCTTAGACCCTCACTACCAGTTGGCAGCCTCTGATATAAAAGGAGGCGTTCTTGAGGTCATGTGACCAACTGGATCAGGGCACCTTTTAGTGGATAACTAGGTCATGATGCTACTTAGAAGGGGTGGGGGAGGGATGGAGAGAGGAAGAGGGATATAAAGGGAGAGAGAGAGGGGGAGTGCGTGAGAGATCAAGAGGGAGGGAGGGAGGGAGAAAGGGAGTGAGTGAGTGAGAGAGGAATGGAGAGGGGGAGGAAGAGAGAGGGAGGAAGGGAGAGAGGGAGAGTGAGGGAGAGGTAGAGGGAGGGAGGGAGGGAGATTGTGAGAGAGGGAGATCAAGGGATAGGGAGATGGAGGGAGGGGGAGTGAGAGTGGGAGGGTGTGAGAGAGGGAGAGGGAGGGAAGGATCAAGAGCAAGAGAGGGAGAGGGCATATTGGTCAAAGATTTTCTTTCATCAATATAACATCATTTCAGATGAATATTTCATATATAACATTAAAATCCACACCAAAATCTAGAACTTTTTTGTATATTTGGAAACTTGATACATAAAAATATTTTTTAGATACATTATTCATCATCTCACATAATTTTCTTCTAACTTTGTACCTTTATGGACACCCCTTAAAAATTGTCTTCATAACCAGAGAAAAGAAAACATAAGAAAGGGTGATATCTAATGCCTAGTAATGGTATACATTAGAGATATCAATTGATGATCATATGAATGTATAAGATAAAAATAATGGTATTAAATCATGACCATAACTTAAAATTTTCATAAGATCATAAAAAATGTCATGACATAAAGCATTATCATTTCAAAAGGAATTAATCATAAGAGTAAGAAACCAACACAAATAAATCATGAACCATATGATCATGTCATAAAAGTGTGGAATCATCAGAACATATAGAAATCATTTAATATGTCAAGGTTAACTACCGAGACCAACAAATCATAGTGGACAATGCATCAACACCTGCTCCCATAACATAATAGATTAGGCATCACCATCTTTTTACCATAGTGGATCAAACACATTTCCTTGTTTCCCATAATTATCTCTTGATATATAGAGATTTAAACAATTAATTTTAGAGATTTATAATTATGGGTCCATCAATGACATAATGAAAACCAAACATTTGTGTTCCACAAGATCATAAAACATTCATCATACTATCATATCATAACCTGTGTAAATAAAATGTGCTTCATAAACATTTCATAAATTCATCATAGCATAAACCATGAAAAATAAATTGGTTTTGTAAACATCTAATTATCATAATCATAAACCATCCAAAGAAATAATAAGGATGGTATCATTAGATCATATCACCAAAAACATAATTAACATCAATATATGTTATCATAGATGAATATTCCTTTAAAAGATCACTGCAATGTTTTCCAAGAAAAAAATCCCTTTTAATTTGGAAATCACATATTTAAAATAAAAAAAGTTCCTAAATATTAAGGAAAACCATTTAATTTTAAAGAACATTAGAAACTTGTGAAGGAATTTTCAAAACATTGAGCGATCATGGGGGTGAGAAATACCATTCATGTTGAGTACGTTAAAACAAGGGTTCTTTTTATATTTTCGATAAAAAGTAAAAAGTACATTGTTTGGAAAATGATGAGATGATTAATTTTAAAACATTTTTTAAATATTCAATAATGGGAAAAAATAACTTATACAATCATGGTAGAATATTAAAAATATTCTAAAAAAAGCATGGATATGGAAGATAAATGATTTTTAACCGAAGAGAGAATTAAAGTATGTTTTCCTTATATGTTTTTCAATCTCTTGAGTTCTTAATTTGTGGAACCTGAAAGGAAATCATGTATTATTTAGAAAGAACTATAGGATAATAAAAATGAAATGGAATCATCAAACAAGGATTATGTAATTTCCTCAATAGAAATTTAAGCATAACAATCCCGAATAAAATGATATTGAAACATAAATATCTTACCTCAAGTCTCATCTTTACTCATATGCATTTTAACTCCCTATATAATAAATATAGATTTATTATACATGTATTCTAGTACCATACTCATTTATATCATATCATATATTATTTTCCTATAACATCCTATCACCTGTTTTTTAGAAATTATTTTTTGGAGTTGGTACCTTAGAACCAATTTTTTTTGTAATTTATGATAACATGTTTCCATAGTTTTGATTATTAATAAACACTTTATGTCATCATGATTGTTCTTTTATGTAATATAGTATATAATAATGTCCTAATATTAGCTATCTCGATAAAAGGTCATAACAATTACCTACTATGATGAGAACCTAGAAGTGATATGAAACTATTATTAAATATATGTTCTATAGTCAAATGATATCATTTAAGGGGAAAAAATGATACAGGATATCCGGGGTAGATACTCATAGGACTTTGAGGAACCTTTTCATGGTGTACTACTTTGGTAATATCAACTGCAGGATATTTTGAGAATGATACCCACCAATAGGAAATCCACATTTAAATATGTCATTGGATGTTCTTATCCAAAAAGGTGTGTATTAATCCTTATACTTTAAGATAATTATTAATGAGTATTATGATTCACATACTTTGATCTATTGGTGAAAACCATGATAAAATATGTTCGTAGTGATGTATGATATGTTGGGTATGTCATGACAAATATTGTATTAATGAATAATGTGAGAAAGGATTTTCTCTTATGTTCTTTAATGAAAGTTGATATCTTAGGCCCTTTGATTAAAATGATATAGCCTAAATAAATCTAATTCTATGGTGTTCTATAATAAATCTCAATTTCTAGGAAGTCAAAGAAAGATATATCAAACACATAGGTTGATGGCATCAGTGCACAACCTGCTTGATTAGAGATATCATGATAAAAAGATTATATTACATAGTAAGTGTTCGTATGAGGTATTATGTCATTATGACATTAACGTCTTTCTATATGGGTGACTTGGTGTGTTTAAAGATGGTAACCTTAGACTTTAGGTTGCTTCACCTAATTCCACTGAGAAAGAGGCCTTGAGGATCACACACTAAGTGTATCCAAAATCTCTGTTAAATAATATGTTATTATTTATTTTTTAACAAGGTTAATAGATATTATTCCCACATGTGGTTTAATAATTATTCATGTTTTCTTTATTGCATATATTTCATCACCAGTTATTCGAGATAATATTATGTGAATGGAATATTAATAAATATTTATTTACTATTTAGTGAGTATAACATTTATTTATTTATTGGTTAATAATGTAGTGATATTTATTTAATAAATATATATTCATTATTAAAGGCCTAATAAATATTTTGTAGGAATGACAGACTAAGTTTAATGGTCCAGTGAGAAATAGTATATATTGATTATTATTTGAATAAATAATATTTAATTTTTATTTGAAAGTTAATCTCATGTCAAGAAATAATAATAATATTATTATTATAGACATGTGGTTCCTCAAGGGATTAAATAAATAATAAGGGGCACTTATGTAATTATTTATTTCTAACCCTAGAGATATATAAAACCAATTATATTATTTCCATATAGATCCAATTCATTTGCGTTGCGCACAATTACAGATAGAGAGAATCCTCTCAATCCTCAGAGAGCCCCCTCTCCAAGAACACTCCTAAGAACAAATAACGATCTTCCTCCACCATTCACTCTCATTTCAAGAGAGATCAAGGAGAACACTTTGTAATAAATTTTCATGGTGATCAAAGTTGAATGACACAAGCGATAAGATCTATCGTCATAGCACCTGGATATTCATATGATGATGTTCAGAGATTTGTGGAACACATATGGATCATTGCTAGTGGGAATATGCTCTTGACTCCTAAAATTCAATGACCGTACAATGTATATCTATTTTTAGACCCATCAACAAAGAAATAATTCATGTAAGATAATTCTTTAATTGATTAAATTAATTATAAATAATATATGATGATCTATTATTTGGTTCTGACGTTTATCCATTGTCTATTTTCTTTGATTCAATTCTATTGATCCTAATATTTATCATCCTTTAGATCTCAAATTGATCATAGTTCATGAAAAAAAGCAATGTTGGGCATGGCCCTTCATATAATTCTTCTATGCCTAGAACCTACAAGTGGAATTAGAGCAGTTACATAATTATTTATATTTATTTAAAGATTGTTGATTGATTTACACATCTTTAATTTAGTTTTTAATTCATGTTTAATAATTATTTTAATCTAATTTTTGAGATAATATTATTCCTCTTTAGTTTCTCATATATCTAATCAAATAGATTAATTTTATGAATGAAATAAAATCAAAGATCTCATCCGGAGGTGCTGAGGATCTTGGATAGATAACACAAGAGTACACACCGTGTAACCAGAGTTACACACAATGTACTAGTGTTAAATGCATCGCGAGTTAATTTGGAGTTAATTCAAATGGTTTCCATTGAATACACATGGTGCATTTAATTTCTTACACTGTGTGTTGATCGAGACAACCCGACACACGAACATCTGAAGAACAGACTATGTATCCCTTGTACATGGTCTGTAGTCCTTTAAGTCACATACAATCTATGTATTTTCATACACGTCATACCTGATTGTTGAGTGTGTATCTCAGATACCACAGCCGTGTAGCCCTTTGTACATGTTTTTACTCTATTTTTTCAAGTCATGATTTACATATTGAGTCCCTAGGTGTTTTCCTTAGATAAATGGTGAGAGATTTACACATCGTGTAGCTATCCTATACACGCCGTGTACTTACACCAAATTACGTAGTATTAACATTTATTTATTATACTGTGTAAACCTTATCGATATTTTCTTGTGTGTGGTCATTAAGTTGATAGGACATTCCTTGTGATGAGTTTTGATATATATATATACATACATACATATTCATTTATATAATTGTTAAATTAATTTCTGCATAATGTTTAGATCTATATATCTAATATGAGTCATATTATATTTATTACTTTATGTACATTGAAGAATAACATGTGACCAAAAAATCAGGTAATTCATGTAATCATTAAGTTGATAGTACATATCCTGAAAGTATGTGACAAGTCATGTATACCATATGTCATAAGAGTAAAAAATATATGTGTATAATACATGTTGGGTAGATTCAGATGAGTATTCACAGTGTTTCCTCCAAAGTATATTTATGTACATAATTAATTTTAAATAAATTTATTTAATATGTTTAAAATTATGATGGATGAGAATATCAATGAAATTTTTATGAGAATTATGATAAATGAATTGATTAAATAGAGAAGAAAATTAATTTATTATAGTGTGATATATCTTAAATAAGAACGATTAAGAATTGAATGATAGTTTTATTAAATACATCATTTATTGCAAGCATGTGGATGATCATGAGCATAGACAAGACCTTTTTATGTGATTGGATTCATTGAATTTATTATTAAATTAAATTTGTTTTTCCGCATTCCTTATCTCCTATTATTATGTAAGGGCTTGCGTTCACATTGTTTCTTTTTTATAAACCCCTTCACCCTCACTTGCGTGTGAGTAAAAGCATATGTAAAGGATGAATCTCCCAAGCTAGTGGAGGCGGTTCAAGTTTCAAGCTAAGGTGAAACCAATTCAAGAGAGATGCATAGGTGGACAAGTGGAAAATAGTAACACAAACCTTAATTGGTTTAAGGTGTTTTCCCCTAGGTCAAAAATTAGTTTATCAACAGCTAGATAAACTAACCCTTAGTAAAATATCATGATTATACTTCTTTATTATTTTATTTCTTCCAAGTTTCATTATTATTTTATTATAGATATTTTTTCATGATCACATGAATTAATCAATTTAAAATCATGCAGGATAAAACTTAAATAAATTGGATTATGAGTAATATTGTATAAGACATGGTTAATCACTTAAGTAAATCCACTTAATATTAACAAGCATGTGATAAAGATTATAATTGGAAATATACGCATAAAAGGATAAAATCCCTCAAAAATATATATGAAGTTGGTATAAACTTCTACTGCCTCAGTTTAAATTGAACCACAATTCAAAGTACTTGACCATCCAAAGTTGGGGGCTTTCAATTATCAGGGAATTCCAACTTCATGTTTTTGGGTTGACTTCATTTAGTCCATATAAAGGGTTGATTTCCAAAGCAGGACTTGGTGTAACTTAGAGTTAAGAGATGAGTAAATCTAATTTAAGGATTTAAGATTGGGGAGTCCACTCAATAGTTCAAGGAACTGTGAGTTAATGTAGTTGGTATTTGAAATTCCTACCTAAAACCATTGAAGTTTCTTGACTAACCAAATTTGGGGTAATTAGAAGGGGAAAATGGATCCATTCCACTAGAATATCCATGAAATAGGATATTCTGAAGGCAATGGTGAGGGATATTGATTTTTGATAAAATAATTGGAGATTAATAAATATAATATTTATTTATTTATCTAAATTTTATCAGATATAGTACTAAAATTCGTCTCATCTTATTTATAGAAATGAAAATAAAATGACTACAAAAATAACTATAATCCATACTTTACAAGGAAAAAATTCTCACTAATCCAAATTTCCAAGAGTGGAAAAGTCACTTACGAGTTATCCTTCACCATGAAAGGAAATTATATGTGCGGGAAGGACCAATTCCTGAGGCGCTTGGAAATAAGGCTAGTGATGAAGAGTTATCTCTATATGATAAACATTTGAATGATGATACATATGTTAAATTTTTAATGCTATCATCCACAAAAAATGATATTTTGAAGCAATATGAGGACATGGATGCATATATATTGATTTCTTAACTTTGGGATCTCTATTAAGAGATGGTGAGACATGAGAGATATGAGATGTCCAATGATTTATTTAAAAATATACTTGGAGAGACTGCACTAGTTTCACCTCATATAGTCCATCTTATTGTCTACATTGAACACTTATACCTCTTAGGGATTTAATTCCTTAATGAGTTGCATATAGATACCATGGTTTCATCACTGTATAATTCCTTCTCAAACTTCATTGTTAATTACATATGAGAAATAATGAGAATAGTCTTTCAGAACTTCTTACATTAATTCTCCAAGTGGAAAGGGATATAGGGAATGATAAAAACACGGTCCTTAATCTGAATAATAAATGGAAGAACATGGACAAAGTTCCCAAGACTCATAAAAATTATAAATATCTCGAGCACCTTCCTTCTAAGAGGAGGAAGATCTTGAATTAGGGAAAGGAAAATGAGACAATATGTTTTTCATTTGGAATGAAAGTCCACTAGATGAAGAACTACACCCAAAAGTAAGGGGAAGATAAATGTGCATTTGTTATCGAGTGTAATCTTCTAATATATACACATTCAGTATTAGATATAGTTTTTTGTGCTCACATATGTATCCAAATGACGAAACAAAGTAGATTTAAAAAGATTTAAAGAGGATAAGTGGATCTGTGAGCTACTAATGGTGTGAAGCTGGCTGATCTAGCCATTGGTAACTACCACCTTTCATTGCCAATGAGAATGATTTTGGTTTTAAAATATTCTTATTATGTAACAACAGTTACCAAGAACATAATTTCTGTATCATGCCTAGATGAAAATGAGTTTATTTTCAAGTTTGGAAATAAATGTTTTTCTTTTATAATTATATTATATGTTATGGTATGAAACATTTTAATAATGATTTTTATGTATTAAATTATGAAAACAAAGTATTGTAAATTGATAAATAATCATATTCACATGACTCATATAACACACAACTATGGCATCACTATCTTGGTCATGTAAACGAGAAGCATTTGACAAAGCTCTATAAAGATGGTTATTTATACTCTTCTAAGTTAAAACCACATTATTGATGTCATGATAGTTTATAAGAAAAAATGTACAAACCACCATTTTGTGGAAAGGGTGAATGTGTCATAAATCTTCTAGGATTGGTACACACTTATGTGTGTGGACCATTTCCAGTTGAAGCTATAGGTTGATATTATTAATTCATAATTTTTTTGTCCCAAATATGATAAATAAATTGAATAGGGGGGATCAGGGTTTGAAAAATTAAAATAACTATCCCTTTTGATCTTGTTTTATTGTAAAAAACACTCTTCTATCCCTTTCCTGTAACAATGTATGACAAAAAATGAAAGCATACATGAGACAAATCAATTTTACACAGTTCACCCGCACTAAGATATATTCAAGGAGCATAAAAAGGAAACATGAATATATAGAAAATACATTAAATCTCACTATTGTTACAATGTTTGTAGGGGAATCACTACCCTTCTTGATTTAAAACAAATCACAACATGAAAGATCACTACTCTCTCAATTGAAGTGTGCTCACTTTTTCTTTATAAGATCCCCCTTTGATCACTTGAATCAATATATTTTACACCTAATTTAGTGCATCATTATGTTCCACTTTCAACCACTTTATTAATACTCCTTAACCATAGAACTACTTAATAAACCTTATATGTTTGCAAAAACTATTTTGCACAAGCCTTCATACAACTTGCGTGCAAATATACCAACTTACGCACTACATTTATGCTTTGTTGTGAAACTACCAACTTCTACGCCACTCTTGGATTGTCACATAACATCCTCTTTCATGCAACTCTTATAATTTACACGCACCTCCCTTTGTTGCACATACACAAGTTATTTTATATGTGCAATATATATTTGAGTCATTGTTATATGCAACTATTCTCACACACAACTTTTTATGCTTTGCTCACAACTATTACATATTTCAGATCCTTGATATTCTCTAAGGGTTGAACTAGAGAAATGAAGGGGCAACCACCTATTTATAGACATGACCATCCTTGTGAAAAACTTTCTTGTTCTCCTTCCACTGTATGTACAAGGAATCCTTTTTTTATGGAACACCTATATTGCATGCAATTTCCTTTGATAACAAAACTTCATGTTTTGATGTTGTATTTGGAGAATAATATTATTTCGTTCCCACAACTATGTTCAAATTCCATGTTATGAAAAATAACCTTTCGTGCAATTTTAGTTCTTACACGCACCATTTTCCATAGCTATATTTTGATGTGATGATCTCGAATCTTGAATTTCACGCAACTTTATGAATCACCTTCACCCTTGCGCACAAAGTTTTTAATTTTATGTGAAAATACGTCATTTTCCAAAAACACGGTTATCCATCCTCTAGATTTTGGACCCCAAAAATTTGGCAAACACTGGGAAATGACACCACCTTATATACGTATCTTTCTGTACTGCCTCCAAATCATCAATTCCTTTGTCTTGGATCTTTATTGACATACCTTGTCAATAATCTCTCTAGAACCCCACAAACAACCATGGAAACCTGATTTATCAACAATCACTATCAATCTAAAATATTGTAATGTTATATGGAACGATTTTTCCAAAAAATCTTCCCCTTTGGGTTTGTTGATGAATCTTCTCATTTTTATACCATGTTAGAGATCATTCCATCTTCCACTACCATTTAATTCCTATGATTCAGATAATGATCAATGATTTAACCAACACACACTCTAATCCCATATGATCAATGACTGGTGTGAGAAATAAGAGTATCATGAAGAGTTCATCAATGAATCACTTATTTCACAAACCGGTCAACTACTTTATTCACAAAACACATCTTCCATGTTATATAACCTTTGATCTATCATCTTTAGCATCATCAAATTTAGAAATCCTCCTACTGCAATCCTCCCTACTTAACTGCCCCTATCACATTCTCTCTGTGTCTTGATTAAGACATTTTCTCACCCTTCTTATATCCACAACTTCTTCCCCTTTGTCAGCGAACCCAAAGGGAACTCTTTTGTGGTTTGTAACAAGGTAAAGAACACAAATCAATATATTATGAAAAAATACATCATAACTCAAGGAGACGGGGATCCCACATGAATAGTTTTCAAGGGTGGGGATTCGACTAAACTCTAAGAGCCAATAGATGATGTTAAAACAATTATTTGGGTAAGCCCTTTGTCAGAATGTTCGCAACCTATAGTTTTGTAGGAACATACACCAACTTCACAGGTCCTTGCCCCACATTCTCCTTGACAAAATGTTACTTGATTTCAATGTGCTTTATCCTTGAGTGATAGATTGTATTTTTTTCAAAGATTTATAGAAATTCAATTACCACAATGGATTCTAATTGGAATCTTCACTAGAAATCTCATATCATCAAGCAGATGCTTCATCCACAATAATTTTGTGCAAGATTGAGTGGACAAAATATATTCATATTCTATGATGCTTAATGAAATGAAATATTTTTTATTTATTTTCTATGAAATATAGAATCCTCTAAGATAGAATGCACCACCTGACGTTTTTTATTTTATCATCTACTGAACTGGCCCAATCTGCATTTCTATAGCCCAATAACTCTTTTTGAGATTTTTCATTGTGAAACAAACCAAAATTCACCATCCCCTTTATATACCGAAGTATTATTTTTTTACTGAAAGTGGATTTTTTTGGTATTTCATTGATATCTTATTGATTGGCATGTGGAAAAAACAATATCAGGTCTTTTTAGTGTCATGTACAGTAGACTACCAATGATTTTTTATATGATATGTCATTAACTACATTGAATTCATCATCCTATAATAGTTTCATCTAGGCAGCCATCAAAGACATCATCTCCTTGGAACCATCCATTCCAAGTATTGTCAAAACATCCATGGAATATTTATATTGATAAATGAATGTTCCATTCTTTCCTTGTGTCACCAGTAAAACAAGGAAAATCCTTAGTTCACCAATCATTGACATTTCAAATTCACTTTTCATGAAGTCTGTGAACTATTTGCACCATGTTTTGTATGATCCACCAAATATTATGTCATCAACAAACACCAAAACCATAATACTTTGATAACTATCATTGTTAATATAGAGATTATAATCAAATCCACCATGCTAAAAACTGAGCTTCTTCAAAAATTGATCAATCCCTGAATATCATGATGTAAATTCTTGATTCAACCTATATAGTGATTTTATCAGTCGAAAAACATTATTATCATCTTTATGAATGATAAAACCATCTGGATACTCAATATACACTTATTCTTATAGCTTTTTCTAGATCCCCATTCAGAAATGCTTAATTAACATCCATCTATAACACCTTGATCTTTCCTTGCACTGATATGGAAAAAAGTAATATGATTTTTTCTATCCTTGCAATAGGTGTAAAATTTTCAGCAACATTGATACCCTCTATTTGGGAGTAACCTTTTTACACTAGACGTTCAAACACTATACCATCTTCATTTAGCTTATTGTGAAATAGCTATTTGGTCTGGATGGCATTCTTATCTATAGGTCTCAAAACAATCTTCTATATCTGGTTCTTTTTAATTTGGTCTAGCTATTCATTCATATAATGAACCCAGTCTTCATCTCTAGCTGCCTCCTCAAAACATTTATGCTATACTTGAGATGAAAAAATTTATATTATAAAGAAATCATTTTCTATTTTTTAATTGTCACAACCTTATCACCAATGATATTTTTCCTTTCAATTTTAGCTTTACTCTTCAGCTTTTGTAAAGCTAAATATTTAACTTCCTGTTACTCATCATCAATATCTTCTTCTGAATCATCATTTTACACTTTTCTCAGCATTAGTTTCCTACCTCTTCATCACTTTCATCTGGAAACTATTCACTATGTTGTTGAATATTGTATTCATTTTCAACTACAGTGAAATCATTGATTTCAACCACTCTTCCTTAGTCTCTTATTGAAGAATTTACATGATTTTATTTTTTCCTGAGTAGCTAAGGAATATCCCCCCATCTCCACATGACTCAAATTTCTTATGTTTCTATTTATTGATAATAAAATAGTTTCTTCCAAATATTGGAGAGTATTTAAATGATGGATTATTTATATACCATATATCATACAAAGTCTTCTATTCCATTTGACACAACAGATCCCTATTAGATATCTAGACGGATGTGAAGACTGCTTACAGAATTTCTCTAGTAAGTCCTTTTCAGTAAGAATAGTTCATTCCATGTTGTTGATCATTTGATTTCTCCTCTCAACCACTCCATTTTGTTGAGGAGTTATCACTAATGAAAATTTATTTACTATCCCATGTTTCTCTAGATAATCCTCCACATGGCTGCTTGTAAATTCCATACTATTATCAGTATGAAACTTCAAAATATTATTTCCAATCATCCTTTATTACTCCCTCCAATATTTTTTATGAAACTGAATATGTCGAACTTTTAGGAAGTGAATAATACCTAGGACACCCTACTAAAATCATCAATGAAAAGAATGTAATACCTCTTCCCATCAATGGATCTTGGAGAGATGGTTCCACACACATATGCATGTACCAAATCAAGCAATCTGGTTGACTTATCTTCTTTCACCTTGTACATATTTCTGATAGTCTTCCTTTCTTGAAATGCATCACACATGCAGTTATGATCACATGATAGGTTAGGGAGATCTCGAGCTACATCAAATTTTACTAGATCTTCCCAGGATGGTTGCCATAATCAGACAAGTCTTTTATACCACAACCTATTTTATTCCTCTCTAGATAAAAAGAACATATATTTCTCTCCAATTACAAGGTATAGAACCCCCATTGTTCTTTTTTCCATATAGAACAACCACACCAACTCTTCCTTTGATGATACATATCTTTTTAGTGAATCTTTTAGCATACCCCGAGTCATATAGTTGACTGACACCAAGTGATATGTGACTGATAACTTCAATAGCTTAGGAATCAACACATCTCATTTCTTTTCCCCCATATTTGTTTTTTCCCGAGCCAATAATCTTTAGGCCTTCATTATTTCCAAATTTGAAAACACCTTCATTGCCATATTTTATTATTTAACAATATCCTTATTACCTTTTATATGTGATGTGCATCCACAATCAAGGATCCATACACTAGAACGATCTGATGCTTTAAGGAAAATATCCACACCCACTTCATTCTTTGATATTTTATTTCTTATCCATGTCACTGACTTCATGCCTGCTGTAGACTGATATTCCTGATATTCTATAGAGTATGATGGACCAACATGATTTTGTAGATCTGTAAATCAATTCTGCATTCTCAGCACATTTGATGATTCTTTGGGTTGCTGCATATGACCACATTGATTATGATTTGGCACATTCTTCTGCATTATTGATGAACAATATCTAGCCATGTGTCCAAATCCTCTTTAACAAAAAAAGTGAAAATCAAAATAATTATTGGAATATTGAACTCTATGTGGAAAACTTTATTTCTATTCTTTTTCCTTTCATAGACTTTTCTCAATAGAACATACATTTTTAGAATTCTCCATCTTTCCTTAGTAATAACAACTAATATGATGTGTATTTATATATGTAGTTGTATAACTGGTTCTTCCTTGAAATCAACAAGGCTTCAAATTCTGATTTGTGCCAAAATATATTTTTAATCTCAAAGTGGGCTCTTACGGTTTGACATCAATCACCACAAATTTCTGTTTGAGATCAAGCCCCATACTAGCCTTGTCATTTGTATATGAGTATTTATTTTGTTCTTCTAGGAATTTACACTCCACTTCCAACCATTTTGTCTTCTGAACAATTTTCTTTCTTGATGTCATACTGGGCGTCAAGAGTTTTTCCTGATCCTTAACTTTTCTTCATAGGCCGATGAATTCCTCTTCAAGTTCTTCAATGCATTTAATTTTTTCTTTCATTGTGTCATTCAAACCATCTATCAACCTTTTCTATTCTTCAAATTTGAGTTTGTAATCACCAACCATTTCAAAGTACTCTAGTAATAAAGACTTATGATTCTCAATTTCTTCCATTATCTCAAACTTCTTTTATTCCTATTTATACATATAGAGTTTGGTATTATAAACCACTTTGTTGGATTTCTTTGTTTTAGTTTTCCAAACAGCTATATCCTTAAGAGTGTCATCTAATTTAGTCTACATATCAACTATTTTTTAGACTTCTTCTTCATTATTTTCATTTTCTTCCCTTTTATTGGAGTTACCTATAACTTCCACAATATTATTTTCTCCACGATCTCTGTAGTTCTCCGTCTTTTGAACATTATATTTCTTTGAACTGTCATTTTCTTATGAAAATAAATTCTTCCTTTTGAATAAATTTTCCTTAAATTTTCCTTACCTTTCAATAGGCTGAAGGCTTCCTCATAAGATTCTCAAATTAATCATCATCATCATCCAAAAACTTATCAGGACACATTGCTTCAATATGTATATCCTTTCCACATCAAAATCATGAAAGTGAATGTTTCCATCTGAATATTCTTTTTTTGTTGTTGAAGATTTGAGGAAAGGAATGACATCACATCATCTGTATCTACTTATTCATGACTATTTTCAATGTTGAAATTATTCATGGGCATGAATGTCACTTCTACAGACATCCCTTTTTCCATTGAACCATTATCACAATTTGTCTTCTCATATGAAACAAGAGATTGTGCAAGCTATCCAATTCCATATCATATGGATATTTATCGTCAAATATAGAAAATGTTGGATTGAACTGAGTTGGAAGTCTTCTTAAGATGCATTTAACATTCTTCACATCTTTAATAATTTCTATGAGACCATGATTTTCTTCCATTACAACATTCTCATGACTAAAAAATTCATCAACATACTCATTAGGGTGCACTATCAAATCCTCACACTTGTTCCACAGAACCTGTAACTTTTCCTCCCTGACTCTTGAGTCATCCTCATAATTATTTAGTAACTTTTCCCACATAGTGTGTTATTTATTACATGGAATCACCTTTATATAGATTTCATTGGATTGGGATCCCAAAAAATCCTTGATTCCTTTGGCGTGGACATCTAATTCATTTTTTCCAACTTCCGATAAAGCACCACTATCAAAACTGGATGAATTACCATGCATCACCACTGTAATGAAAACCATTCCTAATGATTGGAAGTAGTGCTACATCAGATTATTACGTAATTGAAAATTGGTTCCATCATAGATTAGAATACCTTTTTGATTGAAAACCTCCATTGATACCCCTTAGAGAGACACTGAAATTAACTAGGCTTTGATACCAATTATTATCCTTACTAGGTTAAATACCCTGAAGGGGGGGGGGGGGTGTATCAGGGTTTGGCAGATTAAAACAACTAACCATTTTTCTCTTTTTTACATTGTTAATAAAAACACTATTTTCTCTCTTTCCCATAGTAGTGTATGAATAGAAACGAAAGCATAAACGAGATAAATCAATTTTACTTGGGCTAACCACACTGAGTTATGTCAAATGAGCATACAACGACAAGGTACCTATTTACAAAATACACTAAAGTTCACTACTATTATAGTGTTCGGAGCAGACTCAATATCCCTCCTAGTTTAAAACCAACTACAATATGAAAGCTCACTTCTCTATCAAATGAAATGTGAACACTTTTTCTTTATAAGATTCTCTGTTGATCACTTGAATCAATTTGTTTTACACCATATTTAGTGCATCATTAAGTTCCACTTTCATCCACATGATGAGTACCTATTCACCACATAATTACAGGAAAAAACCTTATAGGTCCGCAAAACTTCTTTCGTGCTACCCTTCGCATGACTTGCGCCCAACTCTACCAACTTGCATAAAAAATTTATGCTTTTTCATGAAACTCTCAACATCCACAAAACTCTTGGATTTTCGTGGAAATTCCTCTTGTGTTTTACTCTTATACATTGCACGCACCTCCATTGGTCATGCAGAAAAAAGTTCTTTTCTATGTGAAACAATCATTTGAGTCATTGCTATGTGCCACTCTTATTGTATGCAACTTTTTACGCATTTCACAAAAATCATACACATTTCAGATCCCTAATATTCTCTAAGGGTTGAGATACATAAATGAGGGGGTAAACATCTATTTATAGAGCTAGCCAACCCTTCTTACATCTTTCTTATGGGCATTCCACTATGTTCACAAGAAATTTGTTTTGTTTCGGAAATACTACCTTTCATGCAACTTACTTCAAGTGCTTTAATTCGCCTTTTAACATTGAATTTGGAATGTAAGCTTCTTTCATTCCCACTAATGTACTCTGATTCTATGTCATGTAAACTCACATTTCATTCAAATTTTAATCTTATACACACCTTTTTCCTCAGTAGTATTTTGATGTGATGATCTCAAATCTTGAATTTCATACAAATTTGTGAATCACCATCACCCTTTCCTGCATATGTTTTACTTTGACATGAAAATAATTCTTTTTCCAAAAACACCTATTCCCATCCACCAGATTTTGGACCCCAAAAATTTGGCTTACACTAGGAAACACCACCACCTTGTATACACATATTTCTATACCACCTCCAGAGCATCCATTCCCTTGACCTGGATATTTTTCAATATAACTTTTCAAAAATATATCTTTAACTCTACAAATAACCATGGAAACATGATTTTTCAACAAACACCATCAACAAAAAAACACTAGAAAGTTAACTTGAGGTATTTTTTTCCAACACTTTTACTGATGACTTGAGTAGATATGGATATGTCTACTTGATGAGGTTAAGTCTGTTTCTTTTACGAGATTCAAGGAATTGAAAAATGATTCATATAATCAAATTAGAATGAAGATAATGATGATTTGATCATATCAAGGTGATAAATATATTATGTAATAGTCTATTGACTCTCTATTTGAGTTTGATATTATTTTATCAACTCAATCCACCTTAGATACCATTGTGAAATGGTGTTAGTGAGAGTAGGAACTATAACTTGTTAGACACGGTAAGGTTGATGATGATTTATCAAGATCTTCAATTATTATTTTAGGGATATGCAGTAAAAACTGAAACATACACATTAAACAGAATACTAACAAAAGAGGAAAGTGGAATTCCCTTTGTTTTATTGAGTGTAAAGAAACCCATTTTGTCTCATACACATGTATGGGGTTGAGAAGAATTTTTAAGGCCTTATTAGTCAAGAAACCAGAACCCCAGGTCACAAAGTGTTTCTTTATAGGGTATCCTAAGAAAATAAAGGGATATTACCTATACAACCCCTCAGAAAATAAACTGACTATCACCAGACAATCCATATTTCTTGAGAGGGAGAACAACCTCAAAAATGATAGTGGGGAAAAGATTGAATTCAATGAACATGACACTCAAGATAAAAAAGAGTTGGTATAGGAAAAGATTCTATAGGTCATCATGGAAGAATTAGTTCCTGAAACACAAGTACTGTGTTTGAGCATAAGAGAGGTAAGAGAAATAGAGAGATATGGATTTTTGGTCACCAAAGATGGTGACTCATTATTGGTTGACAATGATGACTCTATCTCCTACGAATAGGAATTAGAGATCTCAAAAGATGCAATATGGAAAGAATCTATGAATTTTGAAATGGATTTAATGTACCAAAACAATGTTTGGGTTTCGGTCTATATACCAGTTGATGTAAATCCCATAGGGTGAAAATTGGTAGTCAAGAGAAAAATAAACATAGAAGGTAAATTAAATACCTATAAATAAAGTCTAGTGGATAAAGAGTTTAAACAAAATCATGTAATTGACTATGATTAAACCATTTCTCCAGTTTCCATGTTTAACTCTATTATAATTATACTTTCTATAGCATCTTAACATGTTTATAATATTTGGAAGATAGATGTAAAAACTAAATTATTTAATGGGGACCTTTAGGAATATGTCTATATGACACAACCAAAATGGTTTGTGACTCCAGGTGATGAAAAAAGGATTTACAAGTCATATAGATCCATTTATGTATTGAAGAAAATATTTAGGTCATAGAACATTCGATTCGATGAAGTAATAAAAGAATTTGGTTTAATTAAGAATTAATTTGAGCCTTATGTTCATAATAAGTTTAGTGGGAATGAGGAAGTTATCCGAGTAGTATATGTTTATGATATATTACTTATTGGAAATGGCATACCATTATTATAGTCTGTTAAGGACTGGTTCAACAAGTGTTTCTTCCTGAAGGACATAGGTGAAGAAACCTATTTTCTAGGGATCGAGATAATTCTTGATAGATCCAAGAGGATGGTTGGACTAATTCAAACTACATACATTGACTTGATACTAAATTGATTTAGTATGGAACAATCCATGAGGGTATTGATTCCAGTGCCAAATGGTTTACATCTTTCTAAGAAAATATTTCCTTAAACACAACATGAGAAAGAGAAAATGAGCAAGATCCCATATGCTTTAACGATAAGATCTATCACGTATTCTATGTTATATACTAGACTTGATGTTTACTATATGTTGAGAATGATATGTAGATATCAAGAAGATTTAGGAGAACAATATTGGTCTAAAATTAAGGAAATCCTTAAGTATCTGAGAAGAACTAACGATGCATTCTTGGTGTATGGAGGAGACGATGAGCTGGTCATCAGGGGTTATATTGATAAGAGTTTTCAAATAGAGAAAAATAATCTGAATTTATAGTCAGGATATGTTTTTAGTGTCATTGGAGGGGTAGTGAGATAGAAGAGTTCAAAGTAGCAAGTTATCGCTGATTCTATAGTGAAGTCCGAATATGTAGCAGATTCCAATACATCCAAAAAACCTTTTGTATTCGAAACTTTTTTCTGGAGCTTGATGTGGTACATGATAGTAAAGATCCTATCACAATGTATTGTGATAATATTGTAGTGGTGGATCTTGCAAAAGATCCAAGGCCACACCAATAGATAAAAAATATAATTCAGAAGTATCACCTCTTGAGGGATTTTTATCAGAGGGGTGAAGTTGAAGTAAGAAGAATACCCACATAAGATAATTTGATAGACCCCTTGAATAAAGACCTATTTCAGTAGAAGAATGAGTACAATGTGAGAAATAAAAGACTGAAGATTGTTATTAGTTGAATCTGGTGAAAGCGAGAGTCTGTTGGAGTTGGTTCCATAGAACCAACTTCTGTGCACTTTATGATAACATGTATTCATAGTTTTGAATATTAATAAAATCGATATCACATCATGATTTTTCTTTGGTGTAAAATATTATGTTATAATTTCCTAAGAGTAGCTATCATTCTAAAAGGTTATATCAGTTCTCCATTATGATGAGAACCCTAAAGTTATATAACACTATTTTTAAATGAAAGTTCTATAGCCAGATGATATCATTTGAGAGACAAAACCAATACAGTATACCAACGATGGAGACTCATAGGACTTTGAGACAACTTCCCATGGTGTACGCCCTTGGTAATATCTATTATAGAATGTTAAGAGAATGATAATGCCAATAGGAAATCCAAATTTATATGTTTCATTGGATGTTCTTATCTGCGGACATGTGTATTGATCCGTATACTTTTCAAAATTATTATTAATGAGTATTTTGAGTTATATACTTTGATGTATTGATGAAAACCATGATGACATATGTTCTTGGTTATGTAGAATATTTTGTGTACATAATGAGTAATATTGAATTAATGAATAATGTGAGAAATTATTTTCCCTTATATTCTTTAATGAATGTTGATATCTCAGGCCATTTGATGGAAATGATCGGGTCTAAATAAATCCATGACCATGGTATTCTATATGAAAGTTCAATTTCCAAGAATTAAAAGAAAGCGACATCGAGAATATATGTTGACGGGACTAGTGATCAACCTTCTTGATTAGATATATAATGATAAATAGATTATATTACACAGTAAGTATCCATATGAGGTATTATTTCATTTTCAGCATTAAATTATTCCTCTATGTGTGCCTTGGCATGTTGCTAGATGCTAAACGTGGACTCAGACTACTTCACCTAATTCCACTAAGAAAGAGGCCAGGAGGTTCACTCACTAATGTATCCATAATCTTAGTTAAATAATATATTATTATTTATTATTTAACAAGTTTAATTAATATGATTCTTGCATGTGGTTTAATAAATATTCATGTTTTCTTAAACACATATATTTCATCACAAGTTATTTGAAAGATTATTATTTGAGTGAAATATTTAATAAATATTTATTTTCTATTTAGTGAATATAATATTTATTTATTTATTAGAAAATAATGCAGAAATATTTATTTAATGTATAAATAGTCATTATTTTGGAGGAAAAAAAGACAGATTTTAATGGTCCAGTGAGAAATAATATATATTGAATATTATTGGAATAAATATTATTTAATATTAATTTGAAAGTTAAGTTTAAGTCAATAAATAATAATAATAATATTATTATAGACAAGGAGTTCCAAAAGGGATGAAATAAATAATAAGAGGCACTTGTGAAATTATTTATTTATAACCCGAGTGATATATAAACCCAATTATGTTATTTTCTTAGAGATTTAATTAATTTGTGTGGTGCATAACTACATACATAGAGAATCCTCTCAATACCTATAGAGATCCTTCTCTAAGAACACTCCTAATAATGGAGAGTGATCTTCCTCCACCATTCACTCTCAAGGTAAGAGAGATCAAGGAGAATGATTTAAAAGTAATTCTCATGTTGATCAAAGCAGAAGGACACAAGTGATAGGATCTTTTATATTAGAACTCGGAGATTCCTACAACAACATTCAGAGATTTGTGGAACACCTGTAGATCACTACAAGAGGGAATCTACTCTTGATTCCTACAACGCAATGATCGTACAACATATATTTATTATCAGATCAATCAATGAATAAATAATTTAACCAAGGTAATTATTTAATAGATTAAATTTATTATAAATGCATTTGGGGTGGTAGCAGAGTGTTTAACACACCATTTAAGCCTACATGAAACCTAGGATCAAATCCTGGCGGAGGAAGATATCCGGGTTACTGTGGTAGATGGAACTATTCATCCATTTGGGCATTCGGGACATCAAAGGGGGGTGGTGACACATGCATGATGATGGTACCAGGGGCGTAGAGGAATCCCCCAAAAGTGAGATTCTATTTTTCCCACCAACAATCGGTATGACTTTGTCATCATCAGTGAAACACTCCCTGATTACCTCCTGAGGATCTCGCGTGAGGAATTCTAAGCATAAAATAATACTTTAAATACCTAGTTTGATCCGAAGGTGAATTCTCATCCATCCTTCATCCTTAGAAATCAATTCTTGAAGAATAAAAAGTTAAATTCCTCTAGATTATCCACATGTGCTTCGAAAAACTATAGGAGTGCCGATTGTCAAAATCCTTATGCTAGCATAGAGATCAGACGATATATTAATCACTCCAATGATCATCGCATCACCTCACTTGTGATGCATGGGAGAGAGCTCAATCAATTTACATGGATCAATATCTTCTCTCTTGAAAGTGGGGGAGGATATTGAATCTCATAAATAGATTTCCTTGAATAGTGAATAACAAGAGCCTCTTATCCTCTATTTATAGTGTGATGTACAATTACTCAGAATTTCCTCCCTGGCCCTTGAATAATTCACACACAATATAAATGATATTATGACTGGAATACTGAGTCATAAATATCATTTATATTATTATCACCTTCTTGTAGTATAACAAATATATTACCTCGTAATACCTGAACCATTAACTCAACTCGTCGATCCCACAAATATTAAATGAATGTTGAATATTTTAAAATAATATTTGTTCAAAAATTATTTTCCATGTATTTAATTTAAAAATTGTAAATACATTTAATAAATGAATTGAATTTCAATTAATATTTACTTTAGTAATAGAAATTTTATTATTTCTTTGATGATCATATACCTTGGCCCAAACCCAGACCCCAGTGGCAGGGAACACAATGTCCTATATACCTATTAAACCGAATAGGATAGATTCTTGAAAATGTTATTGTGTGTGACCTTCTAGTCCCTTCTCTCGATAGTAGAAAATAATATTCACAGTCCAAGTGTGGAGTCTGAAGACCCATCAAGGCCCCTAAAAAGATAAGGATAGTCATTACAACGACAACCAACCCATGAACATACACTATGTAATATAGTATCTTTTTCTTTAATATATCATAAAGTCGGATGCACATTTGTGTCAACCAACCTATGAACATACACTATGTAATTAGCCCCAAGGTATAACTTCCTCAATCCCGAAGCGACAAATATTATCTTGATCATTCAACCAATGTCATACTATTAATGACGGACCCAACACAAGATACTCAATATGATTTCCTTATCATAGTTTTTTCCTTACATAAAAGTACGTGATAAAATGACACACACTATTAATGATCTCAATTCATGAGTCCAATACACATGTCCATAGATAAGAACAACCATGTAAAGCCAAATCCTTTCCTGTTCCTATTGGCGAGTCTGACCTCATGATCTCACAACTAGAGATCAAAAAGTGTGAACTTCGTGAGAATAATTCTCAATGCTTATGATCCCCAAACACTTGATAGTCAAACATCTACTACTTCTAGTTAGAAAAATCTATCTCGATCACTAGAAATACATTTAAGATTAATTTCATTGTATATCAAGTTTCTCAATATAGCCTAAGATCTTCTATAACATTTTTGATATGACAATTAATCTATGGAAATTATCTACACTATAATAGTACGGATACATCATGAATATATAACTGTAAACATGATATGGTAATGAAAAGTACTTTTCAAGTTGGGTCTTGGGAACCCACTGTTACAACACACCCACTTGCACTAGATCCAACTTCCTAACCGACCTTGTTATCTCCCACTTGATAAAAATCATGTTTCTGCTGAGTCGTAACTTTTTTTCTAGGTTTTCCATGATTCTATTTCGTGGCTAGTCTTATATAGGCATCCTCATCTTCTTGTGTAAATCATCTCAAGATATTGTATCCCTGAGTATATCCATTTCTTCCACTATCTTAACATGACATCCTGTATATTAAGAATATCGTAATATACATTATGATATTACTTTAATTACTAGGTGTAGTTCCAGGAACTGTAAAACATTATTGAATATAACCACTTATTAGCTACCTCAGAATTTGTAACATACGAGATATTTTTAGGTATGTCTACCACTAGATTTTATGGTAATCTATCACTCATTTTCTCATCCTAACCGCTATATTAGATCACCTGGATCTATGTAAGACTAGTTCATGTCCCTGAAAACTAGTATCCTTTCTTCTCAACTTACATGGTACTTATCTTTTGTACTTTCCCAATTATAATAAGATAGTACTAACCACATCACCTGTAGTTCTCCTAGATATAACTTATATTTTCCCACTATAAAGTATATATTGGAAATATCAATTTTTATACATATCATTACATACGTGATTGATCCATCACTAAAGCGTATGGATTACAACTCATTACTTTAATCTCTTACTATGTCCCATACATGTTAACCTTGAGTGATATACGCCACATGACACTAGTAAAAATTCTCTCTCAAACTGTTCCAACTTTTTTTTCTCAATACCATGACATTATATTTATGATTGACTAGGTCTAAGAAACCTTTAAATCTATCAAAGTAGATCTTCTTTCCTAGAATTTAGGTTGTCAATTTAAGTCATTCTATAGAGAATAGATTCTTTTATTATGGTTTTAACTAACTTGAAGACCAATAATTGTTTTCAATAGGTTTTCAAACATATTTCACTTGAAAAAAATGGCCCTCCCACTATCCTCTAGTAAACACATTACAAACATTCATTATAAATTAATATTATATGATAAATTTGGTTAGTTCAATCCTAAACTAGATTTAAATAACTTACAACCTTTATTAGTATTCTATGTTGTGACATACCTTTATGGTATATTCCCATCATTTTCAAAAAATACTTTTATAAATAATTAAAATAATGTATGTAATGAACAAAATAGTCATTGATATTGTATTAATGACTCAACCAAATAAATGTAAAGTGTAGTTGAATAATGATATAGATAATTCATTAAAACAAAATTTTTAAATAACCAAATCATAATTAAGTATATATATAAAAATAAACTATTTCTCTCATGTTGTAGAATAATAATTAAACACAACTTATGAAAATACTTTATGAAAGTCTTGTTTTCTTGTTTCCTTATTAGTAATTGTGAAACAAGTTAAGCTAAAATATCATAATTATAGAATAATTCAAAATGTTATTATTTTAATATTAATTAATATGATTAAATTAATAATTATAATAATATTTATTTCCAATACAAAACATTAAATGATTATAATACAATAAAATCGGTACTCTACCACTAAGAGATCATATCCTAGTACTTTGTAACTGAATATTCATTTATTAAAGTTATACAGTTTATATAATTTCAAAATAAACTAGTACAAAAAAGATATAAATCACGTTTATATTATCTCTATAGTTTATCTAATTCTTCAACAAACATTCCCTCATATATTTTTTATAATAAAAATTATTTAAAGGATAAAAATAAATACTAATTTAAATAATATAATACCAATGTCAATTTTAGTTTAAGGAATTTACTTACTCATATACCATCCCATGAATTTGTCAACTATTTGATCCTTATTGTGTCTTTAGGTGATTGGATACAATATAATGATATAAATATATTTTTCAATCATTAACAAGAATTTTTTTTATTCCATATCACATTTTCTAGACATTTTATTGGCTTAATTATGCAAAACTATTACTTTTGTGTGCTAGTTCCATATATCAATCATCCGAGTATGACAAAAAAACTTTGTAGTAGATCAATCTGTGAAATATAAAATCAAAATCCAAAATTAATACACATTGGAAATTAAATAAAATTATAGGGGGAACTTTTAATACATTAGTAAACATTAAAATGATGTAGGTTAATTAGTAGGATCTGATGTATTATTAGACTAAAATATTTTAGTAGGCTTTAAAGTAATCACATGATGATCATTAATCAATGGATTATCATTATTATGAAGAAAAAAATTGGATCATGACCGTAAAAGCTTGGTGAGATATTTGAATAAGGAAATTACTATTGATTATAAGTGGATGGAAAATGATAGTTTGGGTGGAGAGTCATCATCAGATACCTAAATAGTGATGATATCATAATTAGGATTAAATACATATAGTCTTTGAATAAAAAGGTAGGATAATAAGTTTAAATATAAGATATATGAGTTGTAGGGCCTGAACAAATTGGAAAAACAACATCAATGGCCTAAAGATCCCCAATGCTGCTATAGGAATAGTGGTATGTGATAGTGTGGAATAAAGAATGTGTATTGAATGATTTGGGTGACATAAGATATATAGGGTTCATTTATAACCTCTACTATAATCTCTTTGGATGGTTTAAGATGATCAACACCCTCACTAGTAAGATGAGAGAAACATTTTCTCCTAGGTGGAGGATGTTGATTCAAATTTAAAAATAATTATTTATATGTTATAATACATTGAATAATTGAAACATAAATATGAAATAATATACTAATTTTGGGAATAAGAGGAAATAATCTCAACATTAAAATTCAACTATCATTTGTAGATTTTTTCCCTTTTTTATCATCAATATTTTACATATTATACATTGAAATGAATAATAAGATCAGTGAAGTCACCTTAGTGGGGGATAAATCACGACTTTCCAATTTTCACCAAATTTCAATGTCTTTAAGAATACTTTAACCTATAGAGAATCTAACTATTATTTCTAGTAAGTATAAATGGATCCTTTATTATTTAACATGTAAGGTAAACCATATTTACAATATTGTTTTGGGTTGTAAAATAAACACCTGTGATATACAATATTATGCCTTAAATTCCATATTCCTTTTCATGATTGGTATATAGAAGTCATGGATTCTCCACTATCGTCTTTTAGTCAATACACGTGGAATTGGGTATGTATCATCATGAAACAAATGGTGAATCCCACTAAAAACAGTATTCCACGGTTTTTTAAAATG